>CM038679.1:481722813-482209805 GCA_021605205.1 Aegilops longissima | reverse complement strand
GTCCGGTTGCCTAGTTTGCTATGCTACCACCTCCTACTGGGACCAAGGCGTTGGATTAAGTGTGAGCGCCTTCTTTGCAAACACCCCGCACTATGTGCTTGGGGCTGAAGCCAAGGACGCCATCTTTGGATTATATATACATATACATAAGCGGCCATACGAGGGTAGTTTACTACTTGAGCAGCACAAGTATAAAAAGCTCCTATATTATATTGAAACATTGTTTTCACAAATCATACATATCATTTAAACATAATATCCTTGAGCCTGGGTCTCTATGGCAAGCAGCGCTGCAGGACTTCCTCAAAATAGTGCTCGGCGGTGCCAACCCCATCCGAATCTTGGGATGCAACCCGGTGGCCTTCATCTCCACCCAGTATGTCTTGACACGGGCCAGAGCCATCGCGCTCCCTCAATACCGCCGGCCGCTTCATTGCGTCGTCTCGCGATACCGCACCAAAACTTTGCACACTAAACCAAAATAACTCTTGGTGGGTCCGCCCGGCCACAAATGAGTCATGACATGCTTCATGGCAAGTCAGGATAATCGATTCAGCTCGGCCCATTCGGCCAACGATCGAGTCAGCGGAAGAGGCGCTCGGACTATGGAATTGCCACCAATATAGCTCTTCCATACATGCCCCTTCTAGCCTCGGAAGTGCTCAATCAGCGTCCGCGGCGCTTCGCAGCTAAGTCGGATAAGCATCCTCCGAACTCCACAACTTGTCCAGCCAGCATACTCCGGATCCGTATATTTCCTCCACTTGGCAAAGCGGTTTTCCGGCCATTAATAGCCCCAGCGACTCGGCTCCTCCTTGGCAGCTCTCAAAGCGAACAGGCATCCTTGGATTCGGCGTGACCTTTTTAGGCCTCTTGCTCCGGCAGCGTTCTTTTTCAAGAACCCGCAGCGATCGGTAGTATTCTTCAACTTTTTGGCCATATCGGCCATTTCCTCCTTAACTTGGCGGTGAGCAGCCCGTTCGGCTTCTAGCTCTTGGCCGCCCTTAAGCGACGCATTACTATTACAGGCTTGCTCTTTCGCTCGGGCGAGTTCCGCGCATACTCCTCCACAACAGCGGCACCATCGCATTAAGCATACAAGTAGTAAGGCATGGGCGTAGAAGTTGCATACCTTGTGACTCATCAAACCGTTTATTGACCATTTCGATGTCGCATCCGCCTCGTCAAGTTGCGCTTTAGTTCGGCATATTCATCGATCCGACTGTACACGGACGCCCGCCACCTATTTAGGCGGCGATATGTTATTGAGATATTGATCCTCGACGCGCTGTCAATTTTGACAACATACCGAGTCTCGGGGCTACTATCTATCACGAGCGCATTCTATATGCATAGCGCGGAAGGTACATCATTTTGCGTACCTCGAACCCGTCGATAAGCCTCGGCGGCTTCATACAATCCGCTCTCCGCGGATGCAATTCTTTCAATCACCGTACCCATGAACACGGTGATCTCTGGGGATAACCTAGCTCTGGGCAGATCCTTGACTCCTCCGACCGCACACCACTTGGCGGACCTTCCGGCCCGCGGACTTAGGGAACCCTCCAGCGGCGACACCTCGGGGTGCGTCCGCCTGCTATGGTGCGGCAGTGGGCGTTTGGCTCTCCATCATCTCGGAAGAAGATCCCCGAAGGCGAGCTCTGCTGAGAAGGGCTGAGATCCGAACTACAAGGTACAATTTGGTTATCTTGAAATAATCTGGGGATGTTCCTTACTTACGAAACCCATTGTTTTTACTTACGGCTTCATTGGAGGCTGATCCCCTTGGGGAAACAGTCGGCTGGGGTACTTCCAGTGCGGACTCTCTGACGAATTTCTTTCCCTCTTTGAGGCCTTGACCTACTGTTCTTCGGAAGCGGTCCTCTTCTCTCCTTGAAGGGTGGGACATTTGATCCCTCCTTTCTGAGAAGCCTCCTTTGTGGAGGCGGTTGCTTCCTGCTCCCCCTTGAATTCTTTAAAAGTAGCGGCCTTCAACATCTTAGCCAGCATGGGATCGGCGTGTTCTCGGAAGGGCGGACACCTTATTAACTTGCCTTCGCTATCCACTCTTGTTCAAAAGCAGCTCCTTTAAGGGCAGGTTTAAGACAAATTAACAGACAGCTTTGTAGTGCAGGGACTACTTACTTAGTATCTAGGCGATTGCAGCTTAGTCCCCTCGTCCTCGGTCGAGGTCGGACACTTCTCTTGTGATTGAAGAACAGTTTATACATCTCCACAGGCGTCGTGCCATAAAATGTTGGAAGCTTCGTGGTCCCAGATTAAATTCCACGGTAGGAGGCGGCGTTTGCAGAGCAGAAGGTGCGAATCAACATAACCTGCGCCACTGCAGCCAGATTGATCTCTCTTTCTTGGAGGTCTCGAATACGGTCCTGCAACAAAGGCGTCCTTGGGCGGCCCCAGTCGAGCCCCTTGTTGACCCATAGGCGCCCGGCCGTTGTGGTGGGCACAGCGGAAGGTAGGGCGCCACCCATTTGGTGCCCCTTGGGCGGTAATATAAAACCACTCCGTTACCACAAACCAAGCTCCTCTTGAAAAGAGCCCTCGAGACCCAGAGCATCAGCACATTTGCTTATGACCACCCCGCCACTCTGCTTGTTGCCCTCGATCATCCTTGGCTCCACCTTGAAGGTCTTGAGCCACAATCAAAGTGAGGGGTAATATGGAGGAAAGGCCTCACATCTGACAATGAAGGGCCGAGATATGGAGGATGGACTCAGATTCAAGTCATGGAAATCCAGCCCATAATAAAACGCAGCCCCCCTTAAAGGGATCCGTCGGAAGCCTAAACCCGAAGGAAGTGAGACCACGAACACCACGCTCTCGCCCGGGCTCGGGAGTGGGAATGACCTGCCACAGGCAGGCAGCCTATGTGAAATCTCGCGGTTAGATACAGGCGTCTCGGACTTTAGCACATCTTCTTCTATGCGGAAGAAGACATCCATCGGCCGTGCTGGTGGGAGCGGACATCGTCGAAGGTCGAAGCGCCTAAATCTGAAGCTTTGGGTGTTAGAACTTCGAAGCACGGTGAAATCGATGGAGGGTGTAAAAGAAGAGGCCTTGGTCTCATTATAAAGTGGTTGAATACCAGAGCCCTCCCGTGGTGGATTAGGACTCGCCTTTGATAGAGGCGTGTCGGCGGAACGCGTTGGGTTGCCATGTCCGTATTGATGGGAATCCCGGAATAAGGCGCGATCTATGCTTTGATAAGGCGTGCGGAAACCGCATCACTAAGCGGCGCTGAGGTGGAGCGGTAAAAAGCGATTCATATAAAGGCACGGCAGTGGTGTGATATCACGCGCGGAATCGTCGGCAGTCGGTGCAAAATTATTCTCTCACGGTGGTATGTGGAACTTGTTTTGCGAGCGGACACTATCCTGTGTTCAAAACCTTCTATGAAGTATTAGGAGGAGAACCGCCATGCAATGCGAAAGACAATATCGCGCTTGGGACTAAATCGTCATTGAAGCCTGGTTTAGGGAGCTCTTGAGGAGTCTGGACTAGAAGTGTCCGGATAGCGAACTATCATCACGGCGGACTCCAAGACTATGAAGATTCAAGATTGAAGACCTCGTCCGTGTTGGGATGGGACTTTCCTTGGCGTGGAAGGCAAGCTTGGCGATCTGGATATGTAGATCTCCTACCATTGTAACCGACCACATGTAACCCTAACCTATCCGGTGTCTATATAAATTGGAGGTTTTTGGTCGTGGGGACGAACAACAATCATATCATAGGCTAGCTTCTAGGGTTTAGCCTCCTTGATCTCGTGGTAGATCTACTCTTGTACTACCCATATCATCAATATTAATCAAGCGGGAGTAGGGTATTACCTCCATCGAGAGGGGCCGAACCTGGGTAAAAACATCGTGTCCCTTGTCTCCTATTACCATCCGCCTAGGCGCACATTCGGGACCCCTACCGAGATCCGCCCGGTTTGACACCGACATGCCTCCTCAAGCAACTTCGGCGAAGCGCCCATGTATCGTGGGCGATGTGGTGGTGAAAGGCGGAGAAGCGTGGAACAACTGCTAGAAGACCTCAAGGAGACCTTTGAGAACCCTCGCGGATTTCAAATCAAGCTCAACCCGAAGAGAGATTCGTCTTGGAGTACCCGGCGGGCGGCTTCTTGGTTTCCTGGTCTCGGAGCAGCGGCATAAGTGCAACCACTGTGAAGACCAAGGCCATCGAGAGGATGATACCCACCCATTGCTAACGGGCGTGCGAGAACTTCATCGGCTGTTTGCCACCATCAGCCGATTCATCAGCCGGCTGGGCGAGAAGGCCCTTCCCCTGTACCAACTCGTGAAGAAGACCACCTTTTTTGAGTGGAGCGACAAAGAGACCGAAGCTTTTCTCCAGCTCAAGAAGATGCTGACTTCTCCACATCTGTGGCTCCAACTCCTAAGGCCCATACTCCTATACATCGCCGCCACCAACGAGTGGTCAGCATAGTCGCGCGTGGTAGGCGCAAGGAGGAAGGCAAGGCACTACCAGTCCGAGAAGCGGTATATTAGTTGAGTGAAATCTTGTCGACCTCCAAGCAAAACTACCCCACTACCGGAAGATGTGTTCGACATGCACTTTGCCTTAAGAAATTGAAGCCGTATTTTCAAGACCACCCGATCTTTGTGAGTGCACAGCTCCACTTGCGAGAATCATTGGAAGCGAGATGCTTGGGCCGAGTGGCCAGTGGGCCATAGACTTGGCCCCACCATCTACTACCAGCCCGCTTTTGCCATCAAGTCTGTGCGGCGGCGACTTCCTCGTCATTGGGCGAGACCGATACACTGACCACGCCCGACTCCACCCATTGGCGGATGCATTTGATGGTTCAAGATGCTTGTCGGTTTGGGAGCTGGCATCGTCCTCACCTCTCCCAAAGCGACAAGCTCAAGTATGTGCTGCAAATCCATTTGCCACCTCCAACAACGTCGCTGAATATGAGGCACTCATTCACGGGCACCCGGCTTGCCAAAAACTCGGCATTCGCGGATCACGTGCTATGGTGACTCGATTTGGTAGTCCGGCGATCGTCGGCGTGGGGCGTAAATATGCAAACATGTGACTACCGCTTCCTCGTACAACAACTTCGGTTGGATATTTTCAAGGGTGTGAGTTTCTCCATGTGCCAGAAAGGACAACGAACAGCGAGATGCCACAGCGCGAATCGGCTCCACCCATCAAGCAATACCAACGGCAGCCCTTCAGCGCCTCCTCAAACCGTCTGTCAAGCCATCACCAGAGTCAGATTCTATCTTCGTGCCGGCTCCTCCTGAAGCAGTCGAATCTGGTTTGAGAACTCGATGGCAACACGGGAACTCTGCGAGGCGGCCCGGGGCCGCTGCGGTCGCACCGGCCGGGGACTTCGAACGGCCGGGGGCTGCGGCAGCCAAACCCTGAGACAGAGCTCCGCCGGGACTGCACCAATCGTCCGGGGACTTCATCGATCCAACAGCGGCTGCCGGCTCCAACCGCCACCTCCGGCCCAGCCGCCCTCGTCAAGTTGCAGTCCTAACGATCGAGGAAATCGCGGCACTTCCGTGGGCTGACCCATCCTCAATTTCTGGTAAACAAGAGCTGCCAGCAGTGAGATCTCGACCCGGCAAGTGCAACAGCTGGGCAGCCTACATCATAGTCAATTGAGAGCTTGTGGGGTGCAGGTATCCTTTGGTTTCTACCAGCTGCGCATGGAGCTGGAGCAAGGCCAAGCAATTCTCAAAGACATCCATCAAAGGCGAGTGTAGCCTGCAGCAGACTTCAAAACACTTAATAAGCAAAGCCTTCCGCCATGGTTTTTACGGCCATTGCTCTTGAAAGGCGCCAAGGACTTGGTCCAAAAATGCAAAGGATGCGAAGTTCCGTTCCAAGCAACATCAGCCAACACGCACTCAAGACTATCCCCATTGCACAGCCCTTGATGCAGGGCTTGGACATGGTGGGACCATTCAAAACAGCGTGGCGGCATGACTCATCTGCTTGTCACAATGGACAAGTTCACCAAGTGGATAGAAGCCAAACCAATCAAAAAGTTGAGCAGTCCAGACTCTTTGTGACATTCATCTCGACATCACCATCCGATGCGGACATACCGCCAGCATCATCACCGACAACGGCGCTTTGCCAAAAGCGCCTTGGCCCATTACCACGCGGCATGAGGGCATCCCCAGGACTTAGCGTCCGTTGACCATCGAAGTCAAGCGGCCAGGTGGAAGCGAGCAAGCGGCCTCATCTTGTCGGCATCAAACCCCGGTGATCGAGCCTGCGGAAGCGTTCGGCGGACTCTTGGCTCGACGAGCTGCGGATGTCCTCTAAACCTATGCACAACTCAAACAAGTCAACGACTTCCGCCTTTCTTCCTTGTCTCGGTCTGAAGCTGTCATCCCGGCGACATAATTCGACTCCCCACGAGTCACCATGTACACCGAGCGAAGCGGAAGAAGCCGCGACAAGGCGTCGATCCCTTGGAAGAGGTGTCGGGAAGCTGGTGGGTGTCCGCGAACACCTATGGGACCTGGTCCTTGTGGTTGGAAGGGGAGGCGGAGGATGCACAAGGCGGATCGAGCGATGCACCACGAGCAGATTACCCAACCGGAGCTCTCCGGAGATTATACTCTCTGCTGCTTTGTGGATTATATTGTGTTCTGCTGAGGGAGCAATGAGAGCTACCAAACCTAGCATGAGTGGCGTGGTCTCGTTATGGTCGAATGAACTAAGGCTGGGCCCAGAACCCGAACCCTTTCTCGTTGCACTTGGACCTCCTTTTATAGGCGCAAGGGGTCACCACGGTGGCAACATGTATGAGGTACAAGCGTAAAAGCGTGGTTGGTATACCAACATATGCGGTGTACTGATGATCTATACCTAACTTTCGCGGCAAGGGACAAAGAGTCATTAATGCCGTCTCGATCGCTGAAACGAGTATAACGAGGACCGTCAGCGCGCCTCCGTTTGCCATGATGGTAGCTTGTCGGTAGCAGCTTATCGCTGCTCCCGCTGGCTGCCGCCTGTCGACCGCGTTCTGAGGAAAGTCCGTGGCGACACGTTGGCGGATGAGCTGGGCGGAGATGAAGAGAGTTACTGCCGCGGCAAGCGCCTTGCAGCGGTGGAACCTGTCGCGCAGGGCTCGGCGCTCACCAAGCCTTCGACAAACTCCTCTTGCGGGGCCTTGTTCCTTAGTTCCTTAGTGGTCTTCCGGCAAGCTCCTCTTGCGGGGTCTTGATTACTTTGTTCTTGAATGGCTCCATAGGAGCCGTGGAAGATCTTGACGGTCACCAGGCCAGCCCTGCAGCGAGGTGCTGCAACTGCCCGTGCAGAGTTCGGAATACTAGGGTACCCTACTCTAGTACACCCGGCAGGGAGCCCGGACTGGGCCACCAGCAGCGCCAAGCTCTGTTAGGCCAGGCCCAAAAGCAGTCTGAGGGGCTCGTCTTGGTCCCAGATTCATGATGCTAGCCACTGGACCCTACGTCTCCCGAGCAGCATGCACGGACGTGGCGTCGTGAGGGAGATCGTGAGGGATTTCTTTAATGGGAAAAAGCAGGCATCGCCCCTCTCCCTCCTTATAAGCGAAGTGCAGGCGGCAAGCGCCCACTTGCTATTCTTTGTCACATGAAACCACCGCCGCTTCCCCCTTTTTGCTTGGAGCCCAAAGAGGCGGCGCTCCGCTCCCTCCCCATTACGCTTGGTGCCACCAGCGCAGTTGGATTCCTCCTACACCTCCGCCATGGCTCAGAAAGCGATAAGGGCAAAGGGTGAAATCGGCGGCGCGAGCGGCTCATGGCTGCTGCGCAAGGAAAGGCCCTCTTGATCCGTTGCTCGGCGGAAGGAGCTGCGGGAGCTGTATTACCTACCTTTTACAATTAATGACGGCGCACCCAGCGCTGAGGTGATCTCCGCCGCCACGTCGAGAAGGTTTCCCCGGGTATCCCTTTTACGCACTTTTCTTCCCTGCGAATCTGCCTTTTCAATTACTACGTGATGTCATGAACACATATGGCCTCCGTCTCCTTGATTTCACCCCATGTAGCCGTCCTCACCATGGCCGTTTTCGCACACTTTGCGAGAACTTTGTCAGGGGTCTACCCAAATGTCGCGTTATTCGCCATTACTTCATGCCCAGCGTAGAGAGGAGAGCCGCTTGCGGAGGAATTGCATGGATATCGGGATCGGCAAGAAGGAAGCATATCTTGGCGAGGAGCTGCGCAACAAGTGGGAGGAGTGGAGGGCTGGCTGGTGTTGGATATTAGAAGGACCATGACCTTTTACGCCCTATGCAAAACCCCATAGTCTTGGCGGCAATGACTGGAGCAACTTGGCTGGAGGGCGCCAAGTTGAAGATTGCCGTGACTAGGATCTTGCATCTCGGACATGCGGGCTGACCGTAGGAAGCGGTTGCGCGGATTTCCTTCGTCGCCGCATTGCGCCCTTGCGGGAGAGAGGAGGCCTGCTTGGGAGTTCGAGCGATGGACATCATGAGGCTGCGCCCGGTCTGAATTAGAATTTCTTGTCTTGGAGCTTGGCGGCATCTGCGGGGCTGTTCAAACTGATCGCGAGATCACCCGAGTGGTTTATGTTGCCGAAGTGGTGCCGCTGCATGCAACAACTCGTCGCTTGACCGCATCCAGCGCGATGATGCGTTATGCGATTCCCATGGAATCGTTCCAACCTGGCGAGGAGCCGCCCGGCGACGTCGTGCAGCCAGTTCTTCGATGACTTAGAAGAAGTGCCGATCCATGCCGACGTCGAAGCGGCTCACTCGTGACACCACCGAGCAGGAGATGGCGCGCATCGCCACAAGAGTTGGAGTAAGCGGCGGAGAGGCTGCTGCCGCCCGGCATGTTTGGGTTCAGCATCGAGGCGGCAGACAGCCGGCGGCAAGCCTTGCCCGACCGAGAAGAGTTTGCTTTGATGGAGGAGGCAGGGCCAGGCCCGACAATGAGCCTGGCGAGGCCTGCCAGGCGCCTCCCTCCACCGTCAAGCAGCTTGCCGGGGAGGGCCAGCGGCCCGCCAAGAGCCTCCATAAAACCGGAGAAGGTGGCGGGGCGACACGCGGGCCAACAACCGTCTCGCCGCCCGGCAAGCGCTCCACCCGCTGGCAAGCAGCATTTGCTGCGGGGCGCCTCATGCCGCCATGGCGGCAGGGCGGAGGTCTTAAGGTCGCGGCCCTGCACCCGCCAAGCGTCTGAGGGAATCCTCTCCTCCAATTAAATCGGCGCCCGGTGCGGAATTTGATCTCTCCGCCCTCAGCTCAGGAGGAAGAAGAGGAAGAGTAAGATCTTGTCGTTGCTACTTGTAATCTTTCAATTTATTGCTTCAATCTTGTATCGACTTGCTTCTCTGAACCTTCTCCTTCTTGAGATATTTGGCTCGGAGGGCGTCGAAGGGCCAAGACCGCGGTTGTTGTCGTCTCGAACTGATTCCCACAATAATGACAGGGAGGCACATCTGGGACTCCTTTGCGGATCAGGCAACCCTTCATGAGCAGGCGCCCAGCCTGGCCCAGCGTAAGTGTTTGATCCATTTCTTCACGGTTAGGTGTGCTTGGGTGCTCGCAAATCACTGATATCTGGCTTGTTGAATTATGCAGGAGGCGGGCAGCCTCATCGGGGAGGTCCGGGAGGTCGATCCCAAAGTTCAGCTGCGCTTCACTTCTCGCCACCAGGAGAAAATCCCCCGCCAAGGGCGCTCTCGAGTAAGGGAGGCCTCTCCAGAGCAAGGGGCTTCTCCGAGGAGCTTCTCCGAGCAAGGGGCAGCGCCAGCGACCCTCCGGTGGTGGAGACGTGACAACAGACCCCCCACTTGCAGGTAATCTTTCTTGCTTGAGAATTTCCCTTGGGTTGTTTTTTCTTCTGTTCTTCTTTTTGAACATTTGCTTGACTTGTTCTTTCTTTTGACCATCAGATCCATCATGGGAGATCCAGATGGAGACCGAGGCTGCGGCGAGGAGGGGCTTTCGCGGCAACAATGTCGCGCCGCCAACATGGAGGAGGCCGGCGGCGGCGAATGGGTCCCGCCCGGCGAGAGCCCATGAGAGGCTGGGGAGGATCCGGCGTCGATGTGGCCTTGGCCACTGAGGCAGCGAAGGCCTTGAGCGCTACACCGACCGCCGATCCTCCGCCGCCGATGCGCACCAGATTCGAAGAGCCCCAGCCGGTGCCTATCCCGAAGGCCAGCAAGGGTGTCTTATCAAGCTCCATGGGCATCAAGCTCCGAGCACCGGGCGAAGGGAGACCTTGACAGCGAATTGCTTGCCTCCGCCCGGTATGTCAATGGTCGATGCTCACGAGACAGCGGCGGCCGATGAGCACGAGGAGGAGCAGCTGCTATGGAGGTTGTTGTCGCTCTACCACTTGAAACAAGCCAAAGCTGGAGTCTAGGGGAGGCGCTTGTCGCGGTGAGGAACTGACTTCGGAGAAAGCGTCGCGGAAGAGCTCCGTGGCGCCCAACAAAAGAAACTCTCCGGGATATGGCGAGGCGGCGGGAGGAGCAGCTGGCGAGGCCTTGCACATCACAGCCCTAGAATTGCTTGACATTAGTTGCATTAAGGCATTCATGTCATCATGTTAATTTCCATGAAAATTGAAATGGGGATTGTTGAAACCCTAGCACCAATTGAATTCTAATAGGTTCAAATAAAATCATTTTCAATAATCCCAAAATGCCACATGAAAATGTTCATGATTAATGGATAAAGGTGAAAGCCTCTTCCAAAATGATGAACATATCTTATAGGTCATTCTGGATTTTGAATTAAATCTTAAACCATTTGACTTTGGGCATTTAAACACTATAAATAATTTAAATGCTCAAATAATGTTGGAAATATTTGTGGGCCATAGAAATAATTCAGAAAGTGCCCACAATTATTTTCAGGATTTTTAAAATTGATTTATTTTTAATAAAGCCCTAAAACCTCTGAATATTATAAAACTAAAAAGCAAATAATAAAGAGAGAGAGAGGGCCCACCACTTACACAGCGCCACTTGGCCCAGCCTTCCAGTCTTTTCTTAGCTGGCCCACTGGCCAGCCCACCCACCACGCCACCCTCCTGTCGTCTTCCTCGCGCGGTGGGGCGGCGTGTCGGCAGCGTGCGCTTGCCAGCGCCGCCACCTCCACCTTGCACTTTCACCCGGCCTGGGCGCCTCCCCGAGGCGCCACGCGCCCCCACAGCTCTCCCTCACTCTCCCGACCCCTCCCCTCTCCTCTGCTCCCTCCCTCTCGCCGGACCCAGCGCCACGTCGCCGCCACCGCTCGCCGTGCCAGCAGCCACCGCCCTTCCTTGCCTCCCCCTCGTGTCCAAAGCTCCGCCTCGCGCCCTCTCTCCTCCGCTCCAAGCGTCCCCCAAGCGCCCTCGAGCGCCTGCTCCGCGCCCGCCGTCTTCTTCCTCGGGCACCGAGCCGCCTCCCGTCGATTCCCGTCGTCGCCCGAGACCTCCCGAGCTCGCAGTTCCCTCTCAGAGCCCGCGGTGAGCTCCGTGCAAACCTCTTCTTTTCCCTCGCGTCTGCCCTCTAACCATAGCTCCTGCCCTTGGTGCCGGCTCTCCTCACCGCCCGGCCATGGCGCCGCCCAGCGCCTCAGCCCCGCCGCTCGCGTCGGGCGTGTCAGCCGCTCGCCCTCTCCGAGCTGCGTAGCACCTCCGTTCCCTCCCCTCGTGCCGCAACCCGTAGCCGCCCTTACCGAGCTCCGGCCGCCGCATTCGCCCGTGGGCGTCGATCCCGTCCGCCCGACCTCCAACCACCACCAAGAACCTCGGCGCATCCCGGCTCTCGTGGGTACCCTCCCGCCCCTTTGGTGGCGGAATGGCCATTGCACTTGCCGCCAGCGTCGGTTCGCCGGCTAAGCGCCAGCGCCCGTGACGCTGACCGGCGTGGGTTGACCACCGCCGGTTTGACCTCCCTCTCCTCAGCGACATGCGGGCCCGCCCGTGTAACTTCTCTAGTTAGGTTTAAACTAACTTAACTAACCTGGGTTAGTGCTAATTAACTAGGTTAGTTTAGTTAGTCAGCGGCGTGTAGCCCCACGTCAGGTTTGACCTAGACGCCCGTTGACCCGCTGACGTCACCTGACGTCGGTGATGCCTAATATATTTTCTAGATTTAATTTAATTCAGTAAATTTGAGAAATACTCTAAACTTCTAAAAATCATATAAATTCAACCGTAACTTCGGATGGAAATAATTTATATATGAAAATGATCAGAAAAATATGAAGAATCTGTTTATGCCATGATCATGCATGTTTGAACAAGTTAACATCACTGAATAGGATGAATCATGATTAGGGTAATTTATGAAATAGCATTTTGAGTTGGAATTCAACCTTGTTTGAATTCCACTCCAATAACAGGATTATTATTGCATTAGGTGAATTCAGTACCTTAACATGATCATGCATCATATATGTGCATTGCATTGATTGTGTTCTCTCTTGTTTGCGGTAATTGTCCCCTCTCGGTGAGCGATGTCTGAAGCGATGATTATTCGATGACACCGATGAAGAACTATTATCTTGAAGTGCCGAGGCAAGCAAAACCCCTTGTTCATTCGATATAATCCCACTCTCTCGCTCCTGCTCTATTTTATTGCATTAGGACAACAACGACTCATGTGTTACTTGCTGCGGTAGCTGAACCCCTTGATCCTTTGCATGACTGTCATTCCACGATAATTAGATGAAACCCACTAGCATGAGTAGGAGTTGTTTGAGCCATGTTGTGCCTACTCATTTATGCTTGTTTGTCATGCACTCTTGCTTAGAGTTGAGTGGGTCGATTCATCGGGAATGAATTGGAATTATTATGAACATGTCCTATTGTGTGTGAGCTAAGTGTGTGAACACGATTTGGTAAAGGTAGCGGTGAGAGGCCATGTAGGAGTACATGGTGGGTTGTCTCATTGCAGCCGTCCTCGAGGAACTGAGTTACGTGTTTGTGATCCATGAACAGTTACTACCACGCATTGGGCCCGAAACCAATGGACCCTCTCGGCTTCTTAACCACCCTTGTCCTCGGTCAGGGAGTTGCAAGTAGTTTACGGTGTTTGTAGCATCTTTGGGGGCATATAGCGCTGACCTTAGGGGTGGGTTGTGTTGCGGTGAGCACCGTGGCCCGATGTGCTGAGTGCCGTTTGGTATCTCGGGAACCCTGCACACATCGTTCGGGGCTGTATGGGAAACCTCGGCGGACTCCTGCGGATGGAACCGAATAGGCGATAAACTGGACTAGGGACTTGAGTGTTTAGGTAGGCGTGGCCGACACCCGTTGGGCTTCCGCTTGAAGGTTGCGAGTACATGTCGTGTAAGCGGCGGTAAGTGGTGAGCGTGTGTGAAGAAGTACACCCTGCGGGGTTTAATATGATCTATTGAATAGCCGTGTCCACGGAGAAGGACTTCTGGGTTGCCTATATCGGTTCATAGACAAGTGAAAGTGGATACTCTAAAATCGCAAGATAAGCGTGAGTGCTATGGATGGCGTTCTCGTGAGGGAGGCGGGGCGGGTCCATAGTGGTGTATTGATATGGTGAATATGTGGACTCGTGTGCGCCACCTCAAAGAGTTACTTGCGATCGTAGTTCGGGATAGCCACGAGTCAAAGCTGGCTTGCTGCGGTCAAACTCCACCACCCCTTTTGATAATGATGCATATGTAGTTAGTTCGATGTAAGTCTTGCTGAGTACAATTGTACTCACGTTTGCTTATTTTATGTTTTTGCGAGAGGCGTCGGTCTCGCTAGTAGTTCCGCTTGGACTTGACGTTTAGCTTGTTACCTCAGCTACGATCTTGTGCCTCGGCGGATCGGTAGATAGTCGGGCTTCTCGGCCTTTTTCATTTATAGTTATGCGTACTCGGACATGTTTAGCTTCGCTTGTGCTTTGACTTGTATGCTCACGAGTGTTGGGTCATGAGACCCATGTTTGTAATATCTCGCTCCTGGGCCTAATGAATAATATTTGAGTCGTAGAGTTATGTTGTGATGCCATGTTGTATTACACATATTGAGCATATTGTGTGTATGTTTGAAATGCTTGGTATGTGTGGGATCCGACAAACTAGTTGTTTATCCTTGGCAGCCTCTCATATGGGAAATGTAGTCTCGTGCCTCCGGCGATAGTAGTCCGCTTCTGCCCGGTTCACGGAGTCTGCTAGCCCACACTCTGCTTGGACACTTGGTGGCGGCATGTGTTTCATTTCGTTCCTATATACATCCCTTGAAATGTCACGCGGTGTTATTGAGTCCTGCCTAGCCTGCTACAGCCGGGATACGAGTCTGTTAGCCAGTGCTACAGCCGAATACATCGTTGATGACCGACATGCTCGATGTGATTCATGTATGCTGTCCCCATAGGTTAGCGCCGCTTTGGGTTCACGACTAGCCATGTCGGCCGGGTTCTTTGTCATATGGATGCTAGCGACACTATCATATCGTGAGCCAAAAGGCATAAGCGGTCCGGGCCATGGTAAGCGACACCGTGGGAATACCGTCGTGAGGCCGCAAAGTGATATGATGTGTTACATGCTAGATCGGTGTGACTTAGGATCGGGGTCTGACAGCGTTGGTATCGAGCTTTGCTGCTGTAGGATTACCAAGCCAAACTGGTGAAGTTGTGTCTAGAAATGCTTTAGTTATGTAAGAAATTGATTGTGGAAGGAGCGTAAGGCTCTTTTACTCCTTATACCTCATGGCCTTCGATCAGAGTCATCCTCTTCTCTTCTCTGGGTTTAAGAACTAGGCTTCTCATCTATCTATTAGGATGACGTGTTACTAATCCATAGACCTTTAAGATTGTTGGTTTTAATCCCGATTCAGTTCCTACTATTCTGTATGATAGCTGTTGATCTCGAGAATCTTGTTATGATGTTGTTGAGTGGTTATGCCACCATTTTCTGCAGGATGTCTCAAATCATTTTGAGCATTTACAGCCGTTATCTTGTCAAGTCATCCCAGTCTCTAAATAGTCGATGCATTTGCAAATCCTTTCCTTCCGTTCGATGTCCTTTTGGTCGAATAAGCACACTAACCGGTCGGTTGAGGTACTCTGTTGCCTCGACATATATGTTGGAACTATTATTATGACCCTAGGTGTTTAGGAAGTCACCTAGCAATTTAGCAATGCTTTTGTATCCCAGTGTGATGATTACGGCCATCATTTTGAAAGCATCCGTGATGCCATTTAGTAGTAGGTATTCTACTCACGGGTTCTTGAACCGAGATTCATCCTACTTCATGTTGTTAGTATTTGCTAGTGCCTTTAGGATATTAGTAACCTTGCGATAGTCCTCAAGGTCCGTGGTATTTCCTTCTTCCAAATACTATGAACTAATTATGGCGAAAGTTCTTTTGAGCCAAAGATCACAATAAGAGTGCTCTTGAGGAGTTCTCCATTCATAATTGTGAATCTGCCAATTCTACCTTCTGCATGGGTTATCCGGAAGAAATGTTGAGCTTGCTCGACATACTAATCTGTGCATCCACAACTCAGAAAATTATATGTTCCTTTGAGTTGTTCTCTTAGATGCCTTGACCTTCATCTATCAATTGATAGCCAAGGGTATGTGTGCATTTGTGTTCATCGATGCATTTTATCCTTGTGGTCCGTCAAGCCATTCTATTCGGAATGACTAGGAGAAACAAACTCGATACCTCATCCATTTCTAGGATTGGGTCAAAGTAGTTGTATCCATGAGATCAAAATGCCAATTCAGCTTTTGATTCTGTTCTACCTTGAGTGTTACCATCTTTATGTCAAGAATGTCATGGGAATTGCACAACCTCTTATGAATTCTTGATGCGTGATACTTCTCACCATCATTATTCATTCCTCGGTTCCGTGTTGATGCAACGGAATGCCGACAAGTGAATTGTGATGTGTGAAATCAATACTCGAGCAACTTGTTGCTTGGTAGTGAATGGACAATATTCTCATTCTTAGCGTGTTGGTTATTAAACCATCATCCTAAGATTGATCGTGCTACCTAGTCCTTATTTACGGTGCACTCTTGATTGATGAGTTAGGATCTTGTCAAGTCCTCACTCATTTGATCATATCGTCTTGCCCTCAAAAGCAAGATTGTTCTCGAGCTTAGTAACATACGGTGGTTCGTGACTTTCCAAATATCTTCTTGGAAGTGTTACGGGTTGTTCCACGACTGTATGTTGAGCTCGTGATCAAGTTGGTTTCTTGTGAACCACCCTTTCTCCAAGAATCTGTGTTGGATATCCACAGCTAGTTGGTTAAGCTAGACAACAACTTGGAGAGTTGGAAGATAAAAGCTTGCCTAACTTAGTTCGATCAAGGGATATTCTTGTGTAGTGTGTGTTGAAGAAGGATGATATCTTCATCGATTGGTCCTGTGATCGGTTGTTGGACCTATTGTCCTACCAATTCTTTGATTTGAGTATGGGCCATTGTCAAGTCAAATCAGAACCAACGATATTAATAATGTTGTCTTACTCGTGGTTGATCCCTCGAGCATACACCATTACATCTTTGGTCGACCAATGCTATCACGTGTTCACATGATGGTGGAAGTCGGTGATATGGAAATTCCGATGAGTTCTTGTTGAGCCCATCGGTAGCATTTTGTCTCCCCATGAGTCATGTTGAGCATCAACCTAGTATTGGAAACTTGTGTAAGCATTTCTTCGTGTTTAGTTCATGAAGCATATGTTTGGATGGAAGTAGTGACTTCCTCTAATTCATGTGCATTGGTGTAAGTTGCCGCCATGAATTTGAGAAAGGTTTGTTTTGTTCCTTTGGAATCATCCCAAGTCAGTCATGCATGTGCGAGTATTCTATGGTTTGATAGGTGATCATCTTCATTCATATGTATTCCATAGCACACCAAGCCACTGATTGATTTGTTCAAGGAAAAAAGTTCCTTCTTAAGAGCTAATCATGACTTATGTAAGGACTTCGATATCCTCGATGATGGTTCCCACCTGAACTTCGGTAGTGTTTTATTATAAGACTACCATGTGGTCATGCTTGTCTAGGACAACGTGTTCACATGTTTGTAGCAGAACCAGCTCATGTTTTGGAGCTTGCTATACGTAGTTCATATCCGAGAATCTCATAGCGCCATCTCGTCGAATTGTGTTGCAACCCTTCCTTTTCGGACATGATGAGTCTGAAATATCCTAACACCAACCAGATCTGAATCTCGGGCGGATATGATGGTTGGAACATTCAACGATTGCATTTCGTTCCCAGCTTGCACCGTCCTTGTGCTATCTCGCTATAGGCTGTCTTCTTAGCAATTCTTGTCGAGATTATCTTCAAAGTGGACTTACCATGGGTCCCCCCACCTTCGATGATAAGCAAATCATCCATTGCGTTGTCTTCAACAAGGTAGTCCACATCATCCATTCTAGTCCGGTGTACCATTCCTTTGCACTCCACAAATGATCGCTTGTGATTGCCTTAGGCTGGTATAAAGAGTTCAATGATCTATGGATCAAAAGTAATTCTTTTTGCCACTTAAGGGAATAGTTCTTGCGTCACCTTTCTCGAGGTGTCCCGTTACGGGATCATGGTAAATATTTCCTCGCCACCTTGACACCATCCACCATCTTCCTAAGCGTGGAATTGTTGCCACTAATCAAACCTCGTTGTTGTTCTTCCATCCCTCTCGATGCATTTTGTGTCTCAACTCGAGATGTGTCACCGTCTCAGTCCGTGAGTTGATCATGTTTACTTGATCTTCGTGAAGATCGAATCATGTAGGGTTTCCCCTTCTTTACATTGTCGTGTCGGTGAAGATCTCGAAGGCGTCAAGACCAAGAAGATGGAGTGAACCAACATCTTGAGAAGGCAATTGGATCATGAAATTGTAATAGTTTGTGACCTCCTTTTCCTCTTACCTCCGTCTTGAATCTCGGTGAGATTCTTGTTTAGTGAGGGGTGAGTTATCACAACCCTAGAATTGCTTGACATTAGTTGCATTAAGGCATTCATGTCATCATGTTAATTTCCATGAAAATTGAAATGGGGATTGTTGAAACCCTAGCACCAATTGAATTCTAATAGGTTCAAATAAAATCATTTTCAATAATCCCAAAATGCCTGTGAAAATGTTCATGATTAATGGATAAAGGTGAAAGCCTCTTCCAAAATGATGAACATATCTTATAGGTCATTCTGGATTTTGAATTAAATCTTAAACCATTTGACTTTGGGCATTTAAACACTATAAATAATTTAAATGCTCAAATAATGTTGGAAATATTTGTGGGCCATTGAAATAATTCAGAAAGTGCCCACAATATTTTCAGGATTTTTAAAAGTGATTTGTATTTTAATAAAGCCTAAAACCTAACTGAGAATAGAAAACTAAAAGCAGAAATAATAAAGAGAGAGAGAGGCTCACGCCACTTACAGGCGCCACTTGGCCCGCACCAGTCCTTCTCTGGCCCAGCTGGCCAGGCCAGCCACCACCCACCCCCTCACTGTCGTCTTCCTCCCGCCCGGTGGCGGGCGTGGCGGCGCCTTGGCGCAGCCGCGCCACCTCCACCCCTGCTGCTTCACCCGGCCCTGGGCGCCTCCCAGGCGCCACGCGCCCCCCACAGCTCTCTCTCTCTCTCTCCCGGCCCCTCCCTCTCCTCTGCTCTCTCTCCCTCTCGCCCGGACCCGGCGCCACCGCGCCACCGTTCGCTTGCTGCAGCCACCGCCCTTCCCTTGCCTCGCCCGGCGTGCCCAAGAGCTCCGCCTCGTCGCCCTCTCTCCTGACCCACGACCCCAAGCGCCCTCGAGCGCCGCTCCTCGCCGTCTCGTCTTCAACCTCGGGCACCGAGCCGCCTCCGGTCGATTCCCGGCGCCGCCGGAGCCTCCCGAGCTCACTGATTCCCTCTCTCGACCCAGCGGTGAGCTCCCGTCTTTCCCCTTCTTCCCCCTCGCGTTTGCCCCTCTAACCATAGCTCCTCATGTCCGGCTCCCTCACCGCCCGGCCATGGCGCCCGCATGGCCTGCCCCTGCCGCGATCGCGTCGGGCGTGTCAGCGTGCTGAAGCCCCGAGGCCCTTCCGAGGCTGCCGTAGCACCTCGCCCTCCCCTCTGTGCACCGCAGCCCGTAGCCACGAACCCGAGCTCCGGCCGCCGCCAAGTTCGCCCCGGCGTCGATCCCGCGCCGAGAAACCAACCACCCCACCAAGAACCTCGGCGCGTCCCGGCTCTCCGTGAGTACTCTCCCGCCCCTTTTGGTGGCGGAATAGCCATTGCACTTGCGCCGCTTGCGTCGCGCCCGGCGGACTAAGCATGGCGCCCGGCTGACGCTGACCGGCGTGGGTTGACCACCGCCGGTTTGACCTCCCTCTCCTCAGCGACATGCGGGCCCGCCCGTAACTTCTCTAGTTAGGTTTAAACTAACTTAACTAACCCGGTTAGTGCTAATTAACTAGATTAGTTTAGTTAGTCAGCTGACGTGTGGCCCCACCGTCGGGTTTGACCAGGGCGCCCGTTGACCGCTGACGTCACATGACGTCGGTGGCCTGATAATTATTTTCTAGATTTAATTTAATTCAGTAAATTTCAGAAAATACTCTAAACTTCTAAAAATCATATAAATTCAACCGTAACTTCGGATGGAAATAATTTATATATGAAAATGATCAGAAAAATATGAAGAATCTGTTTATGCCATGATCATGCATGTTTGAACAAGTTAACATCACTGAATAGGATGAATCATGATTAGGGTAATTTATGAAATAGCATTTTGAGTTGGAATTCAACCTTGTTTGAATTCCACTCCAACTAACGGATTATTATTGCATTAGGTGAATTCAGTACCTTAACATGATCATGCATCATATATGTGCATTGCATTGATTGTGTTCTCTCTTGTTTGCGGTAATTGTCCCTCCGGTGAGCGATGTCTGAAGCGATGATTATTCGATGACACCGATGAAGAACTATTATCTTGAAGTGCCGAGGCAAGCAAAACCCCTTGTTCATTCGATACAATCCCACTCTCTCGCTCCTGCTCTATTTTATTGCATTAGGACAACAACGACTCATGTGTTACTTGCTGCGGTAGCTGAACCCCTTGATCCTTTGCATGACTGTCATTCCACGATAATTAGATGAAACCCACTAGCATGAGTAGGAGTTGTTTGAGCCATGTTGTGCCTACTCATTTATGCTTGTTTGTCATGCACTGCTCTTGCTTAGAGTTGAGTCGGGTCGATTCATCGGGAATGAATTGGAATTGTTATGAACATGTCCTATTGTGTGTGAGCTAAGTGTGTGAACACGATTTGGTAAAAGTAGCGGTGAGAGGCCATGTAGGAGTACATGGTGGGTTGTCTCATTGCAGCCGTCCTCGAGAACTGAGTTACGTGTTTGTGATCCATGAACAGTTACTACCACGCATTGGGCCCGAAACCAATGGACCCTCTCGCTTCTTAACCACCCTTGTCCTCGGTCAGGGAGTTGCAAGTAGTTTACGGTGTTTGTAGCATCTTTGGGGCCGCACGCAGCGCTGACCTTAGGGGTGGGTTGTGTTGCGGTAGGCACCGTGGCCCGGTGTACAGTGCCCGTTTGGTATCTCGGGAACCACTGCACACATCGTTCGGGGCTGTATGGGAAACCTCGGCGGACTCCTGCGGATGGAACCGAATAGGCGATAAACTGGACTAGGGACTTGAGTGTTTAGGTAGGCCGTGGCCGACACCCGTTGGGCTTCCGCTTGAAGGTTGCAGTACATGTCGTGTATGCGGCGGTAAGTGGTGAGCGTGTGTGAAGAAGTACACCCTGCGGGGTTTAATATGATCTATTGAATAGCCGTGTCCACGGAGAAGGACTTCTGGGTTGCCTATATCGGTTCATAGACAAGTGAAAGTGGATACTCTAAAATCGCAAGATAAGCGTGAGTGCTATGGATGGCGTTCTCGTAGGGAGGCGGGGCGGGTCCATAGTGGTGTATTGATATGGTGAATATGTGGACTCGTGTGCGCCACCTCAAAGAGTTACTTGCGATCGTAGTTCAGGATAGCCACGAGTCAAAGCTGGCTTGCTGCGGTCAAACTCCACCACCCCTTTGATAATGATGCATATGTAGTTAGTTCGATGTAAGTCTTGCTGAGTACAATTGTACTCACGTTTGCTTATTTTATGTTTTTGCGAGAGGCGTCGGTCTCGCTAGTAGTTCCGCTTGGACTTGACGTTTAGCTTGTTACCTCAGCTACGATCTTGTGCCTCGGCGAGGATCGGTAGATAGTCGGGCTTCTCGGCCTTTTTCATTTATAGTTATGCGTACTCGGACATGATTAGCTTCGCTTGTGCTTTGACTTGTATGCTCACGAGTGTTGGGTCATGAGACCCATGTTTGTAATATCTCGCTCTTGGGGCCTAATGAATAATATTTTGAGTCGTAGAGTTATGTTGTGATGCCATGTTGTATCTACACATATTGAGCATATTGTGTGTATGTTTGAAATGCTTGGTATGTGTGGGATCCGACAAACTAGTTGTTTATCCTTGGCAGCCTCTCATATGGGAAATGTAGTCTCGTGCCTCCGGCGATAGTAGTCCGCTTCTGACCGGTTCACGAGTCACCTAGCCAGACACTCTTGCTTGGACACTTGGTGGCGGCATGTGTTTCATTCGTTCCTATATACATCCCTTGAAATGTCACGGGTGTTATTGAGTCTGCCTAGCCTGCTACAGCCGGGATACGAGTCCTGTTAGCCAGTGCTACAGCCGAATACATCGTTGATGACCGACATGCTCGATGTGATTCATGTATGCTGTCCCCATGGGTTAGCGCCGCTTTGGGTTCACGACTAGCCATGTCGGCCGGGTTCTTTGTCATATGGATGCTAGCGACACTATCATATCGTGAGCCAAAAGGCATAAGCGGTCCGGGCCATGGTAAGCGACACCGTGGGAATACCGTGCGTGAGGCGCAAAGTGATATGATGTGTTACATGCTAGATCGGTGTGACTTAGGATCGGGGTCTGACAGAAGGTGAGCTGGCGCGATGGAAGATCAACCTCGGCGGCTATGAGGAAGATCTCGCCCGTCTTGTGAGCAATCGATTAGCGGGCCACTTGGGGAGGCAAAGGATCTTGCTGCCGCGACTGCGAGAGCCGCCAGAAGGAATGGAGGCGGAGTGGCTCAGTTGGAGTCCACCCTCTAGAAAAGGCGCCGAGGAGGTCGCCGGGTTGAAGCGCGGCGCGGGCGCCTACACCCTCGGCGAGTTGCAAGGTCGTTTATTTGAAAAGATCAAAGAGCTCGATGCTGTAAAGGACTCAAAGGCGGATCTGAGCTGAGCCCGATCACCGCCAATGAGAGGCATTGAGCAGCGCCAAGGAGGCGGGAAGCAGGCTGCTTTGGAGAAGATTAAAACCAATGAGGAGCTGTTGGCGAATGCGCTTGACTGCCGAGAATGATCTCGGAGATAGCATAATGCATTTGGACGGAAGGTCTTGTGGACACCGCCGCCCGGCATCCATAATGAGCTGATGGAGCTAGGGATGGTGGATCTTGGGTACTCCACCGGCGAGAACCTCAACCCAGCGTCAAGCTCAGCCTATTCTTCAAGGCGTCTTGGCGGGTCTCCGGCTCGGTAGGAGATCCCAAAGCAAGCTGGCGAGTCGCGCCAAGTTTGCGCCGGGGGCTCTCGAAGAGTCTTGATGAAGGTGGCCTTCCATGACCGGGCGTCGACTTCACCAAAGTCCTCAAGTCCCTGCCTCCATCCGCGGCGTTAGGCGCTCAAGGCCCTTATCGCACCCATTGTGGACAGGGTGAAAGCGGAGTCAAGAAGCTCGATGGCGACCGCGTGGACTAGGCCGCCAGTTTATCTTTCTCTTGTCATTTGTAGATCATGTTTAGGCGAAAAATCAATTAGATCTGCGACAAGTTATTTTGTAATATACTCTTAGGTATCAATTGCAATGTTATTTCCTTTACTTGACTCCTTCCCTTGTATGTTTGTGCCCTCGCTTTGAGGGAACTTGTCGGTGCGAACACCTTTGCCTTGTTGGCAACGAGTGCGAACTTCAGCGACTTCTTTGGCGATGCTGCCTCCGACAAGTAACCTTATCGCAACTAGTTGCAGCACACTTAAGTTGTTGAGCGGACTCGAAACAAAGTAAGGCGCAAGCTAATCGTGAATCGGTTCCTCAGCGCCTTAGGTTTTCCATACAAAGTACTATCGTTCGAGGAAGATAACTTAAAATTTAAAAACTGGTTGCTTAAACTTAGCAACTTAGCTTCTCTGTTGTTCACTTCACAGCAGGCGGCGGTTCCTCGGCGGCGCTTGGTGGCCCACACCATTATCTTCTCCTTCCCCGGTTAACTTGTGGGTGGATGAACCTTCCTCTTGCTTGAGAAGAAAGAAAAGAAGATAAAGTTATGGAGCCTAGTGGCTCGTTATAAACTTACCGGTGTGGATGCTGCACAAAATGTTAGATAACACATGCATATAAGATTATGAAGCATGTATTGACAAGTTGTGCGCAACACATAGGCTTCTTGATGCGAAGTCTGCTGCGGCTTTGTACAAAGTTACATGCAACAGCGGCAAGACTTGTACAAAAGTGTGGTTGCGGAGCAGGTCCGGCAACCCGTGCCCTATGGGTAAAACTTACGAAGATGCTCTATATTCAGGGAGTTGCTCACGGAGCGCCATCTTGGTCTCAAAGCGGACGGCGCGGGCCTAGTGACTCGTTTCACCCGATAGGGAGCCTTCCCGCCGAGCGTCAACTTGTTGGAATTCTTGGCGGATTGAGCGGCGCCCGAAGAACAAGGTCGCCTTCCTCGAAGCTTACGGCATTAACTGCGGCTATGGTAGCGGCGCAAAGCTTCTTCAGTTAACGGCGGCTCGTCACAATGAAACGAAGCGATCTTCCTCGAGGAAGCGGTAGCGTCATCCTGTCGCAGCTGGTCTTGCTCAAGCTCGTCATAGCGAGTACTCGAGGTGACCCGTATCTGAGTTCCGTGGGGAGAACTGCCTCCACTCCATAGACTAGAGCGAAAGGTTATGCGGCGGTGGCTCGATTTGGCGTCGTTACGATCGACCAAAGAACCACCGGACTCCTCAATCCGATTCCTTCCGCACTTGCGACTGTCAAAAGTTCTGGTCTTGAGTCCTCGCAGCACTTCAGCATTTGCCCTCTCTGCTTGACCGTTGCTTCTCGGGTGGGCAACAGAAGCAAAGCAAACTTTGGCGCCAAAATTTTAGACGTACTGCATGAAGGTGCGACTCGTGAATTGGGTGCCGTTGTCGGTGATGATCCGATTAGGTATCCCAAAATGGCAGACAATTGACCTGAAGAACTTGATCAGCTTGACTGTCTTTGTCACCTTCCTCACTGGTTCCACTTCGGCCACTTTGTGAACTTGTCGATCGTGGCGTACAAGTACTCAAAGCCCCGACAACTTCGGGAAGGGGCGAGATGTCGAACCCCGGACCAGCAGGCGGGACAAAGGGATCGTGCTGGAGAGCTTGAGCTGGCTGGTGTATCTGTCGCCCTCCTCTCTCGTGCACCGCAGCCCGTAGCCACCGAACCCGAGCTCCGGCCGCCGCCAAGTTCGCCCGCGGCGTCGATCCGGCCGCCCGAGCTCCAACCACCCCCAAGAACTTCAGCGCGTCCCGGCTCTCTGTAGGTACCCTCCCGCCCCTTTTGGTGGCGGAATAGCCATTGCACTTGCCGCCGCGTCGGGTTCGCCCGGCTAAGCGCCAGCGCCCGTGACCGCTGACGGCGTGGGTTGACCACCGCCGGTTTGACCTCCCTCTCCTCAGCGACATACGGGCCCTTGCAGTCTTCTCTAGTTAGGTTTAAACTAACTTAACTAACCGGGTTAGTGCTAATTAACAGATTAGTTTAGTTAGTCAGCGACGTAATGGCCCCCACGTCAGGTTTGACCAGGCGCTGTTGACCGCTGACGTCTGATGACGTCGGTGGCCTCATAATTAGGTTTCTAGATTTAATTTAATTGAGTTAATTTGAGAAAATACTCTAAACTTCTAAAATCATATAAATTCAACAGTAACTTTCGGATGGAAATAATTTATATATGAAAATGATCAGAAAAATATGAAGAATCTGTTTATGCCATGATCATGCATGTTTGAACAAGTTAACATCACTGAATAGGATGAATCATGATTAGGGTAATTTATGAAATAGCATTTTGAGTTGGAATTCAACCTTGTTTGAATTCCACTCCAACTAACGGATTATTATTGCATTAGGTGAATTCAGTACCTTAACATGATCATGCATCATATATGTGCATTGCATTGATTGTGCTCTCTCTTGTTTGCGGTATTTGTCCCCTCGGTAGGCGATGTCAAAGCGATGATTATTCGATGACACCGATGAAGAACTATTATCTTGAAGTGCCGAGCAAGCAAAACCCCTTGTTCATTCGATACAATCCCACTCTCTCGCTCCTGCTCTATTTTATTGCATTAGGACAACAACGATTCATGTGTTACTTGCTGCGGTAGCTGAACCCTTGATCCTTTGCATGACTGTCATTCCACGATAATTAGATGAAACCCACTAGCATGAGTAGGAGTTGTTTGAGCCCATGTTGTGCCTACTCATTTATGCTTGTTTGTCATGCACTGCTCTTGCTTAGAGTTGAGTCGGTCGATTCATCGGGAATGAATTGGAATGGTTATGAACATGTCCTATTGTGTGTGAGCTAAGTGTGTGAACACGATTTGGTAAAAGTAGCGGTGAGAGGCCATGTAGGAGTACATGGTGGGTTGTCTCATTGCAGCCGTCCTCGAGAACTGAGTTACGTGTTTGTGATCCATGAACTAGCTACTACCACGCATTGGGCCGAAACCAATGGACCCTCTCGGCTTCTTGACCACCCTTGTCCTCGGTCAAGGAGTTGCAAGTAGTTTACGGTGTTTGTAGCATCTTTGGGGGCCGCATAGCGCTGACCTTAGGGGTGGGTTGTGTTGCGGTAGGCACCGTGGCCGGTGTACGAGTGCCCGTTTGGTATCTCGGGAACCCTGCACATCGTTCGGGGCTGTATGGAAACCTCGGCGGACTCCTGCGGATGGAACCGAATAGGCGATAAACTGGACTAGGGACTTGAGTGTTTAGGTAGGCCGTGGCCGACACCCACGTTGGGCTTCAGCTTGAAGGTTGCAGTACATGTCGTGTATGCGGCGGTAAGTGGTGAGCGTGTGTGAAGAAGTACACCCTGCGGGGTTTAATATGATCTATTGAATAGCCGTGTCCACGGAGAAGGACTTCTGGGTTGCCTATATCGGTTCATAGACAAGTGAAAGTGGATACTCTAAAATCGCAAAGATAAGCGTGAGTGCTATGGATGGCGTTCTCGTGGGAGGCGGGAGAGGATCCATAGTGGTGTATTGATATGGTGAATATGTGGACTCGTGTGCATACCTCAAAAGAGTTACTTGCGATCGTAGTTCGGGATAGCCACCGAGTCAAAGCTGGCTTGCTGCGGTCAAACTCCACCACCCCTTTTGATAATGATGCATATGTAGTTAGTTACGATGTAAGTCTTCTTGAGTACAATTGTACTCACGTTTGCCTATTCTATGTTTTTGCGAGAGAGCGTCGGTCTCGCTAGTAGTTCGCTTGGACTTGACGTTTAGCTTGTTACCTCAGCTACGATCTTGTGCCTCGGCAGGATCTGGTAGATAGTCGGGCTTCTCGGCCTTTTTCATTTATAGTTATGCGTACTCGGACATGATTAGCTTCGCTTGTGCTTTGACTTGTATGCTCACGAGTGTTGGGTCATGAGACCCATGTTTGTAATATCTCGCTCTTGAGCCTAATGAATAATATATTGAGTCGTAGAGTTATGTTGTGATGCCATGTTGTATCTCGCATATTGAGCATAATGTGTGTATGTTTGAAATGCTTGGTATGTGTGGGATCCGACAAACTAGTTGTTTATCCTTGGCAGCCTCTCATATGGGAAATGTAGTCTCGTGCCTACGGCGATAGTAGTCCTTCTGACCGGTTCACGGAGTCCTGCTAGCCAGCACTACTGCTTGGACACTTGGTGGCGGCATGTGTTTCATTTCGTTCCTATATACATCCCTTGAAATGTCACAGCGGTGTTATTGAGTCTGCCTAGCCTGCTACAGCCGGGATACGGAGTCTGTTAGCCAGTGCTACAGCCGAATATATCGTTGATGACCGACATGCTCGATGTGATTCATGTATGCTGTCCCCATAGGTTAAGCGCCGCTTTGGGTTCACGACTAGCCATATCGGCCGGGTTCTTTGTCATATGGATGCTAGCGACACTATCATATCGTGAGCCAAAAGGCATAAGCGGTCCGGGCCATGGTAAGCGACACCGTGGAATACCGTGCGTGAGGCCGCAAAGTGATATGATGTGTTACATGCTAGATCGGTGTGACTTAGGATCGGGGTCTGACAAGGCCGAGTCGAGGAGGCAGCAAAGGCTTGCGGCGAGAAGCTCTCCAGCGCAAGAAGGTGAGTGGCGCATGATGGAAGATCAACCTCGGCAGCTATGAGGAAGATCTCGCCGTCTTGTGGCAATCGATTAGCGGGCCACCGGAGGAGGCAAAGGATCTTGCTGCGGCTGCAGAGCCGCCAAGAAGGAGTGGAGGCGAGTGGCTCAGGCTGGAGTCCACCCTCTAGAAAGGCGCCGAGGAGGTCGCCCGGGTTGAAGCCTTGGCGCGAAGGACGCCTACACCCTCGGCGAGTTGCAAGGTCGTTTATTGAAAAGATCAAAGAGCTCGATGCGCCAAGGACTCAAAGCGGATCTGGGCTGGCCCGATCACCTTAACGAGGCAGCTGAGCAGCGCCAAGGAGGCGGAAGCAGGCCTCTTTGGAAGATTAAAACCAATGAGGAGCTGTTGGCGAATGCATGCATGCCTTGAGAATGATCTCGGAGATAGCATAATGCCTTTGACGAGAAGGTCTTGTGGACACCGCCCGCCGGCATCCATAATGGTGATGGAGCTAGGGATGGTGGATCTTGGGTACTCCACCGGCGAACCTCCAACCCAGCGTCAAGCTCAGCCTATTCTTCAAGGCGTCTTGGCGGGTCTCCGGCGGCTCCGGTAGGAGATCCCAAAGCAAGCCCAGGCGGAGGTCGCGCCAAGTTTGCGCCAGGGCTCTCGAAGGTCTTGATGAAGGTGGCCTTCCGCAACCCGAGCGTCGACTTCACCAAAGTCCTCAAGTCCCTGCCTCCATCCGGCTGGCGTTAGGCGCTCAAGGCCCTTATCGCACCCATTGTGGACGGGGTGGCGGAGTCAAAGGCTCGATGGCGACAGCGTGGACTAGGCCGCCAAGTTTATCTTTCTCTTGTCATTTGTAGATCATGTTTAGGCGAAAAATCAATTAGATCTGCGACAAGTTATTTTGTAATATACTCTTAGGTATCAATTGCAATGTTATTTCCTTTACTTGACTCCTTCCTTGTATGTTTGTGCCCTCGCTTTGAGGGAACTTGTCGGTCTGAACACCTTTGCATTGCGCCGAGTCGGAACTTCAGCGACCCTCTTGGCGATGCTGCCTCCGACAAGTAACCTTATCGCAACTAGTTGCAGCACACTTAAGTTGTTGGCGGACTCGAAACAAAGTAAGGCGCAAGCTAATCGTGAATCGGTTCCTCAGCGCACAGGTTTTCCATACAAAGTACTATCGTTCGAGGAAGATAACTTAAAATTTAAAAACTGGTTGTAAACTTAGCAACTTAGCTTCTCTGTTGTTCACTTCACAGCAAGCGGACAGTTCCTCGGCGGCGCTTGGTGGCCCACCATTATCTTCTCCTTCCCCGGTTAACTTGTGGGTGGATGAACCTTCCTCTTGCTTGAGAAGAAAGAAAAGAAGATAAAGTTATGGAGCCTAGTGGCTCGTTATAAACTTACGGGTGTGGGCGCTGCACAAAATGTTAGATAACACATGCATATAAGATTATGAAAGCATGTATTGACAAGTTGTGCGCCTAACACATAAACTTCTTGATGCAGTGCGCCCGGCTTTGTACAAAGGATTACATGCAGCAGGCAAGACTTGTACAAAAGTGTGGTTGCGGAGCAGGTCCCGGCAACCGTGCCCTATGGGTAAAACTTACGAAGATGCTCTATATTCCGGAGTTGCTCACGGGCGCCATCTTGGTCTCAAAGCCGGACAGCGCCGGGCCTAGTGACTTCGTTTCACCCGATGAGAACCTTCCCGCCAGCGTCAACTTGTTGGAATTCTTGGCGGATTGAGCAGCGAAGAAGAACAAGGTCGCCTTCCTCGAAGCTTCGGCATTAACTGCGGCTATGGTAGCGGCGCAAAGCTTCTTGATAACGGCGGCTCGTCTGCTGACTGAAGGCGATCTTCCTCGAGGAGCGGTAGCGTCATCTGTCGCATGCTGGTCTTGCTCAAGCTTCGTCATAGCGAGTACTCGAGGTGACCGTATCTGAGTTCCGTGGGAGAACTGCCTCCACTCCATAGACTAGGCGAAAGGTGTGCGGCGGTGGCTCGATTTGGCGTCGTTACGATCGACCAAGAACCACCGGCAGCTCCTCAATCCAGTTCCTTCCGCGCTTGCGCCTTTGTCAAAAGTTCGGTCTTGAGTCCTCGCAGCACTTCAGCATTTGCCCTCTCGCTTGACCGTTGCTTCTCGGGTGGGCAGCGAAGCAAAGCAAACTTTAGGCGCCAAAATTTTAGGCGTCTTGCATGAAGGTGCGACTCGTGAATTGGGTGCGTTGTCGGTGATGATCCGATTAGGTATCCCAAAATGGCGAACAATTGACTGAAGAACTTGTTCTTGTTGTCTTTGTCACCTTCCTCCTGGTTCCACTTCCGGCCACTTTGTGAACTTGTCGATCGTGGCGTACAAGTACTCAAAGCCCCAACAACTTCGGGGAAGGGGCGAGATGTCGAACCCCAGGACAGCAGCCGGGACAAAGGGATCGTCTGGAGAGCTTGAGCTGGCTGGTGTATCTGTTTTGAATGGGCCTTGCACGCTTCACACTTGGTTACTTGTGCGATTGCATCTGGAGGCTTCGGCGGAAGAAACCTTCTTGGGAAACCTTTGCGGCAAGTGCTCTTCTTGCCAATGTGGTGACCACATATGCCTCCATGTATCTCTGCCAACAACTTCATCCATCTTCCGGCAAATACACTTCAATTTCACTCCGTTGAGTCTTCTTACATATAGGATGTTGTCAACAAACTGATACATACTTGACTGCCGAGCTACTTTTACGCTTCTTCTTGCTCTTGGGAAGTTCCCTTGTGCGAAGAAATGGGCGATTCTTTGCGCCCATGTTGGAGCTTGCGGCTCGACAACAAGGACTAAAGGTACATCTACCACTGCGGGAACATTAGCTTCTCGGCAAGAACCTGCGGTTTTGCGAACTTTATGATTCGGCAAGCTTGCGAACAAAGCTTGTCGGGGCGTCTGCTTCAACAAAACAAACTACGAGGGTTTGTCGGATGAAGCTGCTCCTCGATGATATTTGCGTTGATTTAAGGGACCTTCTTGGCGGCGGCTCGGGGAGCTCTGCTTGGGAAAGTAATCGCGGAAACCAATTTTCTCTTCTTGCTCTGTCACATCGATGGCGTTACAGTTGGCTGAGTCAGCTTGAGCACAAAATTCCTGGTTCCACAGGTAACAAAGTGCAGCACATTTGGAGAGCCATCGGCAATATCATTACGAGCTCTTGGAGCGTGTTCCATTTGCGAGCCTTCAAAGTGCTCTTCTAGCTTTCTCACTTCATCAGCGTATGCTTCCATCAATGGTCTCACGGTAATCTTTGTTCACTTGGCGGACGACAAGCTGCGAGTCACCTGACGATAAGCTTCTTGATCCCAAGGTCCACTGCGATTCTAAGACCGGCAAGAAAACCTTCATACTCTGCGGTATTGTTTGTTGCTTGCTCCTTGGGAAAATGCATTTGGACTATGTACTTGAGGTGCTCTCCGGTTAGGCGCGATAAGCGACCTTGCACACCGGCATATGCAGCGAAGGCACCATCAAAGTACATCAGCCACTCTTTACTTGCTTCTTTGGCGGGAATGCTTGTCTCTTGTATTTCTTCATCTTGCGTTGGCGTCCATTCTGCTATAAATTCTGTCAATGCTCTGCTTTGGATAGTCGAAGTGCTTTCAAACTTGAGGCCAAAGCTTGGCAGTTCGATGCCCACTCGACAATCCTGCTGTTGTACGGATTTTGCAATATCCTCTTCAGCGGAGCGGTGACAAGCTGTTATCTCATGTGCTTGGAAGTAATGGCGCAGCTTTCTAGAGGCCATGAGGAGGCGAAAAGCAACCACTGCACGGAATACCTTGACCTAGCCCCACAGCAAAGGGAGGCCGACAAAGTAGACAGGCGCTACACCATCCTTCTTTGTATCTTGTCACAACCCTCCGCTGATCTGTCCTTGTCGGGACCCGAGCTTGTGGTGAAACCTCTGCTTGTCGCTGGATGCGTCTGCCTCGGTTGCCCGGCTCATCATCTGCCTCCTTTCGCTACTAGCAGCACTAACCACTTGATTGGTTGCTGCTATGTCTGACAACAACTTCTCTTGTGGCTTAGGTGCGACAAGTATTGGAGCGGAGGGCGAATACCTCTTCAAGTCTTGCAGGCGCAGCCTCCGCCTCGGAGTCCATTTCATTGGACCTGCCTTTTTCAAAATTTTGAAAAATGGCGAGTAGCCTTCAGTGACTTAGAGATAAACCTGCTAAGAGCAGCCCGCAACCGGCAAGCCTTATGACATCCTTGGCGCTTTGGTGCTTCGATCTGCTCAATGGCCTTGATCTTGTCGGGATTGGCTTCAATTCCCATTGAGACACAAAGAACCGAGAAGCTTGCGGAAGGACTCCAAACACGCACTTCTCGGGGTTGAGCTTGAGGTTGATCTTGCGCAGATTTGCAAGCGTCTCATCAAATCCTGAACCGAGTTGCTTTGTCCTTGCTCTTGACCACTATGTCATCCATGTAGGCTTCTACATTTACGTGTATTTGTGGCTCAAAAGCATCATGGACTACTCTTGCAAAGGTTGAACCAGCATTCTTCAAACCGAAGGCATCCGTATGAAACGATCGTGCCACATGGTGTAATGAATGCGGTTTTCTCTTCATCTTCCTCTGCCATGAAGATCTGATGATATCCAGAATATGCGTCAAGAAATGAAAGCAAATCATATCCAGGTATGGAGTCAACAATCTGGTCTATCTGGCGGTAAGGAAATGGGTCTTTGGGACAAGCTTTATTAACATCGTAAAGTCGTCTGAGTCTCCATTTCCGTTTGCCTTTCGTACAACTACGGATTGGCCAACCACGTGGGATGGAGCACTCCTCTAACAAGGCTGCTGCTTCCAACTTCTTGATCTCTTCGCTATGAATTCTTGGTGCTCCTTTGCTGTTTCCTAACTTTTTGCATGACGGGCGCGCGAGGACGGAACAACTAGGTGGTGCTCAATTACTTTCACAGGAGCGCCGAGGATGTCGAGGCGGTTGCCATGCAAACACATCGACATTCGCCCGTAGGAAAGCAACGAGCTTCGCCTTCCTATTTAGGGTCAAGCGTGGCACGATGGTGAAGGTACCACCGGTCTGCCGTCCTCCTTAGCGGGCACCTTCTTGGTCTTTGGTGGAGCAGCCATCTTCTTCTTGCACTTGCGGTGGAGCTCGATGGTGCGTCCTCGGCGGTAGCGTAGCACTCGAAGAAGTGCGCTTGCGGAGTGGGCATCGAGTTCTTCTTGGGCGAGTGGTCTTCTTCTTCCCAGGAGCTTCAGTGACAAGTGGTTTGATATCTGTCGCGCTGCTGCATCTCGGTAAATCTTGTCGGCGCGGATAAGCGCATCCTTCTTATCGCCATGGACAGAAATGGCGCTTATCGGGCGGGCATCTTGAGTAAATTGTAGGCATAATGAGAGGCCGCCATGAACTTGGCAAGTCTTTGAATGACCAAGTATGCCATTAGTAGGCAATGGGAAATTAGCAGCGTCGAATGTGACCTTCTCGATTGAAGTTTAGCTCAACGCCAAATGTTACCGCAATGTGATCTTCCCTTCGGCTTGCTCCTTCACAGGTTGATTCCTTGGAATGTGCGATCTCTTGAGCTCGCTGTCGAGGATTTGAAGTTTACGAAGCCTTTGCGAGAGGAGATCGAGGTTCGGTCGGCCCGCCGTCAACCAACATCTTTGTGACCTTGAGGTGGCGGATAGTTGGTGATACCAACATCGGCAAGCACCCGACCGCGATGATGCGATCGGGGTGATCCTCAATATCAAAGATGATGGGCGTGCTGGACCACGTCAGAGGTTTGCGCGACTCTATGGATGGTTTTGCTGCATTAACCTCACGCATCCATTGCTTGAGTTGGCGGTGCGAGGTATGCAGAGAAGCACCACCGTCGATGCAAAGGACCTCCGTTGCCTTCTGAAACTCTTGCTCGTCAGCTTCATCGTCTTCCATGCCTTCGTCATCTTCATCTTCGTCTTCTTCCTTGTCGCGGCCGCGGGGAGGTCTATCTCCTTGCCGCTGCTTGGCCTTGCCACGGCGTCCTCCCCGACCGGGTCTCTTCTTACTTGCTGCACCAGTACCTTCCTGGGCCTTCTCCTTGTCTCGCCGCTCGTATTCTGCCTTCTGCAGCTCGACAAGCTGCTCGACTTTCTTGCAGCTCTGGAGATCGTGGCCCTTGGTGCGGTGGATCTTCTGATCTTGCTTGTTGGGCTATCGGGCTTATCGGCGGCCGCCACAGCTTGGCGATGCATGTCGGCGGCAACCTCCTTGCGGAGCCACTTGCCTTAGCCTTGCGGCGCCACCTCCATTGCGGACTGCTCGACAACTAGTACTTCCTTGTTCTTCTTTCTTGTTGTTCCGCCCGGGCTCTTCCTTGCAGGCGGTCTCCTCCTTGTCGATTCTGCTCCCACATTTTCTCACAGGAGTCTTCTCCCCTCCTCGTAGCGTGCACATTTGTCGGCCGGGGCGTAGAGCTCGTGGCGTCTTTCACTTTACACATCGCCATCTCCTCCCTCATCCTACGGTTCCGCACGTTTTGGTGAAAGCAGCTGATCCTGCAGGGTGGGCGTGCAGGATGTTGTAGTGCACCTGGCCCGAATCTCTGGATGAATTTGTGCGGGGACTCTCCTTCCTTACAGGCGGCGGTGAAGGTCACTCTCTTAGCCATGAGGCTTGTGGCCGCTTTGTGAAGGCGCCGACAAACTAGTGGCACAAATCCGCCCAAGAGGAAATAGAGCTGTCCGGCAAGTGCATGAGCCAAGACACGGCGTTTGGCTTGAGCACGGAGGAAGTAGTTGGCTAGGATCTTATCGTCTCGCCCCCCCGCAGCCTGCACCGCGATGGTGTAGATCTTTGAGGAACTCCGATGGGTGCGTCCTGCCATCATACTTTTCGCTTTGTCTGGTTTGAAGTTTTTCTTATCAGACCCTTTGGACTTGCCGCAGCTCACGGGTGAGCGCGGGGCAACCTACGCGTCTGACAAGTCACTGGTTCCCCTGGCGCATGCATGTCAACAGCGGGCCTGCGCGTTGGTCGATTGACGCTGCGCTTCTCTTGGCCTTCGATCGCGGGTTCGGCGTCTTCTTCTTGTCGTTCTCGGAGAACTTGGCGCTGGTCGCGGCGAGCTCGCGGATCCGGCGGCGCTGTGGAGTCGTTGTCGAGGTGGATCCGGCGAGTCGGCGATCTTAGCCTTCGGGAAGGAGTGGGCGGTGGCTGCACCCCGTAAGCCTAAATCGCCATCGGCTAGTGCCTTATCGCCTTAAGCGCGGCTGTGAAAGCGGTTGGTTGCGCGGGGCGTCGCCGTTAGCAAAGCGATGAGGCTACGGATGGTGGCCCTCCATTACGTCGACCTTAGCCGGCCGTTGGAGGTAGTCTAAATAGCGAGCTCTTGCCAAGGCTTACCTGCTGGTGTGGTGGGTGGCAATGGCGTGCGGAGCAAAAAAAGCGAGGCGTGCTCGGACTCTAACCAAGTTAGGAGGAGCGGCGTCCCTTGACGACCGTACTCGGCTGGTACCGGTATCTTTGGCGTGCATCTCGGTCTCGAGGCCCCGGATCCTCCGGCTTGGCCTTGATCTGTCGGACGTATGGTGCTGTGAGCACCATGATCTTTATCTTTCAGCGCCTCTTGAGAAGGGCGCGGTGCGGACTCAGACGCTTGAAGCTTGCGCCGCCTTGTCTTTGGACTGGCAGCGCCGTGGGCTCTTCGACAACGCCCGTTCCTCGCCGCGTCTTCCCACCACTCATCAGCTCCGGTGGTGGTGGGTTTGTAGCGACGGCTCTGCTGCCGCAAGCCTTCTTCTTGGTGGCATGTTGTGAGTGTTGATGAAGAAAACTGCTCGCGTGAGCGCGGATCGGGTTCACACAGCCGCGCCCCTACTGGCGCGCCAAAGATGTCGGGGAAGCTGGTGGTGTCCCTTGAACACCTATGGGACCTGGTCCCTTATGGTTGGAAGGGGCGGAGGATGCACAAAGCGGATCGAGCGATGCACGAGCAGATTTACCGGCGGAGCTCTCCGGAGATAATACTCCTCTTGCTGCTTTGTGGATTATATTGTGTTCTGCTAGGGAGCAATGAGAGCTACCAAACCTAGCACGAGTGGCGTGGTCTCGTATGGTCGAATGAACTAAGCTGGGCGAACCGAACCCTTTCGTTGCACTTGGGCCTCCTTTTATAGGCGCAAGGGTCACCACAGTGGCAACATGTATGAGGTACAAGCGTAAAAACAGTGGTTGGTATACCAACATGCGGTGTCTGATGATCTATACCTAACTCGGCAAGGGACAAAGTCATTAATTCCGTCTTAGTCGCTTTGAGCGATTATAACGAGGGACCGTCAAGCGCGCCTCCGTTTGCCATGATGGTAGCTTGTCGGTAGCCGCTTATCGCTGCTCCCGGCTGGCTGCACTGCCCACCGACCGCGTTCTGGGAAAGTCCGTGGCGACACGTTGGCGGATGAGCTGGAGGCGGAGATGAAGAGGTTGCCTGCGCGGCAGCGCCTTGCATGGCGGAACCCTTGTCGGCAGGGCTCGGCGCTCACCAAGCCTTCGGCAAGCTCCTCTTGCGGGGCCTTATTTCGCCGTTCCTTGAGTGGTCTTCCGGCAAGCTCCTCTTGCGGGGTCTTGATACTTTGTTCTTGAATGGCTCCAAAGGAGCCGTGGAAGATCTTAGCGGTCACCAGGCCAGCCACGCGGCGAAGTCTTTGCTGTTGCCCGTGCGAGTTCGGGATAGTAGGGTACCCTACTCTAGTACACCGACAAGAGGGCGGCTGTTGGCACTCAGCCGTCCGGCATCTACCAGTGAGCTGCACGATACTACAACGGATGGTCAAGCCGAGATCTTTCCAAGAAGGAGACCTTGTGCTCCGGCTGATCCAGTGAACAGCCGGCTAGCACAAGCTCTCAAGCCTTGGGAAGGCCCCTTCATCATCAGCAAAGTGTTGGGCAATGACTCCTACTACCTGATCGATGCTCAGAAGCCTCGAGCACGCAAGAGAGACGACTCTGGAAAGGAGACGGAGCGGCCATGGAACGCAAATCTCCTCCGAAGATTTTACAGTTGATGCAGTATGTACCACGCTACCTTTTGTATTAAAGTACGAAGACTCTGGGTCCCCCGAGATGAGCTTGGGGACTGCCCTATTTTATCTATATGATAAGAATTATGCCTATGAGTATATTATTTTGTGTTATGCCGCTTGGCACCGGGTCCGACTAATTAAATAGGGGACTCATAAATCTTGTACTATGAAATGCTTCCTGCGATCGGACAAGTAATGTGTGGCACCTAAGCCGTCTCTGCCGAAGCCGCCTTTCATGGCTAAGCGTATGCGTTAGGCGGGAGAAAGGTAGAAAAGGTGCCCACATGAAAAATGGCTAAGGACACAAAGCATGCGCATAGTTCAAGCCGGCTTCCCGCTTCTTACGACCCACTGTTGAGAAGTCGGCTCGCCGTCTTCTACTAAACTTTCTCAAGAACTCTTAACGGCTAAGTACTTGCTTTCCCGAAAGTAGCTAAGTGCTTGACCCAGCAACAGCCCGCAGAGCGGCTGTTCGGCTGGCAAGACGGCAACCAAGGGAAGGCGGCAAAGGAAAAAGCCAAATAGCACTAAGCAAGAAAAGATAGAACTCGGAAAAATATTTACATAGAAAAGGCCCTTGGCCAATCTTCAACAGAAGTTCAAGATACACCCCGAGGGTGGAGTTGTGCAAAAGTAACAAGTTCGTCAAGACTAATAGACAGGTGAAAAACAAAGATAAGTGGCGGCCTAGGAAGAGGCAGAAGGGTTCGGAGGATCAGAGGATTCAGCAGTGCGATTCTTGGGCGGCCGGCTGGTCGATCTCTGCTTGAGTAGCCTCGGTGGCAGCTGGCTCGGTTAGGCGCGGCTCGTTCTTTGGGCCTTGGTCGAGCTGAGGTTGGCCGTCCGCTCCAACCTCTAGCGCCTCCTCTTTGCCTCCCTCCTCCGCCTCGCCTTCTTCCTCACCACTAGAGTCGATCACCTCCGCCGAGTCCTCGCCGTCGTTCGGATTCAGCCCGAACCATTCCGGCGGCGCCTTGTCGCCGTTTTTAGCTCGCTCCGAGACGAAGACGCTGGTGTCGGTGTACTCAGCGATCGACGCCGCACGCTTGACAAGATCGTCTTCCACGACCGCCAACTCCTCCTGAGCTTCTTCCCGGAACGTGGCTAGCTGGGCTAGACTCGGCCCAGGATACCACGCCTTGACGAACTCTAAGGCCCGGCGTGCTCCGGCCCGGGCCGAAGAGCCCTTCCAGGCCTCAAGGCGACCAGCCGCTACCTCCAGCCAGTCGGCAGTCCGACTGGGGGTGCGCGGTGCCTGCATGTCCAGCCACAAGGTGGCGATCGCCTGGGCACCGACGCACTGAAGCTGGCGCAGCATCCGGTGAGCCGGCCGAAGATAGGCCTCGATGCTCAGGATCTGCTCGTTAAGGGTTCGGGGGGCGTCGGCGGAGATCTTCGCGCCATCCGCCCTTCGCTCTTCATGATCAGCTTCAATGGCCTGATTGGCGACGTCCGAGTGGCCAGGGAAGAAGTCTGCCAAGACAAAAGCGAAGAACAAAATTAAAAACTAGAAGCCGTCTCGACCAACAGCCGGCGTCTTAAAAAGGAAAACAAGGGAGGCTCACCATTGATGATATCCTCGATCTCATGGAAGCCGGAAGTCAGTATCGCCTCTTTGTCAGTCCAGGAGGAGCGCTCGGTCGCGAACTCAGCAAGGAGGAAGGTCTCCCTATCCTCTGCCTCCTTTTGGTTCTTTTTGAGGAGCTCCTTCTGCTTGGCCAGCTGCGTGGCCAGCCGCTCGCACCCTTCTGCCAGTTTGCCGCACTCCTCCTCCTTGGCGCGCAGGGCGGTGTTGGCCTCGCCCAGCTGCTGTTGCAAGGTGGCATTGGCCTCTGCAGAAGAAAAAAGAAAAAACGAGGTGTTGGTTGCCAACAAGGAAGAGCAGTCGCCGAGAAATCCGGCCCAACTGCTCAGCAGTCGGCCCGAATCTCGGGGACTACAGCCCGCGGGTGCGCCAGCGCGCCCCTGCGAAAAAAGAGTCATCCACAGAAAAAAGAACAGTCGCCGGGGAGATCCGGCCCGACTACTCAGCAGTCGGCCCGAATCTCGGGGACTACAGCCCGCGGGTGCACCAGCGCCCCCCCCCAGAAAGAAAAGAGAGAAGTGAAAGATAGAACTTACTCCGGCTCTCCGACAAGTCAGCGATCTGCTTGGCCAGCTCCTCGACGTTGGAGTTGAAGGCGGTCACACGGAGATTGTGGAAATCCTGCGGCAAGAGCCCCAGATAAATATTAGTACTTGGAACTCGCCGATTAGAGTTACGAGCCGCCTGCTCAGCAGTCGGCCCGAAACTCGGGGACTACACCCAGTGGGTGCGCTGGCGCACCCCCACTGAGAAAGCACAACAAAAAGAAATAAAGAAGAAGGAAACATACCCGGACGGCCTCTCGCGCTGCCAGGTGCGCCTTGTTGCAGTTACTGATGGCCTCGCCCTCGGCTCGAATCTTGGCTTGGACGTCCAGAAGCGCCCGATTCAACGGTCCCGTCCCGCCTCCCCGCACCCACCCAGTGGGCCCGGCGCTCATCGCCTCGGTGTCCGTGATCGAAGAACTTCATGCGTATAACGCCCGATCGGCTATATCTCCCGTGTCGAGGCCACGACTTAGAGCATAACCGCATTGAAAGCAATGTCGCAAGTGAGGTAATCTTCACACAACCCATGTAATAATTAAGGAAAGATACATAGTTGGCTTCGATCGCCACTTCACACGATACATAAATAAACATCCATCATTGAGTACACTCAAGGTCCGACTACGGAACCAAAATAAAAGAAGATACCCCAAATGCTACAGATCCCGAATCGTCCCAGCTGGGCACCACTCTGATCATCGGGAAAAGACACATAATAACGACCACGTTCCTCGTCGAACTCCCACTTGAGCTCGGTTGAATCACCTGCTTGGCATCGTCGGAACACTGCAACTGTTTTGGAAGTATCATGAGTCACGGGGACTCAGCAATCTCACACCAGCGAGATCAAGACTATTTAAGCTTATAGGAAGGACAGAGTAGTAAAGTGGAGCTGCAGCAAGCGACTAGCATATATGGTGGCTACTTACGCAAAAGAGCGAGAAGAGAAGCAAAAGCACGGTCGTGAAACTAATAGCGATCAAGAAGTGATCTGAACTACTTCGTCGGACATAACTCCAACACGTGTTCACTTCCGGACTCCGCGAGAAGAGACCATCACGGTTACACCTTGATTGATGTGTATTTTATTTGAGGTCAACTTTGGGTTTTCTACAACGGACATTAACAAATTCCCATCTGCCTCATAACATGCGGGCACGGCTTTGAAAGATATTACCTGCGGGGTGTCCCAACAGCCCATTATAAGCTCTCACGGTCAGCGAAGGATATTCCTTCTACGGGAAGACCGATCAATCTCGGAATCCCGGACTACAAGACATTTCGACAGCAATAAAACAAGACCAGCAAAGCCGCCCGATTGTGCCGACAAATCCCGATAGGAGCTGCACATATCTCGTTCTCGGGCACATCCGGATGAACACTACGAGTAAAACCAAGCCTCGAGTTGCCCGTGGTGGCACCGCAAGTGGCTCTAGTTTGGACCAACACTCGAAGGAGCATTGGCCGGGGTTTAAAATAAAGATGACCCTCGGGCTCGCGAAAACCGGGGAAAAAGGCTTAGGTGGCAAATGGTAAAACCAAAGTTGGGCCTTCTTTGGAAGAGTCTTATTCAAAGCGAACTGTCAAGGGGTCCCATAAATCACCCAACCGTGTAAGAGAGCATAAAATCAAGGAACATAACACGGTATGGCGGAAACTAGGGTGGCAAGAGTGGAACAAAACACCGGGCATAAGGCGAGCCTTCCACCCTTTACCAAGTATATAGATGTATTAATTATAGCAGATATATATATTGTGATATCCCCAACAAGTAAACATGTTCCAAAAGGAACAACATCTCCATGTTCAACAAGGAACAAACTTCACTTCACTGCAACTAGCAGCGCTATAAGAGGGCTGAGCAAAGCGGTAACATAGCCAATCAGCGGTTTGCTAGGAAAAGGATGGTTAGGGGCTGACATGGCAATATGGGTGGCATGATATAGCAAGTGGTAGGCATCGCAGCATAGGCATAGCAAAAGGCGAGCAACTAGCATAGCAAAGATAGAAGTGATTTCGAGGTATGGTCATCTTGCGCAATGTTCTCGAGTTGTCGAAAGCTTGATCCTCGTAAGCGTTCTCAACAGGTTCCTCGTTCACGTACTCGTCTCCGACTCTACCCAAAGCAACAACACAAACAAAGGAACCACAATAAATCACGGTGCAATGCACAATCAACATGATGCAAAACATGACATGATATGCGGGATGTGATATGCAATGCGTATGTGCGCTCCGGAAGGTAAATGATGAACCAGGCATCAACTTGCAAACCAAGTATGCCACTGGAAAGATGAGATGATTTCGGTTGAAATCGATATAAAGATCACGGAATCGGATGCACGGTTTGCAAATGACAAGCAAAACAAGAATGGCGCAAATCTGCCATTAACAGCATGATGCCACTTAGCAAGCAACAAATAATTAAGCTACTGCACCCAAACGTATCAACAAAGCACATGGCAGTGATCTACACAAGATGCTCGACAAAAGATGAGCACTGAGCTACGGCTAGTTCACATCATAACAGGTTCAAACAAGCATGGCAAAAGTGCACAAAATATCAGGCTGGACATGGCAAAAACAGCATCAGGTTGCAATGTTCAGAGCAACAAAACTACATGCTACAGGAACTTAAAATAGCAAAACAAGGCATGGCATGAATCTACTCAAAGCATAGATCAAAAGTCCCTTACTGACCATAAGCCAAAAGGACTAGAAAATATAGTAACACCCATGTCAATATTGAAAGTCTAGTTAACAGATTCAGCAACATGACATGTCAAAACTGATAACAAGTAGGCATGTTAACAAGCTCAATGCACTCACTACAGAGCCTCAAATGATAAACTAAGCATACATACATCAAGAAGACATGACATAGAAGACATACATGGCAAGAACAATAACATAGCATACATGGATCAACCACAACAAGCTAGGCAAAATTGAATAACATGTAAACAATCTGCCAGGAAACATTTGATAGCAAAAGTAGAGCTCGATTGACTCAAGCTATGGAATCCCATAATTGCAAACAAAGGCATGGATGGATAGAGCGAGACATTTTTTACAAAACACCCTTACTGAAGTATCTCAAAATATGCATAGATCTCTTGGTATCATCAAGTAAACATGGCATCAAAATCAGCTAAAACAGGGCTGAAATCAGCAACAACAGGACACCTACTTTGCATGCTTGTGCTAGTCACCACATAGATCACAAAAATACATGGCATACACACCTGGAAAGATGGCATGGCATTTTACAAAACACATGTAGGACTCAAATTCATAGGGTGCACACAATAATCATGGCAAAAATAACAAAAGTGCAAGTTCTGTTAAGAAACAGAAACTAACATCACATAGCACTCTTCTAACAGCATTTCGGGCATCAAGATGAGCTCAAATGAAAATTATGCAATGGAATGAAATGATCTACTCTTCGAGACGAACATTTTGACATATTATCTGCATAAAATGGATCTCGGATGCAAAGATATAGCATGTTGAAAATGCAACAAAATAATAGAATATAAAAGGACTTAGAGAAAAATGGGGAAGGAAGAGAAGTCAGCGGCCGCGCGTGGATCGAGGCGGATCGGGCGGATCGAGGCGGATCGGCGCCCGGCTCCCGAGCTTCGAGGAGGAGGCGGTCGCCCGGCGAGGCAGGCCCGTGGCGGCGGGTGGCGAGCGGCGGGCGTGGCAGCGGCGGCAGCCGAGGCCTTGGCGAGGCTGCCTGGCCAGCGCCAGGCCAGGCGTCTCGGCCGGCCGATGGGCGGCGCGGCGGCGGCCGGAGGAAAACGCCCGTGAGAGCTCCGGCGTGGCGGCCTTGGCCAGCCATGGCGGGCGGCCGGCCAGTGGCCAGTGTGGCCCAGGCGGGGAGATCTGTGAGCCCAGCCAGGCAGCAGGCGGCAGTGGCGGCGTGTGAGCCACGTGTTGGCGGGAGCGGCGGGCGGCGGACGTCCGGTGGCGCCGGACGTGTCCGTGGCTTGGCGGAAAAAAATTTGCTAGGGTTTGGGGAAGAAGATCCGGATTTGGAGGGTTGCTTAAATAGGCATAGAGGGAGCTAGGAGAGTCAAATGAGGTGTAGTTTTCGCCCACGATCGTGATCGAGCGACGGAGAGCATGGAAGTGACTTAGATGGGTTATTGGGCTGTTTTGAAGGGTGTTGGGCTGCAACTTAAAAGAGGCCTTTGCGAGAGTCACGGTTAACCGTTGGAGTACCAAGCGAGCTCAAATGACCGAAACTTGACCGGTGGTCTCGGTTGGTATACCAAGGCCACTAGACAAACCTCGGTCCATTTCGAGAAGGTTTAATACCCTTTGCGGAAAAAGCGTAAAAGGACGCGCGGGGAGATAGGAGTGCGGATTGCAAAAGCGGACAACGGGAAAAATGCTCGGAATCATGAGGCGAACACGTATGCAAATCGATGCACATGATGACATGATAAAAATGCATGACATGGACAAAAATCAAAAGGAGAAAAACCCAACCACGGAGGAATATCATATATCAATGCGAAAATGGCAAGAGTTGGAGTTACAAATATGGAAAGTTACTTCGGGGTGTTACAACACTCCACCACTACAAGAGGATCTCGTCCGAGATCTAGGACTGAAAGAACTCCGGATATTCGAGCGGAGGTGATCCTCGCGCTCCCGGTAGCTTCTCGGTCGGAATGGTGTGACCACTTCACTTTCAGAGAATTTGATTGACTTGTTGCGAGTCTTGCGCTCGGTTTCTTCAAGAATAGCAGCAGGGTGCTCATGATAAGAGATCTTCTTGAAGGTCAATCTCTTCGAAGTTGATAGTGCGTTCAGGAGTCTTGAAGCACTTGCGAAGCTGTGACACGTGAAACACATCGTGCACGTTTGCAAAGTTGGATGGAAGCTCAAGTTGATAGGCGAGATCGCCTCTTTTCCCAATGATCTTGAAAGGACCCACGTATCTAGGGGCAAGCTTCCCTTTGATACCGAGCGGCGAGTGCCTTTCATTGGAGAGGCGGAGGTAGACATGGTCTCCGATTTCAAAAGCCACATCACGGTGCTTATCATCATAATAGCTCTTTAGCGCGATTACGCGGCTTTGAGATTCTCACGAATGACTTGGCACATTTCTTACATACGTGATCAAGTCATTGCCAAGAAGTTGGCGTTCACTGTCTCGAGACCAATTGAGAGAGTCGGCACTTTACGCCATAGAAATTTCGAATGGGGCCTTGCCGAACTAAACAAGCTGTTGTTGTAGGAGAACTTCGGCATATGGAAGACAATCTTCCCACTTCATACGAAAGAAATGACACAAGCCCTGAGCATATCTTCAAGGATTTGATTAACTCGCTCAACTTGGCCACTTGTTTGAGGATGGAAAGCTGTCTTTGAAGCGAATGTTGGTGCCCATGGCCTTGAAAAGAATCCCAAAACTTGGAGGTAAAGATGCTGCCACAGTGCAGAAGAGATCACTTGTGGAATGCCGTGCAAGGAGACAATCCTGGAGGTGTATAGCTCTGCCAACTGAGCTGCTGTGATGGATTCTTTGATAGGAAGAAAATGAGCCACTTTAGTAAGCTTGTCAATGACAACGAAGATAGCATCATTTCCACGCTTGGACTTTGGAAAACCAGTCACGAAGTCCATTTCAATATGATCAAACTTCCATTCAGGAATAGCAAGAGGTTGAAGGAGACCAGCTGGTCTTTGGTGTTCTTTTCACTCTTCTGCAGACATCACATTCATTCACGAATTGAGCAATTTCTCGCTTCATTCGAGTCCACCAATATATTGCTTGAGGTCATGGTACATCTTCGTACTTCGGGATGAATGGATAGAAGCGAATTGTGAGCCTCGTTCATAATGACTTTTCGAGATCACCCTTAGGAACCACAATCCGGTCCTCAAAGAACAGAGTGTCTTTGTCATCAACGTGGAAGCACTTGTACTTGAAATGCCCTTGTCGATACCACGTTTCACCTTTTCACCATGGTATCCGAAGTTGAGCCTCACGAATCTGATCTTCCAAAGTAGGAGAGACTATGAGGTTGGCAAGAAAGCCTTGAGGAACAACTTGAAGATTCAGCTTGCGGAAAGATTCACGAGATCCGGTGGAAGGGCTTGAGGATTAGGCTGTTGCGATAAGCTTTCTGCTCAAAGCATCTGCAATGACATTGGCTTTGCCGGAGTATATTCAATACTTGGGTTGTACTCTTGAATCATTTCGACCCATCGAGTCACACGAGGTTGAGGTTGGGCATGACTTAGAGGCATAACCGCATTGAAAGCAATGTCGCAAGTGAGGTAATCTTCACACAACCCATGTAATAATTAAGGAAAAAAAAAGATACATAGTTGGCTTCGATCGCCACTTCACACGATACATAAATAAACATCCATCATTGAGTACACTCAAGGTCCGACTACGGAACCAAAATAAAAGAAGATACCCCAAATGCTACACAGATCCCGAATCGTCCCAAGCTGGGCACCACTACTGATCATCGGGAAAAGACACATAGTAATGACCACGTTCCTCGTCGAACTCCCACTTGAGCTCGGTTGAATCACCTACTGGCCTCGTCGGAACACTGCAACTGTTTTGGAAGTATCATGAGTCACGGGGACTCAGCAATCTCACACCAGCGAGATCAAGACTATTTAAGCTTATAGGAAGGACAGAGTAGTAAAGTGGAGCTGCAGCAAGCGACTAGCATATATGGTGGCTATTTCGCAAAAGAAGCGAGAAGAGAAGCAAAGCGCGGTCGTGAAACTAATAGAGATCAAGAAGTGATCTGAACTACTTCGTCAAACATAACTCCAACACCGTGTTCACTTCCGGACTCCGCGAGAAGAGACCATCCAGTTACACCTTGATTGAAGTGTATTTTATTTGAGGTCAACTTTGGGTTTTCTACAAAGGACATTAACAAATTCCCATCTGCCTCATAACTTGCAGGCACGGCGTTGAAAGATATTACCTGCGGGGTGTCCCAACAGCCCATTATAAGCTCTCACGGTCAGCGAAGGATATTCCTTCTACGGGAAGACCGATCAATCTCGGAATCCCGGACTACAAGACATTTCGACAGCAATAAAACAAGACCAGCAAAGCCTCCCGATTGTGCCGACAAATCCCGATAGGAGCTGCACATATCTCGTTCTCGAGGCACATCCGGATAAGTCAAGCTACGAGTAAAAAGAAGCCTCGAGTTTCCCGTGGTGGCCCCGCAAGTGGCTCTAGTTTGGACGAGCACTTTCGAAGGAGCATTGGTCGGGGGGTTAAAATAAAGATGACCCTCGGGCTCGCGAAAACCGGGAAAAAGGCTTAGGTGGCAAATGGTAAAACCAAAGTTGGGCCTTCTGGGCGAGTCTTATTCAAAGCGAACTGTCAAGGGGTCCCATAAATCACCCAACCGTGTAAGGAGCATAAATCAAGGAACATAACACGGTATGGCGGAAACTAGGGTGGCAAGTGGAACAAAACACCGGGCATAAGGCCGAGCCTTCCACCCTTTACCAAGTATATAGATGCATTAATTATAGCAGATATATATTGTGATATCCCCAACAAGTAAACATGTTCCAAAAGGAACAACATCTCCATGTTCAACAAGGAACAAACTTGACTTCACGCAACTATAGCGCTATAAGAGGGCTGAGCAAAGCGGTAACATAGCCAATCAACGGTTTGCTAGGAAAAGGATGGTTAGGGGCTGACATGGCAATATGGGTGGCATGATATAGCAAGTGGTAGGCATCGCAGCATAGGCATAGCAAAGAGCGAGCAACTAGCATAGCAAAGATAGAAGTGATTTGAGGTATGGTCATCTTGCCTGCAATGTTCTCAGAGTTGTCGAAAGCTTGATCCTCGTAAGCGTTCTCAACAGGTTCCTCGTTCACGTACTCGTCTCCCGACTCTACCCAAAGCAACAACACAAACAAAGGAACCACAATAAATCACGGTGCAATGCACAATCAACATGATGCAAAACATGACATGATATGCGGGATGCGATATGCAATGCGTATGTGCGCTCCGGAAGGAAAATGATGAACCAGGCATCAACTTGGCAAACCAAGTATGCTACTAGAAAGATGAGATGATTTCGGTTGAAATCGATATAAAGATCACCGGAATCGGATGCACGGTTTGCAAATGACAAGCAAAACAAGAATGGCGCAAATCTGCCATTAACAGCATGATGCCACTTAGCAAGCAACAAATAATTAAGCTACTGCACCCAAACGTATCAACAAAGCACAGGGCAGTGATCTACACAAGATGCTCGACAAAAGATGAGCACTGAGCTACGGCTAGTTCACACCATAACAGGTTCAAACAAGCATGGCAAAAGTGCACAAAATATCAGGCTGGACATGGCAAAAACAGCATCAGGTTGCAATGTTCAGAGCAAGAAAACTACATGCTACAGGAACTTAAAATAGAAAAACAAGGCATGGCATGAATCTACTCGAAGCATAGATCAAAAGTCCCTTACTGACCATAAGCCAAAAAGGATCAGAAAATAGAGTAACACCCATGTCAATATTGAAAGTTTCGTTAACAGATTCAGCAACATGGCATGTCAAAAACTGATAACAAGTAGGCATGTTGACAAGCTCAATGCACTCACTACAGAGCATTATATGGAAAACTAAGCATACATACATCAAGAAGACATGACATAGAAGACATACATGGCAAGAACAATAACATAGCATATATGGGTCAACCACAACAAGCTAGGCAAAATTGAATAACAAGTATACAATCTGCCAGGAAACATTTGATAGCAAAAGTAGAGCTCGATTGACTCAAGCTATGGCACTCCAAAATTGTACAAAAAGGCATGGATGGATAGGGAAAGACATGCTTTACAAAACACCCTTACTGAAGTATCTCAAAATATGCATAGATCTCTCGGTATCATCAAGTAAACATGGCATCAAAATCAGCTAAACAGGGCTGAAAATCAGCAACAGCAGGACACCTACTTTGCATGCTTGTGCAAGTCACCACATAGATCACAAAAATACATGGCATATACCCCTGGAAAGATGGCATGGCATTTTACAAAACACATGTAGGACTCAAATTCATAGGGTGCACACAATAATCATGGCAAAAATAACAAAAGTGCAAGTTCTGTTACGAAACAGAAACTAACAACACATAGCACTCTTCCAACATCATTTCGGGCATCAAGATGAGCTCAAATGAAAATGATGCAATGAGATGAAATGATCTACTCTTCAAGCGAACATTTTGACATATTATACGCGCAAAATGGATCTACGATGACAAAGATATACTCGGTTGAAAATGCAACAAAATAATAGATATGAAAAGACTTGGAGATAAAATGAGGGAAGGAAGAAGTCAGCGGCTGCTGAACCGAGGCGGATCGGGCGGATCGAGGCGGATCAGCGGGCCGGAGCTCGCGGAGGAGGAGGGTCGCCGTGAGGCAGGCGCGAGGCAGTGGCGGCCAAGGAGGCGGGCGGCCGGGGCAGCGTGGCCAGCGCAGGGCGGCCATGGCAGCCTTGGCCGGCAGGCCAGCCAGCCGCCGGCGTGAGGCCAGCGTCTCGGCCAGGCGGGGAGGCGGCGGCGGCGGCAAGTGGGCGAGGCCAGCGGCGGCCTGTGTGGTATGCGTGAGGCGCGGGGCGGGCCCAGTTCGGCCAGGCGGGCGGATCTGGCCCAGGCGGCCTTGGCGAAGTGGGCGCCCAGGCGAGCTGGCGTGGCAGCCCGATTGCGGCGGCGCGGGCGGACGCGTCCGGCTCGCCGGACGTGTCGGCGGCGGAGAAAAAATGCTAGGGTTTGGGGAAGATGATCCGGATTTTCGGAGGTGTTAATTAGGCATAGAGGAGCTAGGAGAGTCCAAATGAGGTGTAGTTTTCGCCCACGATCGTGATCGAGCGACGGAGAGCATGGAAGTGACTTAGATGGGTTATTGGGCTGTTTTGGAGGGTGTTGGGCTGCAACTTAAAAGAGGCCTTTGCGAGTCACGGTTAACCGTTGGAGTACCAAACGAGCTCCAAATGACCCGAAACTTGACCGGTGGTCTCGGTTGTTATACCAAGGCCACTAGACAAACCTCGGTCCATTTCGAGAAGGTTTAATACCCTTTGCGGAAAAAGCGTAAAAGGACCGCCGGGGAGATAGGAGTGCGGATTGCAAAAGCGGACAACGGGAAAAATACTCGGAATCATGAGGCGAACACGTATGCAAATCGATGCACATGATGATATGATATAAAATGCATGACATGGACAAAAAGCAAAAGGAAGAAAAACCCAACCACGGAGGAATATCATATATCAATGCGAAAATGGCAAGAGTTGGAGTTACAAATATGGAAAGTTACTTCCGGGGTGTTACAGGCCTCCGCCGGATTTCTTCATGGTGGCGGCCTCCGTCTTCTCAGCCTCCGCCTTCTCCAGGCGGGCGGCTTCCTGCTCCTCACACACTTCTCATGCGTTCCGCGCTTTTGCCTCCCGAAGGTCGGCGGCCGGATCAATCCGCCGAGTGGTGGCAGAAGTCTCTGCCGACCCCACGATGGAGGCAGCAGTGACCTTCTCAAGAGAGAGGGGAGCCCTGGACCCAAGGTTAACAAGCAAAAAGCTCAGACAAGATCAACGAAAGAAAAAATAAAGGCATAAGGAAGGTAGCACTTACGCGGAGACCAGCGGCGGCTTCTTCACCTCCTTGCGGAAGCGGTTGGCCTTCGCGGCCGCCTCGTCCCGCTTGGTCACCGCGGCCGAGCCCTTGGGCTTCTTCGGCCGGCTGCCGAACAGGCTCGGCGCAGCCCTGCGCTTCTTCGCGCCGCCTTGGGTGTCCGGCGCGACAGAAGAGCTCATGCCCGGCTGGCCGGCTCCTGGCTGGTGGCGCGGGGCAACCTCCTCCGTGTCGTCGTTAGGCCAGTCCTCAAGAATGGCTCTGAGCCTGGGGCCGCCTGCTTCGCTGCCTCCTCCCTCGGCGTCGTCCTCTAAGGCCACCGCCCCGAAATCGGGGTCATCGACATCGCTCTCCGCCCGTCGAGGAATTCTGATTCGACCCAGCAGTGCCGATCCATGCCGGGCCGGAGGAGGGTTCATCCAAAGCAGCTGGTCGACTAGACAAGTCAGACTCGGCGGCAAAGAGTCAAAGAAAAAGAGAAAAAGAAACAACTCACCATGGGCGGAGGATTGGCGCGTGAATACGGCTCCTTGCCGAACTGCCACTCTTCTTTGAGCTTGCAGTTCGCGAGGTAGTTCACCATGTAGGCTACCTCTTCGTGAGGCATCTCCTTGGTGCACATCCGACTCGGGTCCCGACGCCCGCTCATCTGGAAGATCATGTGGGGGCGACCTTGGAGTGGAAACACTCGGCACGCCACGAAGGCGGCCAGCAAATCCAGCCCGGTCAGGCCCTCCGACTGTGTTAGCACTCGGAGTCGCGCGATGGCGCCGGCTCCTGCAGGCGTCAGCGCCCTGGCCCGGTATGACCAGTTGGGCTGCCTTCCAGCTGGCGGGTCGGCTACGTAAGCTGGCAGATTGACCCAATCACCCTCCGCAAAGACGCTCTTCACGTAGAAGTATGACCACTGCCACATCTTCACCGACTTTATCAGCGTAATGGGGGGAAACGGGTTGTCGGCCCCTGAACTCCGCACGGCGATGAACGCGCCGCACTGGGCCGGCACGCCTGTGGCTTGGGTGCCGAGCTTGGAGTAGAAGAACTCCTCCCAGAGCTCGATGTTGGGGAGAACGCCGAGGAAGCCTTCGCACAAAGTGACGAAGGCGGACAGCAGCACCACTGTGTTGGGGGTAAGGTGGTGCGGCTGGAGACCGTAGAATTCAAGGAAGGAGCGGAAGAAGCTGCTCGCCGGCAGGCCAAGGCCGCGTATGCAGTGCAAGCGGAAGACGACCAGCTCGCCCTCCTCCGGCGCTGGCGAGATCTCCTTCTTCGGCGCGAGGCGGACCCTCACGAAGTCCTTGCCGGGCATCAGCCGCGTCTTGCGGAGGAAATCGATGTGATCGTCGTGGACCTCCAAACCGTCCCAGGTGCCAGAGCGTACCGCGGGGGGCATGAAGGCGGAAGAGGAGCTCATCGAGGGCAAAACACTGTGATGCTCGGCGTAGCGTGGGGCGCATTGGCGAGAGGAAGAAGAAAGAGGAAGAAAGAGGAAGAAAGAGGAGGAGGGTCGCGCGGGCTCTGCCGCTCCCCTCCCCCGCCTACTTATAGGCCTGTGGGCTGTGAAGCTGAGGGGGCGGTTGTGGGATTTACTGCGCCTACTACCCCCACGCCCCCACGTTTATCGCGCAAAGTTACTGCGCGCAATAACTCCGCGGGAACCTCAACCGCCCACCTCGGCCGCAGCGGATCCGCTCGCGTGCCGAGGCGTGGTAGTGGCGGGCCCTGCCTGTAGGCGCGTCCCATCGCGCGCGTGGGTGGGCAGACTGGCCCGGCCGCCCGTCGCCACGTGACAGCCCTGAAGCGGGCGGCGGCCCGAAGATTAGCTAGCACGCCACTTGGACCCCACCAAAGCATTCAAACTTTTTGGACAAGTTAGACTGGCGAGTCCGACTCCTCTTAGTCAGCACGGCAGAAGTCAAACGAGGTTCTACCTCAAGCTCTCAGAGGAAGATAACTGTTGAGGCTCCTTGGCTGATCGTCCACGGCGCCTCACCAGCTTCGAGGACTACTGTTGGAGTAATGGGCCACGGGTAGGCTAACCCGAGGCCCAGAACCTTTCAAGACATCGGGGCAGACTGCGCCCCTCAAGACGCCAAGATGAAGAGCCGCCTTCTGGAGGCCGTCTGGAGGAATTGCCGGCTGTCTGAAACGCTCGAGTCCTGAAGGCAAGGCCAAGTCAAGCCGACTCCTACCAGGCGGCTTCTAGAGAAGCCGACCCTAAGGAGTCGGCCCACGACACCTGCAAAACCCGTGCCCTCAACAAGGGGGACGGGACATGGGATGGCTACAGTGCGGCCCATCCCCTTCCCTTTCTAGGGGCTGGCGTGGCCACAGTGCGCTGTACCGACGGAGATCCCCGCTCGGCGCGGCCCTGTTGCCACGCCGCCCCTGACATCATCGACCCCAGGCGGAGTCCTGTTCCCATGACGGCCTGTCGGTACGGCCCAAGGACGGTGGCCCCCACTGGCCAGCGAGAGTCTAGAAGACGGCGAGAGACCTACCAGTCGGACCCGATGGGAGTCGGCCCCTAGGAGTCGGCCTGCCCCTCCCACGGGCCCCGCACACCATTAACCAGACGAGACACGGAGAGGCTACACTGAACGCCTGCCAGCCGGCGGGGCTGTAGCCATGACTCCCTGACCAAGCCCGCGTCATTAGAGACATGGCAACAGTGATCAGCAGCCGACAAGACCCGTAAGCGGCGGGAGCGGCCTGTCGGCTCCGTACGAGACCAGTCGGCGGGCCCCAGCAGCCAACGGAGAAGTCAGAGGCCGGGAGACACTGACAGCCGGGTCCTACACCCGGCTGGATTACCATTGTACCCCTGGGGGGTAGGCCTATATAAACCCCCCAGGGCACCCATGCAAAGGGTTCCAACCCATTAGAACTAGACCAGAACATAGAGGAAGGAAGGAGCTAGCCTTGCCTCCTTCCACCTCTAGCATACAGCTCCAGGAGCACCTTTGTATTCACTTGCGCATTAGTGATCATGCGGAGACCCCGCAGAGCAGGACTAGGGGTGTTATCTCCTAGGAGAGCCCAGAACCTAGGTAAAGTACGCCGGCATTCGTGTCTACGCCTCATCCCGCTTCCGGGCACCGGCGACGTTCTACTCGCTCCCACCATGATAAGCCATCCATTGGCATATGTCGCACCCAACCCCCGACAATACTGTTCTTCATCAGCCCAAGAGGCAATCCACCACCACACACTGGAGTAGGGTATTACACCACAACGGTGGCCCGAACCAGTATAAATCTCGTGTCTCTTTGTGTTGCGAGTTCGTCGAGTTCGTCCGCGAGATCTTAAGTGAGCTAGGGCGTAGATCGGTAGGAGGGAAAGACTTCGCGTGCACCCCAGTGTTCGAACCTTAAGGGTTTGCCGGAACCCCACATCCGACATTTGGCGCGCCAGGTAGGGGTGTGCCGGAGCTCCTCTCTACCAACCTGCGCCCCGCGCCACCGCACTTCGCCTCCATGGCAGGTGCCCAGCCATCCACCTCTACGGCCGACATCGACAGTGGGGCATCGGGGTATAGAGCCCTGGCCCCCGCCCTACGGCGAGTGCTGTGGCCAACCAAGTTCAAGCCAGAGATGCCGCCGCGTTATGACGACGCGGCAGACCCATCACCGTTCCTGCTGGCATACGAGGAGGCGGTCCTCGAGGCCAGAGGCAACGACAGGATCATGGCCAACTGGTTCCCCATGGCCTTCGCCGACGAGCCGCGCGCTTGGCTGCTCAACCTCCCGGGATCTGCGGTGGCCTCCTGGGGGGAACTCCGCGACCTCTTCGCCGCTCGCTACGCAGTACCTGCGCAGTCGCGGCCCTGCTGGGCGGCTCTCAAGCACCGCCTTCGGACCATCACGTCAAGCCGTTCCTCCATCATATCGGGGCCACCTCCAAGCGCCCGGGGGCTCCGCCGGGTTGGGCCGCGCCGGAGGCCGACCTCACCTTTGGCTCAGGAGACCACCCCGACTCCACCACCGGCTCCAGCATGCTCCTAATGCTCTGCACACCCACTGAGGGAGACTCGGATTAGGGGGTGTCTGGATAGCCGAACTATAACCTTTGGCCGGACTCCTGGACTATGAAGATACAAGATTGAAGACTTTGTCCCGTATCCAGATGGGACTTTCCTTGGCGTGGAAGGTAAGCTTGGCGATACGGATATGTAGATCTCCTCCCATTGTAACCGACTCTATGTAACCCTAGCCCTCTCCGGTGTCTATATAAACCGGAGGGTTTTAGTCCGTAGGACGAGCAACAATCATACCATAGGCTAGCTTCTAGGGTTTAGCCTCTCTGATCTCGTGGTAGATATACTCTTGTACTACCCATATCATCAATATTAATCAAGCAGGAGTAGGGTTTTACCTCCATCAAGAGGGCCCGAACCTGGGTAAAAACATCGTGTCCCAGGTCTCCTGTTACCATCCGCCTAGACGCAGTTCGGGACCCCTACCCGAGATCCGCGGTTTGACACCGACATTGGTGCTTTCATTAAGAGTTCCTGCGTGCGTCGCCATCGGGAAGGATGCCTCATCCGTCTTTAAAAGGCGACCTTTGCTAAAGGAGCTTTGTCTATCGGCCAAACTCTCCGGCTAGGCAGTTTTCTTATGACCGCCTGTTCGGCCTCCGCGTTGACGATGACTTCTCGGGTCATCGAAAGCAATCTTCACGTCAACTCGGAACTTGCCGAGTAGTTAGATCCGACGGAGCTCTCTTCCTTAAATGAGCTCCCGGATCGCATCGCCGCCCTGGGAGTCGCTATAGACTATGATCAGATTGGGCATAAACCCGATCTGAGAGAGATTAACTCTCCCCAGGTCACCCATCACGTTGCTGTGGTGGAGGAACAATGTAGCGACCCTTCATCTATCTTAAGGACTAGCTATGTCCGGATTACCGATCCCTCAAGCGGATACCCAGGAGGGAGGGCGTCCTCAAGACCTGAACTTAGAGTCGAAATGGGCTAGATTCATTGGACAACATCCAAGAATCCAAACTTCCGAGTTCGGAAACTCCTTGGCCCTTGAGTCTCAGATTGGGTGAGGTTTCGGATTTAATTCCACCCACCCACCCGAACATATGCGATCTATCCAAAATTAGGCAAGAGCCCGAGGAGATAGTACATTCTTCCTGGGCCAGAGGAAACAGTACATATGTGATCTATCAAAACTGGGCCAGATTCCTCCTGGTTATGAACAGGATAAAGGACTGCCGCGAGGAAGACGCAATTTCATTCTTATGCAATAATTGCACGGACAAGGGAATCTTCAACGCCATAGTTCGCCGTGAAATTACGCTTTGCTGACTTAGCGTCCATAGTCTGAAGTCTTGTCGTGACGGAAAGCGTGGAAAACAAGTAAGATTTTGGGACAATCCGCCCTGAATACAAACCCAGTCCAAAATAAAAGGGTGCATTATCGCCAGTCACCCGGGTTAAACACCAAAAAACAAAAAAACCCTACATGGCATGGAACCGTACTGGAGGGATGGCTCAATGGACCCTATAAAATTCATAGTACAGAGGGCGCCACACCAACTCATAGCCTTAGAGCATGTTGGATAGGCAGGTGGCCAAAAGTGGCGAAGAGCTTCTAACCCCAGAATCCACAGAGCACCAGCCCAGGGATACCAGTACGATATTAACAGTCTTCGAGACTTCCGCATCAAATAATATGCGGAAACGAACACTCCGCAGGCTTGCCGAAGTCTACCAAGTAGCAACGATAAAACATGGAGTGACACGACTATTACCTTTAATGCCAGTGATGAACCTAAGTTCCGAATAGCCCGAGCACCAGCCGCATTGGTCCTCAGTCCAATAGTGGACGGATTTCCTTACCAAAGGTACTCATGGGCGGTGGCAGCGGATTGAACCTCATTTAAGAAACCCTTGAAAATGGAAATAGACTGGAGCCGCATTGAGCGAAGCAGCACAACCTTTAGAGGAATAATCGGTCGGGAAGCGTCTTGTCTGGAAAAATCTGCTTGGATGTGGTGTTGACACGCCGGATAATTACAGGTCGAGGAGGTCACGTTCCAAGTGCCCCGTTCAGCAGCGGATACCACGCTCTATTAGGGCGAGAGGCATTCACAATTTTTCAAGCTATACCCCATTACGGGTACATGAAGCTCAAAATGCCCGGGCCCAACGGAATCATCACTCTTGCTAGTGACTCGGACATAGCACTCCGCACCGAAAATAAGACAGCCGCCTCGGCCTTGAGGCACTATCCAAGCCCTAGCGGCCGAGGCTGACTGCATCGCGCTCCACGGTGAGCGGGACTGACGTGATACTCGATAAAAGATCCAAGTCCACCTCCTTTAAACCGGCCAGACGAAATAGTCAAATTCCAAGTCCATCCAGCGGACCCTACAAAATGGCCTCCATCGAGCGCAATTAAACCCTGATTTAGGCGCCACTACGAGAATTCCTCTGTGAAAATTGGGACATTTTGCACGGCACCCTTCGGACATGCCAGAATCCCACGCCGGCTGGCGAGCACAGCCTAAACATCCTAAAAGTTCAAGCCGATCAAGCGGGCTCTTGGCGTTTCTCGAACCTAAGAGACAAGCCATGGCGGAGGAGCTAGCCAAACTATTGGAGGCGGATTCATCGTAGATATAAAACATCCGGACTGGCTAGCAAACCTGGTGATGGTACCAAGAAGGACAAATCTGGTGCATATCGTCGATTTCAAGGACCTCAACAAGGCTTGCCCAAAGGATCCTTCCCCTCCCCGCATCAATCAAATTATCGATGCTACATGGGTTCGATTCATTGTGCTTCCTCGACTCATACTCGGCTACCATCAAATTAAGATGGCAGAGCCTGACCAAGCCGCAACGGCATTCATCACCCATCTACGGCCCATTCTGCTTCAACACAATGCCCTTCGGCTCAAAACGCCGCAACATATCGCGCATGATTCGGACATGTCGGCAAACCAGATCGGCAAAACAGTGGAGGCATACGTAGATGATGTGGTCGTCAAAACCAAGCATGTCGAAACTCTAGTAGGCGACTTGAGGCTCACATTCGATAACCTCGAACATATGACATCAAGCAACCCGAAAAATGTGTTTTTCGGTACCAGCGGAAAGCTCTTGGGCTTCATTGTACCCGGTAGAGGAATTGAAGCAAACCCAGCCAAGATCCGAGCTCATCACGAGTTGGATATCCCAAAGGACCTCAAACAAATACAAAAATTATTTGGATGCGTGGCGGCTCTAAGCCGCTTTATCTCTACTTGGGAGAAAAGGTATTACCCTTTATCGCCTCCTCCGCATGCCGAACACTTCGTGGACGGATGCATACGGCCGGACTTGAAGAAATAAAAGCCATATTGGCAACAAACCCGGTCTGGCAGCGCCCTAACATGGGCGAGCCAATGCTATTATACATCACGGCAACTCATCAAGTTGTAAGCCGCGGTGCTCGTTAGTCGAGCGAAAGCAGACGGACATAAGTTCCCCTTCAAAACCAGTTTACTACGTGTCCCATGTCCTCCTCCATGCAAGTCACGGTATCCGCATTATCAAAAGATAGCGTCTGGCGGTGTTTATGGCATCCGGGCTGCAACACTACTTTCAAGAGTGTTCGATAACAGTAGCCTCGAAGTACCTCTTAACGACATTATAAACAACGCGACGCGACGGGCGGATTGCCAAATGGGCCATTGAGCTCCTCCCGTTCGACATAACCTATAAGCCACTGCGAGCTATTAAGTCGCAAGTTTTGGCGACTTCGTGCGCCAAATGGACTCAAGAAGTCCCTAAAGAGTATGGCACATATTCCAAGCTGGATCATGCACTTGACGGCTCCAAAATGTTGGCTGGTGCAGGGGCGGCGTCGTTCAGCGTCCCCAACGAGAGATACAGTTCAATACATACTCGAGATAATGTATCGGACTCCAACAACGCGGCGAATCTGAGGCCCTTACGCATGGTCTCCGGATGGCGATCTCCATGGGCATTCAACGCCTAGAGTGCTTGTGAGATTCGAACCTCGCCATATCCCAAATAAATGGAGACTTTGATGCCAAGGATCCTAAAATGGCAGCTTATCGCAATGCCGTCCTAAAAATGTCAGCTCGGTTCGAAGGGCTCGGATTTCACCATATAGCTCGGGAAAACAATCGCAGCGAGCGTCTTGGCACGCATTGGCGCAAAGCGCGATGCAAATCCCCGAATATCTTCTTAGAGAGGCTGTTCAAGCCATCCGTATTATGGGAAGTGGAGTCCGAAAATAACAGCCCGGACCCAACCGCACTGCCCGACACCAAACATTCTGACACAACTGGAGGCTCTGCCGACGAAGTAACATCTTCAGCCCGTCATAATGGCGGTCATTGCCCGTGGGCGGAACCATTCCTAGCCTACCTAACCAGGCGAGAGAACTTCCCGAGGACCAAAACAAGGCATGCTGCATAGTGCGGCGATCTAAAGCCTATAAAGTCCATGAGGAGAGCTTTATAAGAAAAGCACCACGGAGTCCTTCACAGTGTATCTCCGAAGAGGAAGGCGGAATCTTCTGGCTGAAATTCATGCGGACTTGGCGGGCACCACGCCGCAGCCAGGCCCTTGTAAGTAAGGCCTTCCGCACAGGATTTTACTTGGCCGACGGCCGGGCGAATCTTTCGGGACTTAGTCCAACGATCGTCGGTTGCCAGCTCTTTGCTAACCAAAGCCATATGCCACCCACCGCCCTCAAACTATACCCATCACACAGCGCCAGCGATGCAGGGCTTGACATGGTAGGACCCCTTAAAGGGAACCCACAAGCAAAAATACATCTGGTCATGGTGGATAAATTCACCAAATGGATAGAGCCAAGCCTGTTAAGGCGGCGAATCCGGACCCGTGATAGACTTCATATCGGGGTCATTACACCGTTCTGGCGTCCCCACAACATCATCACCGATAGCAGCACGAACTTCTGGCCAAGGAGGTCAAACTCTGCTGCAAAAACATGGGCATCAAGCTCGACTATGCTTTAGTCTATCACCCACAAACTAACAGTCAAGTCAAGCGAGCAAATGGTCTAATCATGAGCGGCATCAAACCCAGATTAGTGCGGTCCTCAAGGAATCTAACACGCCTTTGGGTAGAGGAGCTTCGAATCCGTACTCTGGGGCTGCGGACCACGCGAATCGCACAACAGGATTCACACCATTCTTTATGGTATACGGTGCGAGGTAGTTCGCCTGCGACATAATTCTTGACTCACCTCGCGCGCATGTATGAAGAAAGAAAGCCGAACTTCGATTGGCGGGATAGTTTGGGCGCTTTGGAGGAGGGCGTGGCGTGGCAAAAGCTCGTTCCGCATTTTATCAACAACAGGCTCGAAGATATCAAAGCGGAAATGCGGGCCAAAAATTACAATGTTGGTGAGTTAGTTCTCGCTTTGCGGACAAGAAAAAGTACAAACTCAAGCCAAAATGGGAAGGTCCCTTTATTATCGACCAAGTCCTGACTGGTGGAGCGTACCGTCTGCGAGATGCATCGGATAACCGACTCGAGCTGAACCCATGGAACGCATCCCGTCTCCAAAGATTCTATGCCTAGCGCCGGACTCTGTGTTCGTCTCCTTCCTCTATCTATTTTTCACACATTAATTGTCTTACATTTCTCTCCTTCTCCCTCCCTTCCCCTTACAGCCTTAAGGGCTTGTTCACGCCTTGTTCGCACACAACGGACGCGCTATCCGCTCTCATTATACCTGGGGGCTTCTTTAACAAAAGCTTATTCATACGGGCTTCACGCCCAACACATGTGTCACACTTCCGCATGTACCTTTTATTCACCATTATATGCATCGATATGACTTAAGTTTTGGCCAAGCTGGGTTGCCTGGCTCTGTGCTTACCCCTCGTTCCCGATTGTTCGGCTAGGAGGTAAAGGAGCACCTCTGCGATTATTCTGCCGGGTCAGCGGATGTGTACCTCGGACCGGGTGAAGCCAAAGCTAAGCGTTCTTAAGGGAATATTGATCGATGAACTAAAGATGATTTCTCACTTGTTTACTTATCTGCCCCAGAGGCTTTTTCCTTTTTTCGTGATCCGGACATGCACTTTAGGGCATGCCTCCCGAGAAAGGAACCCCTAACGGAACTATTCTCCTGGAAGATGTTTCTTACTAACCATGTAATATAACATAACTAGTTGGGCACTTATGCATTCAAGCACTAATGACCCCTCCTTTGGTCTCCATGCATGCCCGGTTCCTACATAGCAGAGAGGGTATTCGGACACACTCAGGACTATCGGGTCCCGAGGTGAAGCGAAAAGGTCCGCCATGACAAACGATCTACAATCCAGCTAGAAGGCATTTTACATGTCATCTTAAATTACATAGTCAATTTGACTGAGCATATTCCTCTTCAATACCATCCAACAGGCTGTCTAGCTTACAGTCCTATTGGGAATATTTGGTGGCCAACTCTACTTGGTCGTACACTAAGCTCACAGGGATCTCCTTCCCGCCGGCCCCCACAGGTCCGACCTCGGCCATGTGGTTTGGGTCAGCAACCGTGTACCGCGTCTTCACCATGGCCCGAGGCCTCCACAGCACCTTGGCGGCAGGCCGATATCTTCCATAATCGGAAGCACCGCGCTCCCTTAAGCATCTCTGCAAGCTCTCCAAGGCCTTGGGCATGGAGGCGATAGCCACAAGGCACAGGCGGCGCCTTTCATCACTGCGAGAACTTCGTTAGATGCGGTTGTAAACTTCGGGAAGAAGGTCACCCGTAGAACCGGGCATTTCCTTTGCGGGGCGACACAGTGAGCATACCTACAGACATAACTCTGTTAGTCGATTTCCTCGCCGAACTCTTTTTGAAAGTTCGTTCAAGCACTTACTAAAAATGCCGCGTCGAAGCCGTCGATTCTCCTTCATGGAGTCCGATAGCTGGGCATGAACATCCTTTAGTTCCTCGCCCAGCTAGGTGTTGGCATCTTGGACATTATTCTTCTCCTACCTCACCCTCGTAAGCACGCTCTCGCCGGCCTTTAACTGGCGCAAGAGTTGTTGCTTGTCCGGATCTACTCCGGCGCCATCTGCAATGATATTGTCAGATTTGCACACACGCCGCACTTCACAACATACTTATCTTTCGAAGCGTATATTACTAGAGGGGGTCTCCTTGGTCTCCCCTGCCGCGGCTAGTGCGGCCTCAAGTTGGGCTCTGCACTCTTCCAACTCCTGGGACAGTTGGGTATTCTTTTTTGTAAGATCCTGCATAACAAATGATCCTTAAATAAGTTATTCTAACTGTTTCAAGTCTAAGAGACTCTTGACATATATAACCATCAAATTTTCTCACCCGTATGTCTTTCACATACTGCTCCGTAGCTCTGGCTAGACCATTTTGGCTGCACAGAGGCGCATCTCCAATTGAAGGCATCCAATGCCTCTTGGGAGAAACAAGCGTCCTGAAGAACTGTCCGGCGGCGCTGTGATTCATGGCACTCTCCACCTCGGAATTGGTGGCGGACAGTCTGTCGCATCCTTTGTCGGAGGCGTCCAAGCGCATGCCTCGTGTTTGCCTCTGCTTACGGACTGGCTTTGGAGCCTCGCTGGTGGAGGCTCGATTGGCAATCTCTCGGATATAGTCCGCGAGCCCTCTTTTCCTAAAAAAGGAAACACAGGCGTTAGTATGCATCGTAAGAATAATACCTTGGAATAAGGCAGCGCGCCTTCTGCTGCGTTGGTGCCTCGACCTGGACTGTGTGTCTCTTTAGCCTACCGCCCTCGCGATCCCTTGTTGGCTAGTCGCGCGAGCTCGGCATTCGCCTCGAGATCCTCCCCTCTGAAACACCATTGGTATCGGTGATCAAAAATAAGCGGATGGATCATCTTGAAGAATTAGGACTTGGTCTCGATTACTTGTGAGGCGGGGAGCAGTCCGGGATAATCGGTATAATTGCCACCAAGGCATTGTCGATGCTCGATTGGTGAAATACCCCATCGATCAGCTCCACGGATATGTCCGGATCCTCTTGGGAGGCGGATCGAGGACCGTTCGAATCCTCGGGTTGTGGAGGAGGTTTTTATATCCTTCTGACCCGGCGCAATTCCTGCGTCGAAATCACAAGATAAGGTACTTAACTATGGGAATATGGAACGGATGGGCAAAAACAAGTGTCCGCTTACCCAGCTTGGAGGATTGTTCATAGAAAATGCGCCCTATGGATTGATGCGGAGGAACTCCTCCTCTTCTCCCTTGTACAATGCGGACAAGATCTTCGTCAGAGCGGCAACCGACCCCGGACCCTTACGGCCGCAGCGAGTGGCATCATCCTCCCCGTTGAAATCCCACATGGGGTGGCCTCTATACTGAAGCGGCTGCACCCCCCGCATAATGCATGTGGCCATGACCCCGATCATGGTAAGTCCGGAATGAGCTAACAATCTTATCCGGCCCATCGGTAAAAGGCGTCCTTGTCATTTTCCTTACGAGGGCTCCGTGGGCCTTGACAGGCGCTTCTTCAAAGGAGCATTATTGAACTCGGGGAGGCGATCCGAACACGGTCCGGCGAGGACATCTTCTATATAAAACCATTACGAAGGCCGGTCTTGGACGCCTTCCTTAGGGTTCGGATAGATATCCGGTCCCGGCGACACGCCATACTTCGGCTCCGCCCACTTGATATATTGACCCCTCCTGAGAACGGGGCACAAGGCAGAACAGCTTCTTCCACAGCGTGAAATGAGCCTCGATGCCCAAAAACAGCTCGCAAAGGGCTATGAAGCCCGCGATATGCAATATGGAGGCAGGCGTAAGGTTGTGCAACTGGAGGCCTTAGAACTCCAGGAGCCCCCGGAGAAACAGATGAATTGGAAATCTGAGCCCTCTTATCAGATAAGGTACAAGGCATACCTGCTCTCCTTTGGAGGGACCGGGGACGCTCTCCACTTGCTCTCCGCCATTATAGGTGGCAAGTCCGGCTCGAACCAGGACCATGAAGGCTGGGGGAAGGAATCCCTTGGTTTGGAGCGTCACTAGCTCACTGTCTTGGGGGCGGAACATCTCTCCCAACCTCCGAGGCTGAGGGCTGGGAGGCGAGAAGGAGGAGCTGCGTCGACTGGCCATGATGGAATGGAACTCTTTCGATGCACTCCAATGAATACTCGCGAAGGGAAGATGGTGTGATTCAGATCTAAATCCTCGTCTCCTTTATAGGCAGCTCATTTGCGCATCTAGGGGGGTAAATGAAAAAACTTCCTGGCTTTTCGCATTCGTTTGACACGTGGAAGATGGCCATTATTGGGAGTGGAAGCCAAGGAGCGTAATATTCATGAGAAGCTAAACACTATTCAATGGGTACACGGAATTTGGAGAAGAACCCGCCTTCCAATGCCGAAGACAATCTAGCGCGGACTCATCTTCATTGAAGCTTTGGTTGGGGGCTACTCGAGGAGTCCCAGTTAGGGGTGTCCGGATAGCGAACTATAACCTTTGGCTGGACTCTGGACTATGAAGATACAAGATTGAAGACTTAATCCCGTATCCGGATGGTACTTTCCTTGGCGTGGAAGGCAAGCTTGGCGTCTGGATATGTAGATCTCCTCCCATTGTAACCGACTACGTGTAACCCTAGCCCTCTCCGGTTTCTATATAAACGGAGGGTTTTAGTCCGTGGGGCGAACAATAATCATACCATAGGCTAGCTTCTAGGGTTTAGCCTCTACGATCTCGTGGTAGATCTACTCTTGTACTACCCATATCATCAATATTAATCAAGCAGGAGTAGGGTTTTACCTCCATCGAGAGGGCCCGAACCTGGGTAAAAACATCGTGTCCCTTGTCTCCTATTACCATCCGCCTAGACGCACAGTTCGGGACTCCCTACCCGAGATCCGCCGGTTTTGACACTGACACCCACCATCTGAACGTGGCCGTTACCAAGACCCTCATCGATGGTGGTGCCGGCCTCAACTTGCTCTCCGTAGAAGCCTTTAGCCTTCTTCACGTGCCGCTCGAGCGGCTCAGCCTCAGCAGGCCCTTCTCGGAAGTAGGTGGTGGAGCTGCCCACTCCCTGGGGCAGATCCGCCTCCCTGTCACCTTCCGCACACGCGACAACTATCACACCGAACTGGTAGACTTCGACATCGCCCGCATCGGTCTCCCGTACAACGCCATCCTCAGATACCAGCTCTCGCTCAGTTCATGGAGGCGACTCACCCAGCCTACAACCTCATGAAGATGCCAGGGAGCAAGGGTGTCCTTACCATCAAGGGGGACACTAAGGAGGCCGTGACGGCGCTCAGGCTCGCTTTCAAGACTGCGGCGGAAGTACAGCCCGCCGGCGCCAGCACCCCCGAGGCCGAGGGGGCCGCACCTACCAAGAAGAAACAGTTGTTCACCTAAGACAAGGCAGAGACCAAGCAAGTGTCGGTCGACGAGGACGAGCCTTCGGGAGCCACCTTTATCATAGGCGTCGGCCTTGGCCCAAGTCAAGAAGAGGCCTTGGTGTGGTTCTTGCGCGCGAACAAGGAGATATTCGCGTGGGAGCCCAATCAGCTGGTAGGGGTCCCGAGAGAGGTGATCCAGCATCATCTAAGGGTATGCCCCAACATACGGCCCGTGAAGCAGCGAGCGATACGGCAGTCCACTGAGAAGCGGCCTTCATCGTCGAAGAGACACACAAGCTAGAGGCGGCAGGTGCCATTCGCGAAGTTTGATATCCCGAATGGCTAGCGAACCCCGTCGTAGTGCCAAAGAAAGCCGAGAAGGAACGGATGTGCGTCGACTTCACCAACCTTAACAAAGCCTACCCCCAAGATCCGTTCCCACTCCCCCGCATCGACCAGATTGTCGACTCCACTGCCGAGTGTGACCTGCTGTGCTTCGTGGATGCGTTCTCAGGGTATCATCAGATCAAGATGGCGGTGGAAGATGTGGAGAAGACAGCCTTCCTGACACCATGTGGGGTGTACTGCTACACCTGCATGCCCTTCAGGCTGCGCAACGTGGGCGCAACCTTTCAGCAGTTGATGCACATCGCCTTGGGGCGGCAGCTCGGGAGAAACACAGAGGCCTACGTCGATGACATAGTGGTCAAGTCTCGCGAGGCGAGGACATTGATTCAAGACTTGGAGGAGACCTTCGAGATCCTGCGCCAAGTGAACTTGAGGCTTAACCCGGAGAAGTGTGTGTTCGGGCGTCCCCTCCGGCAAGCTGCTGGGATTCCTCGTATCCTGAGAGGATCGGCGAACCAGAAGAAGATCAAGGCCATCAAGGACATGAGCCCACCACAGACCCTCAAAGAGATGCAGAAGCTAGCAGGGCGGGTGACCGCGTTAGGGTGTTTCATCTCCAAACTAGGAGAGCGCGCCTTACCCTTCTTCAAGCTCATGAAGAAAAAGGGCCCGTTCGAGTGGACCCTGGAGGCCGACCAGGCCTTCCAAGACCTCAAGAAATACCTTACCAGCCCTCCGGTGATGGTGGCACCACGGCCTCTCGATCCTCTGGTACTCTACCTTGCCGCCACCACAGCACTCTCCTTGTTGCAGCCTTTAGTGTGATTGGGGAGGCGTAAGCCAAGCGCGCTTCATGGCCGGAGCTGAAGCGGTGTAGAGTCAGGAAGGCGCAACAAAGACATCAGCGGTGGGAGACCAAGCTCGGCAGGACAACATCGCAGAAGCTCCTGAGGACAGTCAAGTCTCAGGAACCCCTCCACCTCAAGAAATGCCCCAATCTACGCAGGACCCGAGCCCCGACAGTGCGCCAGCCCTCGTGAACACCGGTGTGCCATCGGCACCGTACTCTGAGGCGAGGCCACGCTACCCCATGCCTCAGAAGCTCCTGCTCGCACTCTTGGTGGCCTCACGCAAGCTGCGACACTCCTTCCAGGGGCACCCGATCAAGGTCGTGTCAGCTTACCCATTGGAGAGGGTGCTCAGGAGCCCTAATTCAGCTGGAAGGGTCGCTGAGTGGAATATCGAGCTGCAAGCATTCCAGTTGGAGTTCAGCACTACCAGGGTCATCAAGGGGACCGCGCTCGCTGACTTTGTGGCAGAATGGACGGATGCCCCGACACTTGAGGAAGGCGAAGACCGGTCTACCTCCCCAGGGAGCGAGGCTCCAGTCGGCTGGGTCATGTATTTTGATGGTGCCTTCGCGCACCAGGGCACGGGGGCTGGACCAATGCTCATCTCGCCCACCCAGGACAAGCTCTACTACGCCGTGCAACTCTGCTTCCGGCACGGCGAGAAGGTCTCCAACAATATCACAGAATACGAAGGCCTTATAGCTGGCCTGAAGGCTGCGGTGGCCCTAGGGCTGAAGCACCTTATCGTCAGAGGTGACTCGCAACTCCTCGTCAACTTCTCCAACAAGGTGTACGAGCCGAAGGATGAGCATATGGAGGCCTACCTCGCAGAGGTGCGCAAGATGGAAAAACAGTTCACGGGCCTGGAGCTGAAGCACGTGCCCCGGGGCACCAACAAGGAAGCCGACGACATTGCTAGGAGGGCATCCAAACGGCAACCGCAAGAGCCCGGTGTCTTCGAGGAGCAGCTCTTCAAGCCATCGGCCACCCCACCCGTTTCATGCACAGCCTCGGGAGGATCTCCCACATCCTCCTGCCACGGGAGCCCCAGCCTGCGGCCCGACCTCAGGAGCTCGGCTGCTCTTGGCACTCGAGCCCCAAGAGGAATGCTGGACCAAGGAATTCAAGGAGTACCTGATGCACGGGACGCTGCCGGAGAAGGAAGAGGACGCGGAGCGCGTGGCCCAGCAAGCCACGGTGTACTATATCCAAGACGGCGAGTTGTACAGAAAACAGCCAAACGATGTCACGCTGCGCTGCATCTCCAATGATCAAGGAAGGGAGTTGCTGATTGACATACACGACGGGGACTGTGGACACCACTCGTCATCACGAACCCTTGTCGGCAAGGTGTTTCATAGTGGATTCTACTGGCCAACAGCACTCAACGACGCAGCCGAACTGGTGAAATCCTGCGAAGCTTGCCAATTCCACGCCAAGAAAATCCATCAGCCAGCTCAGGGCCTTCAAACCATCCTGCTGACGTGGCCGTTCAAGGTCTGGGGGCTAGACATCTTAGGCCCATTCCCTCGGGCGCCAGGGGGCTACCGCTCTCTCTAAGTCGCCATAGACAAGTTCACCAAGTGGGCGGAAGTGGAAGCCGTACGTACCATCCCGGCCGGCTCTGCCGTCAAGTTTATCAAGGGCCTCCTGAGCCGCTTCGGGGTCCCCAACCGCATCATCACAGATAACGGCTCGCGGTTTACTAGTAACCTCTTCAAAACCTCTCTGTGCTAACCTTGGAGCAGATCTGCTGCGCTTTGGTGGCCCACCCGGGAGCAATGGTCGGGGCTGAAGCTGCCAACGAGAGGTCTGAGGGCCTCAAGACCAGAGACCTTCAAGAAGAAGGCTGGAGGCTGCGGCGGGGCTGTCACAGCGAGCTCCGATCCGTCTTTGTGGTCCATCTGCACCACCGCTACCAAGCCAGCAGGCGAGACTCCATTCTTTCTCGTCTATGGGCAAGCAGTCCTTACTCACGAGTCAAGCATCGCTCCGCACGGGTCTGGCGTTCGGCGAAGCGCAGCGGGGCGCCACGCGAGATGGATCTCATGCTAGGGAGGAGCGTCGTCGCGGCTGCATTAAAGCGGCAAGGTACCCGGCAAGTGCTGCGGCGATACCACTGCCACAACATTCGCTCGGGGCCTTTCGAGGCGGGTGACCTGGTCTGGCGTGTCCTCTCCGGGGAAGGGTTGCATAAGCTTTCACCCATGTGGGAGTGCCCGTTCAGGTCGTCCACATCTCGAACTGGCGCCGTCGCTGGAGACACAAGAAGGAAAGCTATCCAAAGCGTGCTGGAACAGCCAGCACCTCTGGAAGTTCTACCCATGAAGCAAAGCCTTGAGCACATGAAGAAAGGCCCAGAGCACATGAAGAAGGCCAGTGCACGTGAAGAATCGCCACCGTGACACTCTCACGTAATAATGAGCTGGGGGCTGTACCGCCTGGATTCTCGGGGCGCCCGGCCTCGGGCCACAGGGCTCCCGCCCACCTAGTGGCAGCACTTAGCTCCGTGCTGGAGAAGACTTGAGGACTAGATTAGGTGCCGGACGCGGCTTTTCATTTGCTTTCCGTAGTTGGCTTGCTTTTTCTTAATCGAAGTTTTCCTTTGGCGTTCCTTGCTGATTTGATTCCTTCGCCTTTCACCGCATTTTCCGGCTCTGGTTTGCTTGTGTTCTCTCTCTCGCATACGCCGTGAGGGGGCTAGGCAGGCGCCCTCGTGAGCATTTTTCTGCTCTCTGCCTTCTCGCGAGCCACCCTCGTTCGGGCCCCAAAAGCTGGCGCACCTCTCCTAGTCCGTGCCCCACGGGTACCGCGACGCAAAGCGCAAGGTCGAGGCCAGGGCGAACAACACGCCTATTAACGCACTTCTTGACAAGTTTTTGCAGTTCCTAAACGAATGCAGGCCACCAAGGCAAGATGGACGCGAGGAAATAAACGCCTCGTGAGTAAGAGGGCGTCCAGGATATACCAGGTTAAGTTATCTTTGCGCAAAATAAACGCCACGACACGGGAACGACACGCATAGTGCAATAACCGAGGAACCATAGTTCGGTACACGCCCCCTTGGGCCCATATTGGTTTCGTTCTTGATGCAGGAAAAAGAGTAAAACAAAAGTAAGCGTTGCAGCGATCCGCGGAGGCAGGCCCCTAGCGGCACCCCGAGCCTAGCCGGACCCTTCCTCGCGCTTCACGGAGGCGTGGCGACGAGATGACCCACTGCCGCCTTCAAAACGGGCGCGGCGACGCGGCGGCTAGTCGTAGCCGCCACTGCTGGAGCTGTCGCCGGAGGAAGAGCCGCCGTAGCTGGACGAGACACGGTCGCCACCGAGGACAGGCTTGCCCTCGTCTTCGTCGCGACCGTCACCAAGGCCGAGCACCTCCTCACCGCCGTTCACCTCAGGGCAGCACCTGGCGCGGCGACCATCTTCCCCAAACACCCTCACATAGAGGGTCGATCCGCCATCATACTTGAAGTGGAGGGTGCACCGCCTGCCCAAGTGGAATGCGCGGGCGAACGTCTACCAGCCGCGGGCCAGGGCTATGTTGCCCGCGGCAAAAGTCTCGACCGCAACCCAAGAGGCCTTGCTGCAGCAACCATCCACCTGCAACCAGAGTCCGTCTGGACCAGAGGCCGGCAGCTCATCGACGAAGAAGCGCGGAAGTTGGAGCCAGTTGCCTGCCGGGTTCTCCGACCAGACGACAAACTCCGGTGACACCTCCGCCGAGCGGAAGCACGCAGACGGGAGAGCACCATAGCGCGCCTCCCCTCGTCAACTGGACCGCCATGACTGGGACGACCCCCTCCGCGAACCGCGGCGCCGCCTCGACGGTGGGCCACGGCGGGGGTCGCGGCGTGCTTGCGGGGACGGCCGCGTCCGTGCTTGGGCGCCGGGGAGCCGGGTCCCTCGCGAGGAGCCTTCCCTTTCTCGGTGGCAGAGAACTTCCTTCGGGGTGCCATTGGTGGCACTACAAGTGATGAAGCGAGGGAGAAGAAGCAAGCAAGCGAGGAAGAGATGGGCGACAGGGGCTCCGCTGTCACGCCCAATTTGCCATACTATCCTAAAGAGACTCGAAGGTTCCACCAAGGATAGAACCGCATATTGAAACCCTTTTGCAAGGTGGATATCATTACATCAACATTACATAATAGATGTGGATACATACAAAACATACAATGTCACATGAATACAACAATACAACATACAAGATCAACATCCGACTACGGATGAATCATAAACAGAAACTCAAACAATATCCACCCTGCTAGCCCAGGCTGCCGACCAGGAACCTATCCCTCAATCGAAGAAGAAGCAGAAGATGAACTCCAACACAAATAAACATCGCTCTCGCGTCATGATCATCGCATAACATGTACCTGCAACTGTTGGTGTAGTAATCTGTGAGCCACAAGGACTCAGCAATCCCATTACCATGGGTATCAAGACTAGCAAAGCTTAATGGGTAAAGAAGGGGTAAAGTGGTGAGGTTGCAGCAGCGACTAAGCATGTATGGTGGCTAACTTACGCAAATAAGAGCGGGAAGAGAAGCAAAGCAAGCGGTCGTCAACTAGTAATGATCAAGAACTGATCCCTAACTCCTACTTACGTCAAACAAAACCCAAGAACCGTGTTCTCCTCTCGAACAACCCCGAAAAGAGACCATCACAGTTACGCACATGGTTGGTGTATTTTAGAAGAGTTTACTTCAAGTTTACTACAACCAGACATTAACAAATTCCCATCTGCCACATAACCGCAGGCACGGCTCTCGAAAGTATAAACCCTGCAGGGGTGTCCCAACTTAGCCCATGATAAGCTCTCGCGATCAACGAAGGATATTCCTTCTCCGGGGAAGACCCGATCAGTCTCGGAATCCCGGTTTACAAGACATTTCGACAATGGTAAAACAAGACCAGCAAGACTGCCCGATGTGTCGACAATCCCGATAGAAGTCGCACGTATCTCGTTCTCAAGGAAACCCGGATAAGCTAAGCGTCACAGTACCGACGTAACCCAAGTTGCCAAGGGATGGTCCCGCACGGTGCTCTAGTTTGGACCAACACTTAGACAAGCATTGGCCCGGGGGGCTAAATAAAGATGACCCTCAAGAGAGCTACTCCCAAGGGAAAAGTAGGAGGTGGTGAGGCAAATGGTAAAACCAAGGTTGGGCCTTGCTGGAGGAGTTTATTCAAAGCGAACTGTCAAGGGGGTCCCATAAATCACCCAACCGCGTAAGGGACGCAAAATCAAGGAACATAACACCGGTATGACGGAAACTAGGGCGGCAAGAGTGGAACAAAACACCAGGCATAAGGCCGAGCCTTACACCCTTTACCAAGTATATAGATGCATTAATTAAATAAGAGATATTGTGATACCCCAACATAAACATAATCCAACATGGAGCAATCTTCATCTTCACCTGCAACTAGCAACACTATAAGAGGGGTTGAGCAAAAGCGGTAACATAGCCAAACAACGGTTTGCTAGGAAGGTTAACAAAGGTTAGAGGTTCATGGCAATTTGGGAGGCTTGAGCAGCAAGTGGTAGGTAACACAGCATAGCGGTAGAACGAAGCAACTGTGACACTCCAAAAATTTTCCTTTGGTTTTCTTCAAAATTTTGTTGGATTAGAAGGAGGTCTCCAAAACCCTTCCAAAAAAAATCTCTCTCAAAGCTTTTTGCCTTTAGCAAATATTTTATTTTTTTGCATCTCCTTCAACTCTAGTGTTTGGTTTTAAATTTTCTTCTGATTTCCCTCTTCTCAAAATTTCAAGAAAAATCCATGGAGTTTATTTTCTTTCAAAAGGAAACTCTAGGAGTTTTTCATCCTCTCCCATATTTGAAACCATTCATGATTATTCCATGGACCACATGGTAAAACCTTCCCAAAAATCTCTCCTTCCACTTTGGGCAATCCAAACATTCTGTCCCAACAAGCTCAACCATTTTCTGAATTTTATTTCAATTATTTCCTCTTCCAAATCTTTTCTGTCTATTATATTGAGCCTAGGTGATTTGCAAAGCAAGTACCTAAATGCATTTGAGTTTTGACCTCAAACCAACTCCCTTGGATAGTCCTTGGTACCCACAACCTAGATCAATCAAGATCCACTCCTCTCCTGTTCAAAAATTTCAAATTATAGTCTCTGCAAGTTTGGACCAGATTTGCCAAATTTGGTGAAATTCATATCTACACTTCTCCAAAAAATCCACAAATATTCAGGCAGCCTCTAGATGCAATGAGAGACCTCTCCACCAAAAACTAGCTCAAGGAAAAATCCCTACATGCCTAGATCATTCTGTCGAACACCTTGCATGCACTAGTGTTGTTCACTTTCAGAAAATTCAGAAGTTCAGTGTCGATCTCCGTCAGTAACTTCAGTCACGAGTCCACAGTGCCCTTGGCACATTGCTCGCAACCTATCCCTCTTGTCGGAGCTTCACACGGCGCTTGGCGCGTTCTGGCGTCGGGGCATACAGCCGCTACGCCCGGCGTGCTTTCTGGCGGCTGCACCACCGTAACGGTGACGGGGGCAAAACTGCGGCGCAACGCCGTTCGGCGCCGCCTAAGCGTCTGGTGGCTCAGCGTGGCCACCTCCTTGCCAGCCTGCGCATGCGGCTTTCATCGCTGTGGCTTGGCACGCAGAGCTGCGCTCTCTGCCGCCCGGCAGGCGTCGCGGCCGTTCCGTCGAGCGAGCGATAACCAGCCCTCCCGTGCTGAGTTGGACACGAGGCGGCTCCAATACTCCTCCTAGGCGATGCTCAAGCTCCTAAGCCGACCGTCCAGCCACAGCGCCGCCGTAATCAACTCGCGGACTTATCCGTTCCACGGCAACCGACTCGGGCGGCTATATATAGCACCCAGCTTGCTCTCGCCCCGCACCCTCCTCTACCTCACGGACCCGCCCTAGCCCTGGAGGGGCCTCGAGGACCTTTCTTCCTCGACTCCGGCCACCTCCGTCCGCCTCGGCTCGGCATCGTTCTCTCGGTGAGAACTCCTCCACCGCCCTACTTTCGCCCGTAGCCTCGTACCACCTCTAGTAGGATAACCCCACCTCAATTTTGGCCCGCAGCTCTCTCCGTGAGATCCACGACCGTCAAACCACCGTCCGCGGAGCAAGGGCCGCCGTCGGCGTGGTGCTCGCGGCGACCACCACCACCTCCCACAGGCAGCGGGTGGCGCCTGAACACGGAGGTACTCTCGATCTCCTGCCTCGCCATGGATCGCCGCCCGGCGACCACGCATGACTTTCGGGCGCCAGCGAACCCGACCCCTCGTTTGAAATTTCAAACTGACGGGTGGGAACCGCCCGTCAGCTTCTCTTTGTTTTTTGAATCGTTTCTTGAAAGCGTGCTTTGGCAAATATGCTTCCCTCTGAACCCTTTTCTGGATTTTTCATAAAGCCCCTGGAAGTTTTACTGTTTCATTCGAGATGGGTCCTTGGGTTAAAACCCTTATAACTTTTTAACAGAAAGGAATTTTGAGTGATTCTTTTCTGTCCTCTTCAAATTTTGTATAGTTTTTTATCATATTTATTTGAAAAGTATTTGGATCAACTTTCTATACCCCACGGTATTTACGTTAAGCGCGTGTATTTTTGTGTACCGTGAATCTGAGGAGGTGACGAACTGCGAACCATGAGCTAGACCCGACTACTCCGAACCAGGCAAGCAAAGTTTGAACTTTTGATACGATGAGTGTCTGAGCATGTTTGCATTATTTTTGTATCATGGCACGTTCACGAGCATTTCGATGATAGTTTATCTCATGAGCATTGTGGCAAATGAGCTCGGTAAATCCGTGAGTTGCTTGAAATTTGTTGCATGGCCATGAGTTGGCATGAGTATGGGTAAGATGGCAGTGTTGTAGCATGCCAGGCTTATGCCATATCGTTGACCTAGTGTCAACATAAAACGGTCGATTCCGTCATCTTCCTTTCGTACTACCACTGTTTCCCACAAGGGATACGGCCTAGTAGGTTGCAAACCACTTCTGGTACACACCAATTCGAGAGGCGGGATGAAGGTTCCATGGCCTGGATTAAAGCCTTTCATCCGGTCAGGGGGCATGGGTGTTTCGGTTGGGACGAGAGGGGCACCCTTAAGCGGCGTATATAAATTTGATCCCATGCTATTGAGATTGTGATCTCCCGTCTCAAAGTTTTCTTAAACACTGTCTAGGGTGATTCCGGCAGCGTGAGGTATGATGGGTGTGTACTAGATAGTTGTGTTTCCTCTGAAATACCGTAGCGGAACTAGTCCTTCGTGACTCACGAAACCCGTTGGCTGTGGACAATTTGGTACAAACTCTGCGAGTCAAAATTCTTGAATTCATCTTATTCATATCCAAGTACCGTGTTCATCTCATCTTGTCAGTGTCGGTCTCGGTGGCGAGAACTCCGAGAACCATTTGAGTATTAAATGTTTACTTTCACGTGAACGGACTAACCGCTTATTGTCTTGTGATGAATATTTTCCGTGAGCACTATATCTTGTCGATTATGAATAATTCATTATAAGCCCTTTCTGCGATGTCGCTCAGACGTCCGATGCGGCATTGTTGTTATTTATTTTATTATAAGCCCTTTCTGCGATGTCGCTCGGGCGTCCGATTGCGGCATTGCCGTTATTTATTTTCATTATAAGCCCTTTCTGCGATGTCGCTCGAGCGTCCGTTGCGGCATCGTTATTATTTACTTTTATTATAAGCCCTTTACGTGATGTCGCTCCGGCGTCCATTGCTGCGCGCATGTATTTTATTTCAATATAAGCCCTTTATGAGGTGTCGCCCGGGCGCCCGATTGTGGCATGTTTTACTTATTTTCACCCTTGAGGCGTCGCTTGGACACTCGATCGGTTTTGAGTTTATCCTTCTTTGGGTTTTCGGCGGACTACCGCGATTCCCTTTATTTATTTTGCTATCTGATTTAATTGAGCATTGTTAAAATTAATCATGACTCATTCATGCATTCATTTGTTATATCTTTTGTCGAACTGTCTTGCGAGTACTTTCAAAGTACTCACGGCTTATTGATTTGGCGGATCTTGTGAAAGCGATCTCATGGATGAAGAATTCAATAGCGAGTCCGGCGCCTAGAGGAATCCCGGTCGGTCTCGTCGACCCTGGATTAGTCATTGTGATATATCCGCTTCCGCTACCCAAATAAATTCATCAAGCCTCTCCTCGGCGCTCGATGAGCCGCCCGGTCGATGAATTTATTAACCACTCCGTTGTGTTATTCCACCAACCACGCATGCTTGAGTCGGTAGTATTTCTACCCGCACCTTTGAGTCATATCCGCCACTATGTATAATTATTGGCGTGTTGTAATAATTGGTTGGGCATCTCCAGTCCGACCCCTGTAATAATGTAATGCTACTGGCTTCTTGTATCAAAGTTTTGTCCACCGATATGGAGGATTTTTCCTCATATTGGAATTCATAGGTCGGTTGTTCAATAAATATTTTTATTGAAAAACCGGTCGTGACAAACTTAGTACGAGCCAGGCTGACTATGGAAAGCCACTAGGTGTGATCGCTAATCGGTTATTAGCATAATAGAGCTATTTTAATTTTTTCACAAATGTAGACAATTTACGACGATCGGCATAAATTTATGATTTGACTACTCAGGACTTTTGCCTACTTTTGTAGATGGCTAACAACGATTGCGAGTCGCAAATGTTAGCCAACATGCCCGATGGGTTCGTCAAGCTTCTCTCCTTCATCGTCCAAGTCGCGATGGGGCGGATGTCGCGCCATCTTCTCTCTCTCTCGGCACAAGGTCAATGACCGTCTAACCATACACCAAGCCACGGTGGAATTCAAGAGAGGAAGAGTTGGCGCTACGGTTAAATGGGGAGAGCCATGCCCGCAGAGAAGCATGCACTGCGGATGGCAGCCCGTGAGGCGATAGCTCGTCTCGAGGATATCCTTCCTTCGATGAAGACTTCGTCGCTACCGCTACCTGCCATGTCACGTGCCATACACCTGCCACTCGCGTTCTCTTGCCCCGAGGAGAAGCGGGATGAAGCTTTGAGATGCTCGCCGAGTATCTCCGGGCTTTGGAGGCAGCCTTCGACAACCTGGTGGGCGACTTTGTAGCTGCCGCATGGACTCAGTCCATGGCTGTGCCGCCACAGGAGAGGAGCTCTGCGCGCTGCACCGCCACGACTTTCGTCTCGTCATCAGCATCGTTCGCTCCTACTGCTCGCACCGCTACTCGTCGCCTGCCTACCACGGAGGAGTTCAACCATGTCGTTGCGCCTACTCCGGTTAGTTCTGCACCACCCTCGTGCCGCTCAGATTCGAGTTGTCCCACAGGGCACCTGCTCCACCAACTCCAGCGCAGCACCTCTCGTCTGGAGCCTATCTCCGAAGAGGAGGTTGAGTCCCCAACCTCTCTCGCCTCACCCTTGGCAGGCCAAGGAAATCCTTACCATCTCCGACTAAATGCGCTTAGCCGCCTTGCGATGTACCGACTTGTTCGATATGTTTATATGTAAATAGGCTGTGAGAAGTAGTTTGTTTGCGCATCATGTAGGATCTGCGAAGTGCACTAGACTAAATAACATGTCAGGATTTATGTCGCATATCTGAGTGATGTATTATATAATTACTACTTGCGTGTAAGATATGTAATGGACAGTCCTTCTCCGTGCATAAGCGTATTTTCTCTTGAAAAATCTTGGAGCATTTGCAACTTTTGCATGTTCTTGAATTTATTGATTTTTATGGCTCAATTTCTTTTCTTATGAGTGTTTCAAAATATATCCCCAGTGAACTATGTCTCGTCCTTGGGCCAGCTCCATGCCAACTCCGACGGAGGAAAATTATGGCACACCCAGGCAACAATTTCACACGAGGACGGACAAGTCAGCGGGACGGTGAAATGACACTTTCCCAAATGTGCCGTCTTTATGAACAAAGTCAGCAGCAACATCGGAAATACTGAACCAAGTCATCAATATGGGAAATCACCGTGGGCAGTATCGGCAGCAATCAAAATTATCGAGCTACTGAAGACCGTCCCCAAACATTTTCTCACTGACAAACCTCTTGAAGCCGAGGACTAGCTTGAGACATGGAGAAAATTAATTATGACCCAGTGTTCAGACCTTGAGAAAGTGCTTTATGCTCCGCACTATCTCCTTTGGAGCAGCCGCATCGTGGTGGGAAAATTTCCTACACATGCACCCCAGCGAAAATAATATATCATGGGAGGAATTTAAGGAAGGTTTTAGTGGGGCACATATTCCTAAGAGTCTTATGAAGATCAAAAGATAGAATTTGATGACCTCAAGCAAGAACAATGGCGGTGTTAGAATACAACAGTCGGTTTACCTGCTTTGTCTCGCTTCGCCAATGAGGAGCGTATGTCGAAAAACAAAAGATGGAGAAATTCCTAGGCGATTCGACACCCGCGCTTAAATGTCAATTGGTCGTACACACATTTCCAGATTTTAAGGCGCTAGTGGATAAGGCCATTACCTTGGAAAATGAGAGGCGCAGCTTAGAAGATTTCCACAAGCGGAAGAGGAGCAGACTAAACACACCGCAACCACCGCAGCAAGACAGATGTTCGGAAAAACTGGACACCCAAACCCGACAAGCGTCTCACACCCAATCAAGAATTGCCACGGAAGGGACAAGGAGTTCACATACCGCCCGAGGCGTTACATTACGCTTGTGGAGAAGAAGGGCACTATGCCAAGCGGTGCCCCAAGCCAAGAACTTCGACCCCAAATCCGAACAACGGAAGCAATAATTGGCACCAAAGCGCAACAATTTCAACCCAAATAACAACCACGGAAAGGTCATCGAACAGCGTGACCAAGAGGAAGCACAAAATGCCCCGGATATCGTACTCGATGCGTTTCCTGTCAACACAATACCTGCCATGGTTTTGTTTGTTTGGAGCTTCTCACTCGTTCGTTTGAAAAGTTTTGCTTTGCAAAATAATTTTCGATGCTTCCCTTAGGAAAATCTATGATCGTCAAGTCCCAGGAATTAAGCAAGTTACCCGAATTATTGCCGGGGTGTGGTTATCGAGTTTGAAGGGTTGAAGTTTCACGCAAATCTTATCGTATTGGAAAATAAAGGACTGGATGTCATCTTAGGGATGGATTGGTTAACCACCAACAAAGGTTTTATTGACTGCTTCAACAGGACTATAATTCTCACCCATCACCATGGGAAGACCATAAAGGTTTCAGCCAAGGAAAGAAAAATATCCGAGCAACGAGATTGAACAAGGTGGATATTTCGAATTGAGCAAAGTTCGATGGTGTGTGAATTTCGGATGTATTCCCGAAGAACTACCGGGCATGCCACGGATCGAGAGATAGAATTCAGCATTGAGCTAGCACCGGAACCGCTCCCATATACATGAAACCATCTGAATGGCACCTTCGAATTGGTAGAACGAAGAAGCAAATAAAGGAATTGTTGGGAAAAGGGTACATCTGAGCAGTTCCTCACCTTGGGGTTCACCAATTTTATTTGCCAAATAGAAGGATGGAACAGCTAAGATTGTGCATAGACTATCGAGCTCTAAACATGGTCACAATCAAGAACAAATATCGATGCCACGAATAAATGATTTATTGATCAACTCGCTCATGCCAAGGTGTTCTCAAAGATTGATTTGAGGTCGGGATACCACCAAGCGAAAGTGCGAACCGAGGATATTCCCAAGACCGCTTTCACCTCGAGATCTGGTTATGCGAATTCACCGTAATGCCATTCGGACTTACAAACGCCCCCGCATATTTTGTTCACCTCACGAACAAAGTATTCATGAAGTTTATGGATAAGTTTGTTGTGGTATTTATCGATGATATTCTGGTATACTCCAAAACACCAGAGGAACACGCTGAACATCTCCGAATTGTACTAGGAGAACTCAGGAAACATCAATTGTACACTAAATTCAGCAAGTGTGAATTTTGGCTAAGGCAAGTAGGTTTTCTGGGCCACGTACTGACTCAAGAAGGAATCGCCATGGACTCGGAAAAAGTCAAGGCCGTACTTGGCTGGAAGCCACCAGCCAGTGTGACGGATGTACGAAGTTTCTTGGGTATGGCAGGATACTACCGAAGATTTATTGAAGGATTCTCCACCGTAGCAAAGCCAATGACGCTACTACTCAAGAAAGACAGGAAGTTTGAATGGACGGAAGCTTGCGAGAAAAGTTTCCAAGAACTGAAGAGCGGCGACAAAGACACGATACTAATTGTGCGGATATACACAAAAATTTGAGGTATTTTGTGGCGCATCTCGAAAGGGCCTCGGGTGCGTATTAATGCAAGAAGGCAAGGTTATGCATATGTTTCGAGACAACCGCAAGCATGAGGAAAATTACCCTACGCATGACCTGGAATTAGCAGCAGTTATTCATGCACTCAAGGAATGGAGACACTTTTTACTTGGTAATCATTGTGAAATATACACGGACCACAAAAGCCTCAAGTATATTTTCACACAACCAGAACTAAATTTATGGCAGCGACGCTGGTTGGAATTAGTAAAGGATTATGATGTTGGGATCCAGTACCACCCAGGCAAAGAAAATGTTGTAGCAGACGCTCTGGGTCGGAACCTCAGTCCGGACAACGACGGCATGCCAGACTTAAGACCTGAATTCCAGCAGGAATTCGCAAAGCTCAACCTGATGGTGGTCACCGAAGGCAGTGTGTCAAACTTAGAAGTACAGCCTACCCTGATAGAGAAGGTTAAAGAGGCTCAACATGGAAACCCCAGCATTGAAGGCATAAAACGGAAGATGAAGTTGGGCAAGGCCTGAAATTCATTATTGATGAGCAAGGAATATTGTGAGTGCGGGAATAGGCTTTATGTACCAAATATCCATGACCTTAAACAGCAAATCCTGGCTGAAGGCCACACCGCTCCATATTCAATCCATCACGGAGGAACAAAAATGTACAAAGATCTTGAAAACATTTTGGTGGCATGGTATAAAAGAGACATAGCCACGTTTATTGCATGTTGTGACTCTTGTCAACGCATCAAGGCGAGCACGAAACCGGCGGGCTATTGCAACCGAATAAGATACCCGAGTGGAAATGGGGCGAGATTGGAATGGATTTTATTGTTGGACTACCTCGGTCACGACACGGACATGATGCCATATGGGTCATCACGGATAGGTGACTAAAGTAGCTCACTTCATCCCGTGAAGACAACACACACCACTTAGAAGCTTGCTAGGCTCTACCTCTCCCGTGTCGTTTGCCTACATGGAGTCCCAAGGAAAATAATCTCGGACGAGAGGCACTCAATTCGTCTCCGGTTTTGGGATCACTTACAACAAGCTCTGGGAACTCAGTGGCATTCGATACGCATACCATCCCCAAACAGATGGGCGGTGAGTGAGTAAACCAGATTCTAGAAGATATGCTCAGAGCATGTGTCCTCACCTATGGGACCAGTTGGGAGGAGAGCTTACCATCGTAGAATTCGCATATAACAACAGCTATCGATCCAGCACTGCAAATGGCACCATTTGAAGCTCTGTCAGACGAAGATGTCGTACCCGCTAAATTGGTGGAAACCGAGAGCAGTCATATCTTGACCCAGACCTGCTCAAAGAGGTGAAGATAAAGTCAAGGTAATTAAGGACCGACTCAAGACAGCCCAAAGTCAACAAAAGAGTTATTACGATCGGAAGCATCGTGGAGTCCATTTTGAACCGGTGAATTTGTGTACCTCGAGTATCACCCATGAGAGGCCTGCACCGATTCAAGATTAAAGGAAGCTAGCACCAAGATTCATCGGACCATTCGCATAGTAGCACGAAGAGGCACGGTAGCCTACCAGCTAGACTTGCCCAAAGAATTATCCGACATCCACGGCGTATTTCCGTCTCCCAATTGAGGAAGTGCGTAAGCAACCCGGAGAAACAAGTACCCCATAAAAACATTGGCGTGCAACCAGACCTTACATATCGGGAGCATCCGATAAAAATCTTGGAAGAGTCGAGAAAGGAGAACCCGACGAGAAAACCACCAAGTTCTTCAAAGTTCGATTGGAGCAACCACACGAAAGTGAAGCCACTTGGGAAAGAGATTTTCCTTGAGCGGAGCAACCACAATTATTTGAGGATCAACTGGAATCTCAGGGACGAGATTTTTCCTAAGGGGGTAGGTGTTGTGACACTCCAAAAATTTTCCTTTGGTTTTCTTCAAAATTTTGTTGGATTTGAAGGAGGTCTCCAAAACCCTTCCAAAAAAAATCTCTCTCAAAGCTTTTTCCCTTTAGCAAATATTTTATTTTTTTGCATCTCCTTCAACTCTAGTGTTTGGTTTTAAAATTTTCTTCTGATTTCCCTCTTCTCAAAATTTCAAGAAAAATCCTTGGAGTTTATTTTGTTTCAAAAGGAAACTCTAGGAGTTTTTCATCCTCTCCCATATTTGAAACCATTCATGATTCTTCCATGCACCACATGGTAAAAACTTCCCAAAAATATCCCCTTCTACTTTGGGCAATCCAAACATTCTGTCCCAACAAGCTCAACCATTTTCTGAATTTTATTTCAATTATTTCCTCTCCCAAATCTTTTCTGTCTATTATATTGAGCCTAGGTGATTTGCAAAGCAAGTACCTAAATGCATTTGAGTTTTGACCTCAAACCAACTCCCTTGGATAGTCCTTGGTACCCACAACCTAGATCAAACAAGATCCACTCCTCTTCTGTTCAAAAATTTCAAATTATAGTCTGTGCAAGTTTGGACTAGATTTGCCAAATTTGGTGAAATTCATATCTACACTTCTCCAAAAATTCCACAAATATTCAGGCAGCCTCTAGATGCAATGAGAGACCTCTCCACCAAAAACCAGCTCAAGGAAAAATACCTATATGCCTAGATCATTCTGTCGAACACCTTGCATGCACTAGTGCTGTTCACTTTCAGAAAATTCAGAAGTTCAGTGTCGATATCCGTCAGTAACTTCAGTCACGAGTCCACAGTGCCCTTGGCACGTTGCTCGCAGCCTATCCCTCTTGTCCGGAGCTTCACACGAGCGCTTGGCGCGTTCCTGGCGTCGGGGATGCCCTAGCCCGCCTGCGCCGGCGTGCTTTGCGGCGGCTGCACCACCGTAACCGCGACAGGGGGGCAAAATTGCGGCGCAACGCCGTTCGGCGCCGCCCAAGCGTCCTGGTGGCTCCGCGTGGCCACCTCCTTGCCAGCCTTGACGCATGCGGCACCATCGCCGCGGCTTGGCACGCAGCGAGACACGCTCTCTGCCGCCGGCAGGCGTCGGCCGTTCCGTCGAGCGAGCGATAACCAGCCCCCGTGCTGAGTTGGACACGGAGCGGCTCCAATACTCCTCCTAGGCGATGCTCAAGCTCCTAAGCCTGCCGTCCAGCCACAGCGCCGCTGTAATCAACTCGCCGGACTTATCCGTTCACGGGAACCGACTCAGGCCGGCTATATATAGCACCCCGAGCTTGCTCTCGCCCCCGCACACCTCCTCTACCTCACCAGACCCCGCCTAGCCACTGGAGGAGCCTCGAGGGGCCTTTCTTCCTCGACTTCGGCCACCTCCGTCCGCCACAGGCTCCGGCATCGTTCTCTCCGGTGAGAACTCCTCCGCCGCCCTACTTTCGCCCGTAGCCTCGAACCACCTCTAGTAGGATAACCCCCACCTCAATTTTGGCCCCGCAGCTCTCTCCGGCGAGATCCACGACCGCCGAACCACCGTCCGCCGGAGCAAGGGCCGCCGTCGACGTGGTGCTCGCCGACGGCCACCACCACCTCCCACAGACGCGGAGTGGCGCCCTGAACATGGAGGTACTCTCCGATCTCCCTGCCTCGCCATGGATCGCCGCCGGCGACCACCACGGCTTTCGGGCGCCGACGAGCCCCGACCCCCTCGTTTGAAATTTCAAACCTGACAGGTGGGACCCGCCCGTCAGCCTCTCTTTTGTTTTTTTTTGAATCATTTACTGAAAGCGTACTTTGGCAAATACGCTTCCACTCTGAACCGTTTTTCAGGATTTTTCCGCAAAGCCCCCTGGAAGTTTTCTGTTTCATTACAGATGGGTCCTTGGGTTAAAACCCTTATAACTTTTTAACAGAAAGGAATGTTTGAGTGATTCTTTTTCTGTCCTCTTCAAATTTTTGTCTAGTTTTTTATCATATTTATTTGAAAAATATTTGGATCAACTTTCTGTACCCCACAGTATTTACGTTAGCGCGTGTATTTTTGTGTACCGTAGATACGAGGGAGGTGTGGAACCGCGAACTTCATGAGCTAGACCCGACTACTCCGAACCAGGCAAGCAAAGTTTGAACTTTTGATATGATGAGTGTCTGAGCATGTTTGCATTATTTTTGTATCATGGCACGTTCACGAGCATTTCGATGATAGTTTATCTCGTGAGCATTGTGGCAAATGAGCTCGGTAAATCCGTGAGTTGCTGGAAATTTGTTGCATGGCCATGAGTTGGCATGAGTATGGGTAAGATGGCAGTGTTGTAGCATGCCAGGCTTATGCCATATCGTTGACCAGTGTCAACATAAATCGGTCTGCTTCCGTCCGTCTTCCTTTCCGTACTACCACTGTTTCCGCAAGGGATCTGGCCTAATGGGTTGCAAACCACTTCTGGTACACACCAATTCGAGAGGCGGGATGAAGGTTCCATGGCCTGGATTAAAGCCTTTCATCCGGTCGGGGGCATGGGTGTTTCGGTTGGGACGAGAGGGGGCACCCTTAGGCGCGCGTATATAAATTTGATCCCATGCTATACGAGATTGTGATCTCCCCGTCTCAAAGTTTTTCTTAAACGCTGTCTAGGGTGATTCCTGGCAACGTGAGGTATGATGGCTGTGTACTAGCTAGTTGTGTTTCCTCTGAAATACCGTAAACGGAACTAGTCCTTCGTGACTACGGAAATCCGTTGGCTGTGGACAATTTGGTACAAACTCTGCAGAGTCAAAATTCTTGAATTCATCTTATTCATATCCAAGTACCGTGTTCATCTCATCTTGTCGAGTGTCAGTCTCGATGACAGGAACTCCTGAGAACCATTTGAGTATTAAATGTTTACTTTCCTGTGAACGGACTAACCCGCTTATTGTCTTGTGATGAATATTTTCCGTGAGCACTATATCTTGTCAGTTATGAATAATTCATTATAAGCCCTTTCTGCGATGTCGCTCAGACGTCCGACTGCGGCATTGTTGTTATTTATTTTTATTATAAGCCCTTTACTGCGATGTCGCTCAGACGTCCATTGCGGCATTGTTGTTATTTATTTTCATTATAAGCCCTTTCTGTGATGTCGCTCAGACGTCCGACTGCGGCATCGTTATTATTTACTTTTATTATAAGCCCTTTCTGTGATGTCGCTCCGACGTCCGACTGCGGCATGCATGTATTTTTATTTCAATATAAGCCCTTTATGAGGTGTCGCCCAGACGCCCGACTGTGGCATGTTTTACTTATTTTCACCCTTCGAGGCATCACTTCAGACACTCGATCGGTTTTGAGTTTATCCTTCTTTGGGTTTTCGAGCGGACTACCGCCGATTCCCTTCTTATTTATTTTTGCTATACTGATTTAATTGAGCATTGTTAAAATTAATCATGACTCATTCATGCATTCATTTGTTATATCTTTTGTCCGAACTGTCTTGCGAGTACTTTCAAAGTACTCACGGCTTATTGATTTGGCGGATGCTAACGAAAGGCGATCTCATGGATGAAGAATTCGATAGCGAGTCCGACGCCTAGAGGAATCCCAGTCAGTCTCGTGCGACCCCTGGATTAGTCATTGTGATATATCCGCTTCCGCTACCCAAATAAATTCATCAAGCCTCTCCTCGACGCTCGATGAGCCGCCAGTGCAGTAGATTTATTAACCACTCCGTTGTGTTATTCCACCAACCACGCATGCTTCGAGTCAGTAGTATTTCTACCCCGCACCTTTGAGTCATATCCTCCACTATGTATAATTATTGGCGTGTTGTCATAATTGGTTGGGCATCTTCAGTCCGACCCCTGTAATAATGTAATGCTACTGGCTTCTTGTATCAAAGTTTTGTCCACCGATATGGAGGATTTTTCCTCATATTGGAATTCATAGGTCGGTTGTTCAATAAATATTTTTATTGAAAAACCGGTCGTGACAGCAACTACCATAGCAATGGTAGTAATGAGATCCAAGGTGACGGTCATCTTGCCTGAAATCCCGCAAGGAAGACGAACGAGTCCATGAAGAAGATGAACAGGAGTAGTCGAACGAATCCTCACAATCGCAACATTACCGGAACTGAGAAGCAACACCGGAAAGAAACAAACAAGATGATAAATGCACAAGAATAAACATGGCACGATGCACAATCAAGTATGATGCATGTCCGGTTTAAATAGGCATGGCATGGCAAAATGCAACAAACAATGCTACAAGTTAAGTGGAGCTCAATATGCAACGAGTTGCACATCAACGAAACACCACATGCAATTATTTAGTTTGATCTCGTTATAAGCTACTCAACAATATTAAATGTTGTTAAACATGGCAAGAGGTGAAACAAAAGTAAACTAACTATTTAGGCAAGTTTAAATGAGGCCGGAACAACAAACAACAATTCCGGGAAATCCTCATATGCGTATTTCGAATTTGGTACTGTTCTTCCCTAAACACAATTTTAATGTTGTTAAACAGCAAAATAAAGTGCACCATGTTAGACTAGGCATTTTTCCACCCCATTTACATATAAAGTTTATTTAAAACCGAGCTACGGTTATTTAGTTATGAATATATCATTTTAACATGGCATTTGAGCAAATTTAAACAAACAACATTTTAAACATTTTAAACATGGATGAAAGTGGTATATTATGAAACTAGATGAAAAACTAAGCATTTTGCATATATAAGTTGTTTTAATCCGATGCATGGTTTTTGAGATTTTAAATGCATGAACACGAGGGTTTTTCTACAAATCTGTCATCTCTGGAAAATTAGACAAATTCGCAGACGGAGAAAAAAATGCTATCAGGCCGAAACTGGAGCTACAGGAACTGGGCAGCTCACCAAGGGCCAAGGCCCAGTCGATGCAGAGGCTGGAGGAGGCTGGTAGGGCTGCTAGGCGCGCATCTGGACCGAGCGAGAAGGGGAGGCGCGGTCAAGCGAGGCAGCGCGCGGGTCAACGCAGGGACGAGGCGAGCGAGCTGCTGCTGCTCATTTCTGAAGAAAAGAAACAACAGCAGGTTCAAGCGTCGGCGGCTGGGCGCGATGGACTTCGTCGACGGGGCAGAGGTGGACTTGGGGCTCCGGCGGGAGGAACTTGAGGCGCAGGGGACGGCGAGCTCGAGCAGATCCAGCCGGCGGGGTCGCGCAGGTCGGGCGCGGCCATGGAGGGGCTTGAGCTCCTGATTCCCTGGGAAAAAACGACGCCGGGATAGCGAGGTGAGAGACGTACAGGAGAAATGAAGCGAGATGGAGATGAAAAGATCAGGGGATGATCAGCGGGACCTGCAGGACAGTGAAAAAGCTCCAGTGCGGCGGCTTGGCTCAAGACGGGCTGGATGCGGGCGTTCCTCCTCCCTGCAACAAGGACGAGACGCGAGGCAAACGAGCTGGTGACGCCGAACCAGAGTGGCGACGGCGGCCTTCGACGGGAACGGGGCCGGAGGAGGTCGTGGGGGTCGGGAAAAGGCGTGGCGGCGGTGATCCCCTCCAGATCCGGCGCGGTTTGGGATTTGGCAAGCCCGCGCGAGGTGGAACTTGGGAGCGGCGACTCCTGTCCATGGCGTCGGGGCAGAGCTCCTTTGGTTCCTGCGGAAGCAGGAGAAGGAGAGAGAGGGAGAGGGATTAGAGCAGAGGAGGGAGTAGAAGGCAGGGAAGGAGAAGAAGGGGCGCATGTGAGGGCGACGTTCTGGTCGTAGTCGTCGGCGGGGATGAGGTCTCGGGCGCAAGGAGACCGGCGAGCGGCGCTGGTTGGTTGGGTGCAGAAAATGAGGTGGATAGGAGGCTGCTGGTTTGTCCGGGAGGGATCCCGAGAAGGATTTGGTGGAGTGGCGGCGGCGAGGGACAATCCTCCTAAAATTTAGGGTTTCTCTAGATTAGGTATGAGGTTGGACTATATATAGGGAAAAGAGGGAAGTTTGGATCATCTGATTAAATGGTCAAGATAAAATAGGCTATGGAGTACAATTAAGAAAACGGAGATTGAGTGGTTCGGGTTCGGGGCAGTTTCAGACACGGGCGAGGGGTCGATGCGCTGTGCAAAGAGACTCCAGTTTAGGCAAGAGGGAAAACGAAGAACAAGGTTGGTCTCAGAACGGTCCACAAAAGCAAGGGGGGTGCGGCAACTACGAGCGGATGCAAGTTTTAAAAACAATGACAGCAACGAGTGCCGATGCAATGCAAATGATGCGATGATGAAATGCATGACATGAAAAAAATGCAAAACGAAAGACAAAAACCCAACCACAGAGGAAATAACATATCACATAGCCGGAAATGGCAAGAGTTGGAGTTACTAATATGGAAAGTTGTATCCGGGGCGTTACATCCGCCCCTCCCCATTTATAGCAAGAGAAGGCCAACCGGCGCCTCCCACAATCACAGGTAATGATGCTTTTCCTTTTATGTCACAGGGACTAGTCAAGTCGTGCAGGTTCCGAGGCGGCATGGGGAAGCGGAGACGCCCACGTCCAATCAACCGCCACGCATCAACCGAGGTCGCAGGCTTTTGGGGCCCGCGGTGCTCCGAACTTGACCCTTGGCTTCGCCGAGAAGCCAAGCCCGAGCGCACCTTGGGCCCGGGGGCTACTGTCGGCGTTCTAGGAACGGGGGTCCCAAGAGTTGCCTGCCTGTGGCCCACGGCGTGGCTAAGCCAGCAGGCCGTACGGCCCATCTTCATCAACAAGGCATCCAAGACCCTTGCGAGGGGCCAAGCCTCGCGAGGCGGACGACGCAAGATCTCATGAGGAGCGGCCTAGTCAGGCAGGCTCATGAGGAGCAGAGATATCAAGGCAGGGCAAACCTCACGAGGCTCTCGTGACATGAGCCATGACGATCGGCACCAGGCAGGCGCCAGCACGCGGAGCGTCCTTGTTTCCTCTTTGGTGCTAAGGAGGCTAGCGCAGGCGAAGAGTACCGAGGCATTAGGCAAAGGTTGCTATATTGGTGCAACGAGACCAAGACCAGGAGGACGGCAAGATGGAGGTCATCGTAGAGCCCAAGACGGCGTCACCACCAGAGCTTTTCGCAGGCGAAGACCACTTTTTTCAGGATAGCATGTACTAGCTGTCCCCCTTCAAATTTGCCCGCCGTTGTTGGCTCCCTTCCCGCTCAACATTTGGGAAGAGGACCAGGGCCTATATAAGTAGAGCTAGCCGCCACAGTAGTGGCATCGAGCAGTTCATCCTGCTCTCACCCACTAAGTCACCGAGCACAAGAACACCTCAACCTCAGGAGGTTTTTCCTTCCCTTGTACTGTTCTTCATCAGCCCAAGAGGCAATCCACCACCACACACTGGAGTAGGGTATTACACCACAACGGTGTCCCGAACCAGTATAAATCTCGTGTCTCTTTGTGTTGCGAGTTCGTCGAGTTCGTCCGCGAGATCTTAAGTGAGCTAGGGCGTAGATCGGTAGGAGGGAAAGACTTCACGCGCACCCCAGTGTTCGAACCTTAACGGTTTGCCGGAACCCCACATCCGACAGTGGGGAGGGATCTGCTGCGGGGAGAGCAAGAGAAAACTGTGTTTTTTAGTGTCCCGAGAAGAACTAACCCAAATAAGCACCTCTTGGGTGGGTTAGATTTTTTGAATAGGTTAGATGCATCTAACCCAAACTAACCATCATGTTTGGATATTTTTGGGTTAGTTGAGTTCAAACTAACCCAAACTAACTCTAACACATGGATCCAAACAGGGCCACACGACACACGCAAACAAAAATTTCACCTACTCTTTGCAAGACAGAGGTGGTGGAATAGTTTTTGTAGTCTGCAAAAGTACTCAACTAATGTTGTCGTTCTTCACAAAAAATGTGTTTACCAATGCATGCGTGAACACTAGTTACTCTAACCCCCCTATCTTCTTTAATTCTTTGCCACATCAGCATGTTTGCTATTCCCGTGTGCATGATACCAGCTAAGATACCACCATTATGGCCATCCTTAATCATCGCATGCAATAATTTAATGCACCTTGAAATATGAACATGTGTGGGGCATGTATATTTTTAATGACTTGAGACTATACCTAGCCCGGCATGCAAGATGAGACTTATTATGCACCGTTCCCCATACCTGCAGGAAGCCTGTTTGTCTCCAAATATTTTCCTCTCCATGTGTGGAAACAATATGCATGCCAGACTCTCCTTCTCCCTCCGGCGGTCCCACCACTCCACCCCGTGTGAAAAATAATCTGCATGCATGACTCTCTTCCCCCCGCGCTCGTCCAATCCGTTGTGACCAGCAATATTTCCACCCCTTCCCTCCCCCGTAATTTACTCCAACAAATATGCCCACGTAGTTGTTACGTTAATCACGCAACATATCTTCCAGGATGCTGCTTTAGTTACTTAACTGCGGGTGCATTGGGTCACTGACATATGGGACCAACAGGGGTCTGGCCCACATGTCAGCGACACAACTGGACCTACAGTTAAGTCAGTGTAGGTCAGTCCATATCTTACGTATGTGTGCCATTGCTCGCTATAAATACTGCGCCTCCCACGGCATTCGGAAGAACGCTCACATCCATCGCTATCTCCTCCCCCTCCCTCTCACGTCGACCACCATGGCATCGCCCCTCCCAAGCCCTAGGCGCCCCTCACTACACCGCCTAGATGGTCACGCATCACCATTCCGTTCCTCGTCGCCACTAGTCGAGGAGGACGCGTCGGCGTTCCACCCCTCGCCGCGACGCGTCGAGGTGGACGCGTCGGCATTCCCAATCTCGCCAGCACACACGTCGGAGTTCATGTCGGCTCCGCGCTACATGGAGAACGCCGCACCGCCCGCTGATACGTCTCCAACGTATCTATAATTTTTGATTGCTCCATGCTATATTATCTACAGTTTTGGACAATATTGGGCTTTATTATCCACTTTTATATTATTTTTGGGACTAACCTATTAACGGGAGGCCCAGCCCGGAATTGTTGTTTTTTGCCTATTTCAGAGTTTCACGGAAAAGGAATATCAAACGGAGTCCAAACGGAATGAAACCTTCGGGAGCGTGATTTTAGGAAGATTATGATCCGGAGACTTGGACCCTCGTCAAGAAACAAAGAGGAAGCCACGAGGTGAGGCGCACCCACCCCTCCAGGGCGCGCCCTCCACCCTCGTGGGCCCCCTGTTGCTCCACCGACGTACTCCTTCCTACTATATATACCTACATACCCACAAATGATCAGATACGGAGCCAAAAACCTAATTCCACCACCGCAACCTTCTGTAGCTACGAGATCCCATCTTGGGGCCTGTTTCGGAGCTCCACCGGAGGGGGAATCCATCACGGAGGGCTTCTACATCAACACCATAGCCTCTCCGATGAAGTGTGAGTAGTTTACCTCAGACCTTCGGGTCCATAGTTAGTAGCTAGATGGCTTCTTATCTCTTTTTGCATCTCAATACAATGTTCTCCCCCTCTCTTGTGGAGATCTATTCGATGTAATCTTCTTTTTGCGGTGTGTTTGTTGAGATCGATGAATTGTGGGTTTATGATCAAGATTATCCTTGAACAATATTTGAATCTTCTCTGAATTCTTTTATGTATGATTGGTCATCTTTGCAAGTCTCTTCGAATTATCTGTTTGGTTTGGCCTACTAGATTGATCTTTCTTGCAATGGGGTAAGTGCTTAGCTTTGGGTTCAATCTTGCGGTGTCCTTTCCTAGTGACAGTAGGGGCAGCAAGGCATGTATTGTATTGTTGCCATCGAGGATAACAAGATGGGGTTTTTATCATATTGCATGAATTTATCCCTCTACATCATGTCATCTTGCTTAAGGCGTTACTCTGTTTTCATGAACTTAATACTCTAGATGCATCTTTGGATAGCGGTCGATGAGTGGAGTAATAGTAGTAGATGCAGGCAGAGTCGGTCTACTTGTCTCGGACGTGATGCCTATATACATGATCATACCTAGATATTCTCATAACTATGCTCAATTCATCAATTGCTCAACGATAATTTGTTCACCCAAGTAAAATACTTATGCTCTTGAGAGAAGCCACTAGTGAAACCTATGGCCCCGGGTCTATCTTCATCATATTAATCTTCCAACACTTAGTTATTTCCTTTGCTTTTTATTTTTCTTTTATTTTACTTTGCATCTCTATCACAAAAATACCAAAAATATTATCCTATCATATCTATCAGATCTCACTCTCGTAAGTGACCGTGAAGCGATTGACAACCCCTTATCACGTTTCTTGCGAGGAGTTATTTGTTTTTTGTAGGTACGAGGGACTCGCGCGTAGCCTCCTACTGGATTGATACCTTGGTTCTCAAAAACTGAGGTAAATACTTACGCTACTTTGCTACATCACCCTTTCCTCTTCAAGGGAAAACGAACGCAGTGCTCAAGAGGTAGCAAGAAGGATTTCTCGCGCCATTGCCGGGGAGGTCTACGCAAAAGTCAACATACCAAGTACCCATCACAAAACCCTTATCTCCCGCATTACATTATTTGCCATTTGCCTCTCGTTTTCCTCTCCCCCCACTTCACCCTTGCCGTTTTATTCGCCCTCTCTTTTTAGTTCGCCTCTTTTTTGCTTGCTTTTTGTTTGCTCGTGTGTTGGATTGCTTGCTTTGTCATGATGGCTCAAGATAATACCAAATTATGTGACTTTACCAATACCAACAATAATGATTTCCTTAGCACTCCGGTTGCTCCTCTTACGAATACTGAATCTTGTGAAATCAATGCTGCTTTGTTGAATCTTGTCATGAAAGATCAATTCGCAGGCCTTCCTAGTGAAGATGCCGCTACTCATCTAAATAGCTTCGTTGATTTGTGTGATATGCAAAAGAAGAAAGATGTCGATAATGATATTGTTAAATTGAAGTTATTTCCTTTTTCGCTTAGAGATCGTGCTAAAGCTTGGTTTTCGTCTTTGCCCAAAAATAGTATTATTTCTTGGAACAAGTGCAAACTTGCTTTTATCTCTAAGTAATTTCCTCCCGCTAAGATCGTCTCTCTTAGAAACGATATTATGAATTTTAAGCAACTTGATCATGAACATGTTTCACAAGCTTGGGAGAGGATGAAATTAATGATACGTAATTGCCAAAGCCCTGAGTGCAGTCGGGCCCAAGCACCTCATCTACGCTTGGCGGTACGTGGACCGGGTGCACGCTTCCAACGAGGAGGAGTACCTGTTGGCGCAGTATCACCACACCGGTGAGATCACGCTCGCCCGCCGGCAAGCTGCCAATCAGCAAATCGCGAGTTGCGAGGCTGAGGAAGAGGCGTTGTGTCGGCGTGCTGGGAAACGGCTGCGCACCAGGGCACTCGTGGTGCGCCGCAAGCACTCCTGCGAGCACCGTGGCTTTTAGTAGGAGTATAATTTTTATTTAAATAAAGCGATCTCATTAGTTTTGGGACGCAAATGATAAATCCTTAGCGTTCAGGAATTATTAGCGTCCTTAATTAAGTATATAAAAGGAAAGTTTGGAAACCTTGTGTATTCAGACGCATTTTGTGAAATGCGTGCATATAGCACAAACTTTACTATATCTTGTCGCACTACACGCCTCTCTATATATGCTTGCAGATTGTGCTACTCCTCCGTCCAGGTCAATAAGTCATCTTTGGTTGTGCACCATGACCAAGAAGGAGGAAGACTTATACACCTAGATGGAGGAGTACTACTATTACTTATGTACGCGCAAATGCACGTTTTAACATTACGATGCGGTTTTGTAAAACTAGAAAAACAGCACTAGTCAAGCTTGTGAAATGATTCAATGCAAAACAAATGCAAAAATGCTCGTTTGATTGTTTACTTTTAGCTTCCTTCTCTGTGGTTATTTCTCCGTCAGTACTTTGTATGGAGTATCTCACGGTCGGAAAGACATGCAAATTCCCAAACCACTTCCTACACCACATGTCGAATTTTTTGCCTAACAAGTTGTGTCGTGCAATTGGAATTCCAACTTGAGTACTACTACTAGTAGGAGTACCAGGGGCCAGTTCTTTTAGGCTTCTAGATTAGTAATCCCATAACTACTACCTCCGTCCTGGTTTATTTGTCCCCATTGTAATCTGTGTCAAATTTTGATCATAAATTTAACTAATGAAATGTCAGTGCATGTCACATGCACTAACATTTTATCAGTTAAATCTTTGGTCAAAATTTAGCACAAATTACAATGGTGATGAATAAACCAGGACAGAGGTACTAGTAGTAGTTTAGAAGCCCAAATAAATGAGTGAGGCGCCTTAATGTTACTCTCCTCTGTGACTAGTCTTATGGGAAAAGCTGGGGAAGCCGCCAAAAGAACTGGCCCTAGGAGTAGTAGCTAGGGATACTAGGAGTAGTAGCTAGGGATCGAGTGTGCGAGATGAACCGGAGAAAGTAAATGCAGAGAGATGAAATGCAAAAAAGACGGAGGGATTTGATGGTTGCTTGTCTATTTATTTTACTAGGCCACTTATTACTGGGAGTGGTTGGGTTTTGTGATATGACGGCTTTACTGCCGTGCCACGAGCGGGGTGAGACTCCCGTGCAGTGCCGCCCTCTACACTAGTACTACATCGGTCGTGGTTTATCCCCCATTGAATTTGACTAGAGATTTAGCTGACAAAATGTTAGTGCATGTCAACAAAAACAATATCGTTTTATTCGTATTTGAACATAGTTTTCAATGATATAATTTTAGTTGACATGCATCATCATTTATCGTACTATATATAATGTTAGTTCAATTTTTGGACGTACTAATCTATAGTAAGGTGCCCATGCATTGCACGAAAGAGTGAAATGCATTGATCGGGGAGTTGTTTATTTTGACAAAGGATGTGGAGGTCATCTCATGTGTAACGGGTATCGATAGGTTTCTTCGGATATTATTTCATCTCTAGAGCTCACAAACATCCGGGTGAAATAGATAAAAAAGTATCTTTTGCAAACAAAAGCGTTCAACTGTTCAACCTACATCCAAAACTTGTGAAGAAATAAATCTTATTGTGCTTTGCAAGAAATGATCTTCAAGAATTAGTTTTTGAGTATCCATTGTTATACATGTTGGCTACAGATGACATGGCACTTTCTTATAGTCAACAGTTGGCTATACTATTTAAGTATTAACCATGCCCTTATACACCTAGACGGAGGGATTAAATTAGGATGACTTGGAAGGGGGCAGAGGATATGTAAGACATGGTTCATCATAAGTCTTTCACCAGTACTGTAGTAAAAAATCATACATGGAAGATTCTAGACTAAACCATAAATGGATACACTTTTATTCATGCGTGATACTCCAATAGAGCAAGATCATGCATGGAAGTCTCCACATGCTTAGACAGCGGATTACATTGAGCAAAGACTAATGATCAACATTTAACTTTATAATGCAGATGTCCAGGCGAACCTCCTTGGAGTCCTCGTGCACATTGTTGGGGGTCAAATAATACCGTGCGTCTTCCATGTCCACATCGGCGGGAAGGTCCCAGCTCGGCACAGTCCAATTCAGCTTGACGTAGCCAGTGTCGTCGCCCACGTACCTCCGAGGGGTAGTAATAGTGAGCACGCACCCGTACATCGGCCTCGTGTCAGTGTCAGCGTCAGCGGCGTCGCCCCTGACGCACACTACAGAGACGGCGCGGCAGCCTGCGCGGGACTCGCCGGTGCCCACTATCAAGAGGAAGACGCTGCCGTCCTCCTCCGAGACTAGTAGGTGGCGGTGATCCTCCAGCAACTCCGGCACGGTGAATGGGTAGCACGTCTCGTACTTGATGTTCTTCGCCAAGGGCCAGTAGTGATCGTCGCACGCCTGCGTGAGATGATGCATGATGTCCGCCGGCGAGCCCCAAAACGGCACCGGGCACTCATAGCAGTAGACGAAGGGCTCCTTGGAGGCATCGACAAGGCCGTCCATGAAACGGGAGTGGCTGTAGGGGACGTTCCGCCAGTTGAATATATGAGCAAGTTACTACGAGATTTAGTCTGAATAAGCACAAAATAGATCATGACAGCTATAACAGAGATTAAACTAATCATGTGGACTAGCATAGTAGATGAACAGATCAAATCTAGGACACAGACTAGAAACATGAATTCTACCACGATTTCGAACAAGAAGGACAGAAACACGTACGATGCAATGGGAGCAGCACCATTGGCGTTGAGGTTGTCGCCCATGTCGTTGAGGAAAAGGTTGCCGAGGTCGGGGAAGAAGTCGTCATCGGTGAAGTCGTCACTGCTAGCAGTCGCGAGAGTGCGCTCCCCAAATTTCAATAGCGCCCACCGAATGGAGCGCGGGAGGGAGTGGCTGTAGGGGACGTTGTGGCCGCCGAATGGAGCGCAGGAGTAGCCCACGAAGCAGTAGATGGTGCTCCTCCCTAGTCTCTATTCTTATCTCAATCTCTACTACTCTTCTTTGTTTTTTATAATATACTAGTTGTAGTTGTCAAATCGAATAGTACTACGCCATCCACTGCAAGCCCGGCTGAACACGCCTCCTCGCCTCCATCAAACCCCTCCGTTAAACCCGCATGCAAACCGAGAAAACTACTCCGGCCTACCGGAGGAAATTTGCCGGTTGCCGTTGGAGAATAATAGAGTCACGCACAATCCATTTGAGTTAATTGCGTGTATGATTCCCCCTCTATAAAAAGTTAATTGCATCCTTAATCTTGTATTCTAAGTACTCTGTGGGTTCCACTGTCAGTACAGTGTACATGACTTGTAGGCTGGCTACAGATTCGTACAGAAAGTTAAAAAGAAACAAATCCATCCTTAATACTGTATTCTAAGTACTCCGTGGGTTCCACTGCCAGTATAGTAGTGAAAGAAGTATATATTAAAAAAATATAAAAAGCTAAGGTTTAGGAAGGAATTCGAACTCAGGTCATTGCACTGCGAGCATCCGGCCCGGACCAGTACACTAGGTGTTGGTTGCGGAGAATGCAAGAGATAAACCTTTATAACAATGAGCCCGTCCATTGCAACGGTTCCAAAGTAGAATAATACATATTCACAAATTTTAAAGAAAACAGTTTACTTTTGATATACATATCACTAAAAATATCTTATGTTTCACTCCAAATATATTCTTTGGGCTGTTTTGATGAAGTAAGGGAGGAATGTGGTTGGTTTCAAGATACTAAGGGGTTTTGTGTAAACTGGAGCAGAGAAGTGGGAATTGTTGCAAAAGGCCACAACTTACATCACCGCCGTTAGTTGCAGATCTAATGGTCAGAAATGGCGGATGGCAGACACACCATCATCACCAACTAAGTCTTTTATAGGAGTAGGAGTAGAGAAAAAACTGAGTTGGTGATGATGGTGTGCCTGCAATATTATAATATAGACTGTCTGATCTATATCTGACGGATAGGAAGCAAACTATGACAATTTTACAAAAGATACCCGCACCTCTCTCCACATTTACAGATAAGGTCTTGCCTCGTTCATCCTTATCTCCCACAACCTCATTGCTGAGCAATTACAAAAGGAAGTCTCTGGAACAATTTGGCATGGTGGCCGCTGCCGGCGTCGTCCATCCTCATGCCTCCGCCCAGTCCGACCACCAGTCACCACCACGCCCCACTCCTCCTCACCTCTATCATGTTTCTCGACATATCATTTTTTCGATGAAATGGTCGACATACCATTTTCCGGTAAAATTATCAAGATATCATTAGTTTTTACACATGGGATTACTCCTGCATGGGTCAATCACAACAGGTGTTTTGTAAAAAAATGCATCTTGATGTTCCGTGCAATGCACGGGCATCTTGCTAATTGTTTTGCATATAATTCCAAACACCACGTAGACACGGTCTTTGACCATTTTACAACTATGTTAGTATCATTGTTAGTGGTTAGCCAGTGCAAGTTATAGCCCCGGGTGTTTTAACCTTTTTTTTAGTAACGATATCCGGCGATTGTTCGGCACGAGCTCAATCCTGGCGAATCCCACGTAACCATCAGATTTCCATCCGACGGTGGCCTATTTTTAAGCCATAGTATTTGACAAACCGCCACCCTTACACATGTACTGTAACTGCGTCGCGGGCGTTTGCAACTGCCATGTCTCCTAGGAAACGTTTGCTGGGGATTGGAGTTAGCACCGATGGCGGTTTGTAGTCGTTCCATGCTCGGGCATTGTAGTTTGTAACTATTTTAGATTAGAATATACTACTCCACTACTACTCTAGTCAAGGAAGTTAGGGCATAGTAGTAGGTAATGTAGGGAGTACCAGCACTGTGATCACTCAAGCAAGATGTCTGACTTCGATATGACCCTATGCTGCTGGTATGTGTCTTGTAAGTCAAGTGGCGTGTTGTAGTCATCATCACATGTCCACTTCCCGCAGCACATATTCGCTTCTCCATCTTTGTTCGCTCTTCCATCCCCGCTAAGGCGCCTCCCCCCTCGTCCAATCTTCCATCCCCGCTAAGGCGCCTCCCCCCTCGTCCGAAACCCAAGCACTAACAATGGCAGAACCGAGCAGCGTCCGCCGAAAGAGTGGTTCGAAATCGCTCCCCATAGAGGTAATCAAGCTTATTGTTTCGCGTGTGGACAATCACAGTACCATGCCGCTCACCGTGTGCTCGGCGGGGTTGTACCGTTTACTCAAAGCCCTCAACCCAGAGCTTTTTAAGCCAGCTCCTTGCTTGCTGATACCGCCTAATCTTCAAAAACGGTGTGTCACGTAGCATAACGATCATAGGGTGGCGAACATCAACCCCCTTGACTGCGATCCGATCCCCGTGTAGGTGTACAACAATAGGGGCTCTCCTTTGTACCCCTTTACTTGTGCACGGGCAGTCAGAGCCACGTGCCACGACCACACTTAGCAGGGTAGAGGAGGGAAACCGGAGAGAAGCCAAAGCACAAGAAAACCAAGCCAACGCCAAGACAAGAAACACACGAGGACAAGAGGGCAAGGTAGACTCCCTCAGTAAGATCCTTGCCGAGGCAGCCCCGGCAAGACCCTTGCTCGGGCAGCCTGCCCGATGCCAGCGGAGCAAGCCACACTTGAGCCCACGGGTTCCAACTCAACCAACTACATTGGAACCAAGGCTCGGGAGGCACCTCTGTGGTGGCATGCAGATCTTCATCAAGATCATAAACATGTGAAATCAGATGAGGACCAGAAGACGGCGACCCTCGGCGGGATCCTGGCCGAGGAAATCCACAAGACCCCCGGCAAGCGCCTTGCCGGGGACGACTGCAACACCACGGCAAGACCCTTGCCGGGCCCCCGGCAAGACCCTGTCCGAGGGCATCAGCGGGGCCACTGCCAGGCCCGCACCAGCCAAGACTCCACCGCCGTCCCCAAGCAGCTGCCAGCTCAACCAGCTAGGCAGGCACCTGCGTGGTGACGTGCGGCCTCTACACCGACTCCGCAAGCACCTGCGTGGTGGCATGCAACCCTTCGTGAAGGCTCCACCACTGTGCCAACCCAGCAGCTAGCCAACATGGCGCCGCGACGCTGTCGGCGTTCTGGGAACGGGGGTCCCCAGACTTGCCTGCCTGCGGCCTGCGGCGTGGCTCAAAGGAGGCCCAGGACAGCCCATCTTCATCAACACAAGCTCAAGACCCTCGCAAGGGGCCAAGCCTGCATGGGCGGACGACCAGAGCTTCTCGAGCACGGCCTCGTCAGGCTGGCTCATGAGGAGGCAGAGAGTTCAAGGCCGGGTACCTCGCAAGGTGCCCATGACGCAAGCCATGACGACCAAGGGCGCCAGTCGGGCGCCAGCCCGCGCAGCGTCCTCCTTTCCCCTTTGGTGCAAAGCGAGCAAGCGCAGGCGAGAGCATCAAGCAAAGGCATTCGTTTCGGTACAACAAGACCAAGACCAGCCCCAACGGCTGGAAGGGAGTCATCATGGAGCCCAAGCAGGCGTCATCACCACAGCCTTTGGCAGGCGAGGACCAACTTTAGTCAGGATAAGTGTACCCGTTGTTCCCCTTCAAAATGGCCAATTGTTGGCGCCCTTCCCGCTCAATATTTGGGAAGAGGCCCAGGGCCTTCGCCTATAAATAGGAGTAGCCACCCCCAGGGTAGAGGGATCGGCCCCCCGGTATGAGATCGGAATCCTCATCAAGGAACTAGTAGCTAGAGCGACAAAACACCACCTAGCAATTCATCGCACCCACCAAGAACAGACCCTCGCGAGGTTGTTCTTCCCTGTACTGTTCCTCATCAGCCCAAGAGGCAATCCACCACACCACAAACTAGAGTGGGCTATTACACCACAACGGTGGCCCGAACTAGTATAAATCTTGTGTCTCTTGTGCAGTTCCGTTTAGTAGTTTAGGTCCCTGCGATTTGGCGAGGTACGAGACGGTGGAGGGTAGGATCTCCGCGCGCATCCCAGTGTTCGAACCTCAAGGGTCTGCCGGAACCCGAAATCCGACATTTGGCGCGCCAGGTAGGGGTGTGCCGGAATCCGCCTTCTGCCACCTCGTGTCCCGTCGCATCGTCATCACCATGTCCGCGACTGCTGGCAACCCAGATCCTTAGGCGGCGTGGCCCGCGCAGAGCCGCACGCCTCGCGACCCTGTGCCCTGTGCAGCTCATGGTCCGCAGGGCGCTGCGGGCCGCGGCGACGCGACAGCTTCGACGGCTCTCACGCCGCGGCAGGAGCGGTCGGCAGCAAGGGCCTCCAATCACGCCGCGACCACATCACCGTACACCCGCCGGGAGCAGGAGAACTCGAGGGCCGCGCTCACGGTGGCCCGAGAGCTGCTGAAGTGTAGGCTGCTGGAGAGCGGCCGCGACGTGCTGCTAGAGTGAGTGGCCGAGCTCCTGGGCTTCGCCGCCTCGGGGGCTCACCCCTTCTGCACCCAGCTTCCATCTCAGGCCCAGGGCGGCCCGCACGGGGGCTCCACACGTGCCCGCGGGCTCCAAAGCTACTCCAACACCGGCGAAGCTGTCAGCACCGGGCCGGCGGCGGGGTTGCCCCCGCCCCCGGCCCGCGGAGAAGAAGGACTCGACGTAACTCACGGCCCTGGTGGACCGCCGCGCCACCACCCCACTGTGGGCGCATCAAGCAGAGCAGCATGGCACGCTCAGCACTACGGTGTGCCGTTCGGGATGACGGCACCAGAAGATTACGTGCCCCACATGATGGACCAAGGGCACCCGCATGAGGGAGAACAAGGCTCGATCCTCAGCCCGAGCTGGGGGGATGAGGCGCCAGAAGCCGAGCTCTTCCAGGAGCCTCGAGACGGTCCCACTGGTCATGCCGGGGGCGACGATTATCGGGTACCGCTACTTCCTCAAGAGCAAACATACACTAACCATAGGTCGCAGGAGGTGCAGGTCGCCACGACGAGCGGCTGCCCCACTCCCGCAGTCTCCTACCCCTCGGGAGGGGGGCGCAGGGGGCTGCCGGAGAGGGGCAGAGATCCGACATCACCACCGCGGCGTTCGAGCAAGGCGTTCTCGTGGAGGTAGGCCCTCTGCTGGGAGGCGCCTCGGGGCCTGCCTCGGCGAAGGACCCGTGGTCGTCGGGGAACACTGGCGACCGCTCTACCCCACCGGCGGCATCCTGGTTTCGGTGCGTCGTTGGTGGCACTAGAGTGTGGCGCAAGGCGGGGCCCTCGTCTGGCGATATGAAGCAAGGCCGGTACACATGAAGAAGGCCCAGTGCGTGAAGCTCGCCGCCTGTGACACTCTCACGCAATAATGAGTGGGGCTGTACACGCCCGAGTCTCGGGGTGCCGCCTCAGCCCCTGGGCTCCCTCCCACGCCTGGCAGCACTTAGTCTGCACTGGTGAGAAGACGCCCAAGACTAGACTGGGTGCCGGACGTGGCTTTTCTTCCTTTCTTCGCTTTTCCATTTGATTGTCGCTTTCCCACTGGATTTAAGTTGAGTCGAATTTGAGATTTGCGTGTGTTCGGGAAGGGGTGCTTAGTCTCGCTCGAGCAAATCTCTCGCTTCGTTAACACTCCGCCTCAGCTGCCTCCCTCGCGAGCCCCTCATGAGCCGGGCCAACCTAGCTTGCGCCCAGCAGCCCACTGTTGCCAAGGCCCCTCTCGGAGGATTTTACTGCAGATCCTATGGATTCGATCAGAGACACTCAGGGTAACCGCAGCCTCCCACGGGCTATCTCAAGACTCAGTAGAAACAAAGGTAATCAGCCAACCCACACGCCGCCACAACCACTTGGCGCGGGCGATGGGCGATGTAACACCTGCTAATACGATGAACACAAGTTTTACATGAGGGCTCCCCTCCCAAAATGTTCTCACAGCCATCAGGCCAAAACCTGAGTTCTATTCATGCAGGTAATGGAACAATGACAATACATAATCAGTCGGATAAATCCCCAATGCGCCCTCGGAGCACCTCCCGAGCCGCTGTTTGGCGCTGTTGGCCTCGCCACACCGCTCATGAGTCATCGCTGGTGTCGTGGCCGTTCACCACGCCGCTCTCATCGGCGGCCACGACCACCCCATCGTTGTCCGAAGCGAAGGCCCGGACAAGAGCATCCACATTGTCTTCCACCCAGTGCGCCAGGTCGCCACGGACGGCCTGGGGAACTGGGGCGATGGCTGCGCCAAAGTCAAGTGGGGTCCATGTCCAGAGATGGCTGAAGACACGAGAAAAGGCACGCCAAGCAGCGCGCTGCTCCTCTCCTCCACCAACCTCTCGCCTCGACCGATCAAGCCTCGGCCGCGCCACCACGCCGGTGAAGAATCAAGGTTGCCAGCGTGAGTTAATCACAGGCGCTCGCCAACCGCCGCCTCACATATATTACCCAAGGCTGCGTTGGCTCTTTCCCCGAGTGGCGAGCATGGGGCCGTGCTCATGCTCCAGATTCGCCACGACGATCTCGTCCGTGATTCTCAGCGCGACGGCCTCGGCCTCCTCCACCACATGGCGAAGGAGGAGCGCCTGCCCGAGAGGTGGTTGACTCCCCTGCGCCACCTCAAGGGCGGCCCGAAGAGCATCGGCCCGCCACGCCTCCTCCAGCTTGGCCCTCAAGGCAGCAGTCCTGCCTCAGCCTCGGCCTTGATCAACCCCAGCCTCTCAAAACTTCGCCGAGGTTCGAGCGGCTGTCGCCACTCGGGCGCCCGACCTCCTCCAGACTCGGGCTTCCTGCAGCGACCTCATCCTCTGCCAGCCGCCAAGCGCCTCCTCGCTCAAGCGCCAGACTGCTGCATTCGGGCGGCTTCGGGCCAACGCCTCACGCTCGAGCTCCACCGGGTCGCCGGAGGCCACCTTCATCGACGCGAGGGCTGCCTCGCGCAGCTCCACTTGCTCCTCCAATGAGTGACACCGGGCCAGGAGTTCTCGTGCCCTCGCCGCCTGTTAGCTTCCCGGGCCTCCTCGACGGCCCGAGAACAGGCCTCCCAAGAGGCTGCCAGCGACGCCTTGGCCTCTTCATCATCAAGATCGCGCTGGTGGCGCGCAAGGGCGACAGCGCCCTCCAGCTCGCGCCTCTCTACGGCCAGGCGTAGGCACTCGGCCTCAAGGCGCGCGTCTTCATCAGCAAGCTCTTCACCAAGCAGGCTCACCGCATCAGCCGCCCTTCGAAGAAATCCTAGGCGAAGGGCGTGGTGCTCCCGGCGCTGCACGCCCTCCACACCATCAACCGCCCGTGCAGTGCCGAGCCACGATCAGCACTCCTCCGTGCGGGGTGGGGGCTGGCACCGTCGCGATGGCCGGGCGCGCCGCGCTAGAAGACCGGCCTGGGGCGAGCCCATCCTCAGACGAAGGGCGAGAAGCGCCAACCAATCGCCGTCCACGACCAGGCGAGAAGCCCACACAGGCTAGCTATGACGGAAGGCTCGCGAGGAAGGGTCGCGGCCAAGAGGCCACGACGCGCCTGGGACGGTTCACCTCCCAGTCGCCTCACCACAAGGGCTCCACCGCTTGGAGCACTCAAGGACGGGAGGGGCGGCCGGGGACGGCTCCTCACCCGCCTCCGTGAGCTCGGCAGGAAGGGCCTGCAGGCAAGGATCAGTACAAACAGCGTAAGAATAAGGAGCTGGAGAAGGAGAAGGCTTACCTCGCCGGTGGCGGCACTTCCACGCTTCAAAGAGTCGACAAGGGTAATCATCGCCAGGCCTCCCTTCTCTTCCGGAGGGCCTCAAGTTCACGCGAAACGACCCAAGATTCGAAAGTAGGTGTCACCTGCGCGAGGGAGAAGCATCAAGGCGACCAAGCGTGGGCGCCCGCCGACGCGCTGCTGGTCGCCTCACCAAGAGAAGCAGGGGCCTCGGGCTCCATCCGCAGCGCTGGGCGGCTGCCTGCCGCCTCACCAGAGCGGCATGAGCCTCGTGAGCTGCTCCCCATGAGCGCCGCCCGGCGCTGCCACCCCGGCGGGGCCCCCTCGGCCTCGGGCGGCTCAGGCCTCCTGCTCCGCCACTTGAGGAGGAGCCGCCTGGCCGACCGGAAGGGCTGTCACCATCACCGGATTCTCGCGAGGCCCCGGAGACCAGGGGCGCGCCCCATTCATCAAGATAGGCATCTGGTTCACAAAATCACCCCTGTTCAGCAGAGGTACAAGAAGGCCCCCGTGTCGGATGCCACCGGGTTGGGGTCGCCAACAGACCAGGAGTACTTTCTCAGCGCCAGCGCCAGTCTTCTTCCTGAACCTCATACGATCACAAGGCTCGCTGAAGGCCCACATCCGTGGGAATGGCGTTGAGAGGAGCAACGCGGCACATCAGAACTCCTTCACCACCTTGGGCGCCACAGAAGCGACCTCAAACGCTAAGCGGCGCCAGACAAAGATGAGCCGAGGGCTTGAAAGTGTCTCCGCCCCACCTAAATTGGGGACAGCAAAGCAGGTTGGCTCCGAGCAGCAGGGGCTGGGCACCCCACATCCACGCACAACCACCTCTCGCGGAACTCAGCCGCGGGCGGAGGCAGGTTGATGTCGATCCCTGAGGCCGCTGTCTCGGGCGTGGCGACGAAGCTCACGCACGCCGAGCATTGGGTGGGGTCGACAAGGCGCAGAGAGAAGAAGTGGCGCAGCAAGGCAACCGAAGGAAGGATGCCCATCATTGCTTCACAAACGAAGGCGAAGACCGAGAGGAGAGTGATGGACTCAGGACCCAGATGCATCATGTGGATCTGATAGTGGGAAAGCACGACATTGAAGAAATCAGAAAAGGGGAACCAGCCTCGCCCACAGGCGTCAGCAAAATACCGGACCTCGGTGACTATCCTGCCGAGCAGAGAAGTGGGGCGCGGGCCAGCCGTCGTCCTCCCGCATTCGTTGAAGGTGGTGGCCAGAGCCGAACTGACCTTGCCCAAGCCCTCTAGATTGAGTATGATCAACGGGTCGACGGCGGAGGGCTGCCACAGGCGGCGAGCGAGGCGGAGGCACAAGTTTCTTCCCTTTCCCTTCTTCGCCGAGCCATGGCGATTGAAACGGGGGGGAGATTCGAGATTGGATTGAAAATGGAAGTCGTAGTTCGAGAGGAGGAAGGACAGGGCGACAGCAGCAGAGAGGGGAACAGATGTGTACAAGAGCGTGTCCGCCTAGCAAGGCACGAAATAAGGAGGCGTGGGGAACAGTGCCGCCACGTCCAATCAACCGCCACGCTGCGCCCAAGGTCAGAGGTTGTTAGGGCTCATGACGCTCAGACTTGCCCTTTCGCCTCTGCTCGCCAAGTTCGGGCGCGCCATGGGCCCAGGGGCTACTGGTCGGCCTTCGGGAATGGGGTCCCCAGACTTGCTCGCTGCTGGCCTGGGGCGTGGCTCAAAGGAGGCCCAGGACAGCCCATCTTCATCAACACAAGCTCAAGACCCTCGCGAGGGGCCAAGCCTCATGGGCGGACGCACCAGGAGCTTCTCAAGCACGGCCTCGTCAGTGGCTCATGAGGAGGCGGAGAGTTCAAGGCTGGGTACTGCGAGGTGCCCATGACGCAAGCCATGATTTACCAAGGGCGCCGGTCGGGCGCCAGCCAGCACAGCAGTCCTCCTTTCCCTTTGGTGCAAAGGGAGCAAGCGCAGCGAGAGCATCAAGCAAAGGCATCCGCTTTGGTGCAACAAGACCAAGACCAGCCCCAACGGCTGGAAGGGAGTCATCGTGGAGCCCAAGCAAAGGCCATCACCACAGCCTTTGGCAAAGCGAGGACCAACTTTAGTCATGATAAGTGTACCCATTGTTCCCCTTCAATATGGCTAATTGTTGGCGCCCTTCCCGCCAATATTTGGGAAGAGGCCCAGGCCTTCGCCTATAAATAGGAGTAGCCACCCCTGGGTAGAGGATCGGCCCCTCGTGATGAGATCGGAATCCTCATCAAGGAACCAGAGCTAGAGCGACAAAACACCACCTAGCAATTCATCGCACCCACCAAGAACAGACTCGCGAGGCTGTTCTTCCTATCATCGCTCCTCATCAGCCCAAGAGGCAATCCACCACACCACAAACTAGAGTAGGGTATTACACCACAACGGTGGCCCGAACTAGTATAAATCTTGTGTCTCTTGTGCAGTTCCCTTTAGTAGTTTAGGTCCCTGCGATTCGGCGAGGTACGAGACGGTGGAGGGTTGGATCTCCGCGCGCACCCCAGTGTTCGAACCTCAAGGGTCTGCCGGAACCCGAAATCCGACAGACGCCTCGTCAGCTCGGACGTGCGTCAAGGCCACGCGAGGCGGCGACAGCTGGGGAGTGCTTCCTTGCCGTCCCCGATAAAGCAAGGGGGACACGTCGGCAGCGCATTAGATGTGTTTGTCCTGCGGTTCCAGAGGATAGGCTTATCAACTGTAGCCCTTTCCACCTCCTGTGTGCCACTGTGGCAACCCGTTTTTCCTTTAAAAGGAGGCCCGAGGCGACCAGGAGAGGGATTCGGCTCTTTTGGGCAAGTTGCACCTCGTAGCTAGCTCAAGAACACAAGAACACTCAATACATCCACCAAAGCAGGACTAGGGTATACGCATTTTCGCGGCCCGAACCTGGGTAAACGACCCGTGTGCTTCCTGTCAGACCTGCTCTTTGCACAACCTCGTGCCCGCCGACCGTAGAAGGAATCCCAGTGACCCCATAGGTGTCGTTCCCACTGACATCTTTGGCGCGCCAGGTCGGGGGGCCAGATGTGGAAATCTGGTCTGGTCGGAGTACCGGCTCCATCATGGTCGCCGTTCCAAGGAGGTGGACGCCCGTGCGACGACAAAAAAGCTAAGTCATGCGAAACTTTGAGCAATTTCTTTTTATATATAAGGTTATTGTCCTCAAAGGTCCTGCCCTATGTATGGAAAACCTGCACGCAAAGGGGCCCTTCCGCAATTGGGAACGCCCTTGTTCTGCTTCGAGTCTGCTCAACAGCTTAAGCGGCCGCGTCGAGAATGGCAGGGTGGCCTTCCACAATTGGCAACGCTCTCGATTCTGACTCGAGTCAAGCTCGACAGTTCGGGCGGCCGCGTTGAGAGAGGTAAGGTGGTTCGCCTGGCAGCAAGCACACCCGGCAGGCCATTGGGGACCCGTCCTCAAGGTGCCGCCCTGGTTTTACGCGCTGGCAAGCCTACCCGGTTAACGTAGGGTGAACATACAAAGGAAGATCGAACAGGAAGATAACGTGCATCATATTAAAAGTACTGCAGAGTTATATACATCGATTGTTGCTGCAGTTCTAACTAAAGATAAAAATTGTCTTGGTCATGATCCTGCGGCGGCAGTGAGAGACAGGGTGCCTAATCCCGGCGCTGGCCCTCTATCCTCTGAATTCCACCGATGCGGTTGATGATGGGCTTGATGCGCTCCTTGAGCACCGCGAGGTCCACACCCTCCGGCAAGCTATCTAGCGCGGTGTCGAAGTTGAGGTTGGGGTTCCAGTACGCCATCTTGGTCAGGACCTTGGTCATGGCACCCTGGTAAAGCCTCCGGGCATCATCGGCCAGCGAGGCCGCTCGATTGGAGTGGAGCTGCTCGAGGGCCCTGAGGACGCCCCCGAAGAAGACGGTCAACTTGGCATTGGGGCTCACGTTGCGCTCCGGGGTATACTCACATTTGGCATCCCCATGGTAGCCAGCTGCATGGTGATGTTGCCGGCGACACCTTCGAGGCACCCGATCCAGCGATTCTCACCCTCCACAAAGTCTTTGTAGTTGGCAGTCTCGTTCTTCCACAGCTGCTTTTCGGCCTCCAGGTTCTTGGCCTGGGTCCCTTCCCGGGCCTTGGCCTCCGACAGCACCCCCTCGAGGCCTTCCAACTTCAGCTTGAGGTCTTTGATGGAGTTGTTGGCCTCGGAAAGCTGCTCAGCCCTGCTGAGGGCCGCGACCTGCGCCTCCATTAGGGCGCCATTGAGCTTGTCCTTCTCCTTGGACAGCTTCAGGACCTGGTCTTTCAGCCCGTCCTGTTCCACCTCCAGCTCCTTCACCTTGTCGACGTGAACCAGAGCCTGGGCATCGACTGCCTCCTTGTGCCTCTGCTCCAGCTCCTGGGTCCGCTGCACAACGAGCTTCTCCACCTCCTCATCCTTGCCGCGGAGCGTTGTGACAAGCTTCTCCTCACGCGCGGCAAGGTCGTCCTCCTGGGAGTTCAGCATGGCCTGGTGCTGGGTTCGATCGGCCTCGGCCTCGGTGGCCAGGTTCTTCGCCGTCTGCTGGGCCTTCTTGATGTCGGCCTGCTTCATGGTGAGTGTCATGGTTCTAAGTCTGACAGTAGAATGGGGGGTAGGTGTGGAGAGGCAAGATCCTAGCTATGGAGTAGTTGTATACGCAAGGGATTTACGAAGTTCAGCCCTTCTGGAGGAAGTAACAGCCCCACGCCCTCGGAGCCCGGAGGCGGTCGATCGGATTATCTCACGATGTGTTACAGAGTGCGAACCCTTCTACCGTGGAGGGGGGTGGCTTATATAGAGTGCGCCAGACCCCAGCCAGCCCACATAGTAGAGGGTTTAAACCACGCTAAAGCTAGGCGCATCGTAACTCCTTACGTAAAGTGTCATTAAGGTCATAAAGACTATTTAACTACTGCACCGCTTGGATACCGAGTGGCTCTTGGACTCGGTGGTCGAGTGGATCTTCGTAGTCGAGTGTCTTTGAATCTGTCGAGTGGATACCTACACGGTCGACTGGAAGGTTGCTTCTCTTGTGAGTCTCCTTGTGGAGGGTACCTTTGGGCAGGTCTATGACCCTACCCCACGTACATGACTTCATCATTAGCCCCCGAATGGATCGAGGTTTGAGTGAGGAAGGAGTTGATAATATTTCCGACCTGTTCTTCGTGGTTGTGAGTGCGCCTCACTTTGTGGATCAACGACCTTTTAGTGATGGCATCAACTTCTCTTTCAATCGCTTTGATCCATTCTCCACGCTTGTCGAGTGAACTTTGAACTCGAGGATTTTGTTTACGGATCGGAGGAAATCTGTTGTCCGATGAGTTGTTCTGCGGTTAGCGGATTTCGCGATCCAAATTTTGGGAAGCGCGAAGCGGAGAAAACCGCTGCACTCGGATGGATAAGACGATGACGCCGATCTTCGCGCCGCTTTTTTCGCGACGTATCGCGCTGCTACCGCTATGGGATTGCGATAGGATTGCTTGGGCCTACCGTCGTGCACTGAAGCGCCCCATATAAAGCGCTGGTCGGGTATTTTGAACAAAGGCAACTCGCACTTCCCTTCTCTCCGCCTCAAACCTTCGCCGCGCTTTTGTCTGTCCCCAAGTCTGAAGCTCGTACTTTTCTCGCCGCCACCATGGTGAAGGACAAGACCGCCACCGAACGGGTGAAGAAGACGGCGCGAAGGCCAAGGGAGAGCGCCACCGGGCGGTTCCTTTTGGGTCCAAGCTGCCGCAGGCTCGGGTCCAAGGAGACTGGATCCGCCGACCATCACCGAGAAAGATCTCACCGATCCGCCAATGAAGGACTGATCCCCATGGGTCGGCGAGGCTTCCGGCACGGAGTGGCAACCGCAGCTCAAGAGGGTGAGTGCGTCCTCTGGCCACCCACGAGATAGGGGTTTTCTTCCGCCAAATCCTTTTTCCGGGTTTCTAAACTTTTTGGAGCGCAACTCCACCATTTCACTCCAAACTCCATTGTGTATCTTGTTGCTTTCATTTCGCTTCTCATGAGAATTTCCTGGGTTGTCGAATCGCATTGGGGTCTCTTCACACACATATTCACCTGTCGCCTCCTCAGACGGTGAAGAAAACGAGCCCAATGACGAGAGGACCCAAGTAATCCAGATGTGGGGACTCTGGGTCCAGATGAGGGGGAAGAGCGCCTTCCAGCTATGACTCTTCCCGACTCAGCTTAGAGGGTGGCAATCGACTTGGTTTTATCGCCAAGACCAGCCGACGCCGGGCAATGACCGGCTCCTCCTTTCTCCATGAGTCGAGTGAACAAGCCATCTTCCCTGAATCCTAGAGGTTTTTCTCTGACGGCGTATTCAGCCACTCCAATATGCTGATGGAGCGTGTAGTCCAGCTTATTCGCGATGGGGTGACCGGCATGGATCTCCTAGAGGTTTTTCTCCGACGGTGTATTCAGCCACTCCAATACCAAGGACATCCGATGTGGATGTACTCTGGTACGGATGATACCACTCGGGTCCATCCAGAGGAGGTCGATGGTGCCACTGGAGAAGTGGATGACTGCTATCACAGAAACAAGGACAATCCTCGGAGCTAGGAGGATTCCACCACTCACCAGAGTTACCAACTGCACAAGGTATAGCCGCTTATCTCCGATCGTGATTCTCGCTGCATTTATTCTGTTTTGATGCCAATTGCGTCGATTGACTTTCACCTTGTTTTGTTGTCTTCTAGGTCACCACCGAGATGTACTCGATGCCCAACGGGGTGCAGGAAACAGTCGAAGAAGAAGAAGGAAGTGGAGGTGAGAGTCCGGAGGAATGGGAGTCCAACGGCGAGGAGGATGAGGAGGATGATGGATCTGATGATGAAGAGGAGGAGGTGGAAGAGGAGGAAGACGCCGATCCTCCTCGCTCGGAGGGAAGGTCCAAGTTGACGCACGACCCGGCGGCCGGGCGTGGTAAAGCTGTTGTGCCCACCGGTCACCGACGGGCGACCTAGGACAACTTCTCTCTACCGACCGAGAAACCGCCAAGCAACCTCGAGCGACGCCGTCAAAGCGGGCGAAGGCCCTGCCTAAGATGCGAATGGTCATCCCCACCATCTCCGGTAACTAATGTAACCTTGTATTTCCTTATTCAACATGAGTGAACTTTTGGTCGACTTGATGACCGATCAGCCGATTCTTGAAATCTACATGCCGCTACCTCCGAGACTTCGCCAAGCAGAAGATCAGAAATGGAGGATGCAGTCACCTCCAACCTTGGTAAGATCTTTGAGGTTTTGCTTTTAGTCGATCGGAGCTTTTAGTCGATTGGACTTCCATGTTTACTTCAATCTTTCTTGTAGTTCCGCCACGCCATTGATCTCCCGATGATGACGAGGAAGCGCCATTAAGGAAGAGGAAGGACAAGAAAGCGCTTGTCGGCAAGGCTGCTCAAGTCGTGGCGATTCCTCGAGACGCTGATTTCGAGGGAGGCAACCCCACTCGACTTCGTGGTTTTCGCTGTACCACCGACAAGTGCTCAACCCACTTCGTCGACCGCTGATCCACCATCTCTTTGCTACCCACCACGTCCCGGAAGACCAAGTAAGTGCTGCTAAGGAGGCCATACGCCAGTGCAGGGATCATGATGGAGCAGTGAAAGTGGCTCGAGAGGCTAGTCAGCGGCCTATGATGCCGCTCAGCTCTCCGCAGCAATGTCCAAGTAAGTCACCGTCGCTTGCTTTGTTAGGATATACTATCTAAAAACTGCTTTTCCGGAGATTTATATCTATACACCCACCGGGTGTGTGTGTCGTTGAACTTTTGTGGGGCACGCTGAGTGCACCCACCGGGTGTAGTCCCCGAGACTATGGTCGATCGCGCAATGGCTATAGTCTTTATGCTGTGATCTTCTTCACTCGACCGACGGACCAAGTCGAATGGAATCAGAAACCGGTGGGGCACGCTAAGTGCACCCACCGGTGTAGTCCTCGAGACTATGGTCGATCAAGGCAATCAACTATAGTCTAAAGAACTGTTTTTTACCGCGGTCGATCACGACAATTAGCCATGTTTTTAGAATCATAACCTTTTGCCTCTTTTGGTCGATCGATCGAACCAAATTGGTAAACCAAAGGGGGCATCGCTGAGTGCACCCGCTGGTGTAGTCTCGAGACTATCGTCAATGTTTTTATTCGACCGTAGTCTTAGAAATGCTACTATTTTTCCTTAGTCACCGGAAGTGATCTGTCTTTGATGTCTTTCGTTGGTTGACTCTTTAGAAATCTTATGTAGCTTGTGGCTCGCTATACTCGAGTTAGAGAAAAGCAGATTCAGCTCAACCTCGATTTGAAGCTTGCTCGTGAGAATTTGCGTATGGCAAAGGATGAAGCAAAAGGTATGGCTGGTGAGAATTTTTGACGATCGCCTCTGTTTTTCTGCTCATTCTCAACTCGTTTCTCATTGTTGCTTTGCGATAAACCGAAGAGACTTTGAAGAAGAAGGACCTTGACCTTGCAGAGGCATGTATATGCTTTGGAGAAAACAAAGCTCGCTGAAGAGAAGCTTGCCTCACGACAAACTCAAGATGAAAATGCCAAGCTGAAAGCCTCTTGACGCTGCTAACAAGGAAGTCACGATCAAGAACGACAAGAATGTTCTGTCTCGACAAGGTTGGCTAACCAAGGGAAGCAAAACGACTGAGATTTATCTTGAGGGTTCGCCAAGAAGCTGTTTCTCATGCTTGAAGGTAATCTTTTATCCGACTGTCTTGCTCTCACCGCTCATCACATGATCTTTATTTTGAGTCCGAGTTGTGTTTTCAGAATTCTGCCAAAACTTTGAAGAAGAAACCAATGAGTGGAAACCAGCTTGGACCCCATCAACTCTCCCGTGAAGGACGGTTGCTATGAATGTGCTCCGACCGAGTCTCGTGGTTGCTAGCGTGGTGGATTATCTTGCTCGACCGAAAGTTGCAGTGTCGCTGGATCGACTCGACTCAATCGCCGTAATGCACTCTCCGTAATGATCTTGAATCTCGATGACTCGAATCGAATGAGATTCCAAGTCGAGTGCAAGAATGGAAAAGTCATCCGCCAGTGTGGTGCTGATGTTGCTCTATCTCTGGTTCGTGTCCACTACAAAGAAGCGCAAGAGGACAAGCTGGTGTCTCTCAAGGTTGCCAATACCAGAAGCACGACTTCAGATCTTTCATGGAGACTTTCATCGCTGCTGCTACCAGATTGTCGACGGAATCGACCTCGACCAGTTTGTTGCACCTTCCAGCCCTCCACGGAGGAGTAAAAACTTCTAAGTCCCACTTTAAATTTGCCTCGAATGCCGAGTGGTTTCAGAATCGATAAACTTTAATGTGCTTAACGCCTCGAGCGCCTTTGGATCCGTAGGGACATTTATCCAACTTGATTTTTCCTTTAACATGCTTTGCTTGCCTTCGAGAGAACTTTATTCCTCATTCGAAGATATTCCGCTGAAATTCCAATCGACTTGTGCTTCATCTATCCTGCAGGTAGAGGTGGAACACAGATCGCGATCGACCTTGTCGCCCCACGGATCGGGACGAACCGCACGCTGTGCTTGTGGCGAAGCTCAAGGAGGAGGTTGCAATGACCGCACCTCGTCAGTCCTTGTGGATTGGGATGGACCGCACGTTGTACTTGTGGCGGTTCAAGGAGGAGGTAGCAATGACCCACACCACGTCGTCCTTGCGGATTGGGATGGACCGCACGTTGTACTTGTGGCGAAGTTCAAGGAGGAGGTAGCAATCGACCTGCACCTTGTCGCCCTTATGGATTGGGATGAATTCTGCACTTAGGCGCAGCACTGGCTGCAGCTAAGCCCCGAGTGGGAGGTTTGCTCTCCACTGTAGGATTTTTATTACTTAGGCGAGCACTGGCTGCAGCTAAGCCCCGATTGGGAGGTTTGCTCTCCACTCTGTAGGATTTTTATTACTTAGGCGAGCACTGGCTGCAGCTAAGCCCCCGAGTGGGAGGTTTGCTCTCCACTGTAGGATTTCTATTACTTAGGCGCAGCACTGGCTGCAGCTAAGCCCCGAGTGGGAGGTTTGCTCTCCACTGTAGGATTTTTATCACTTTGGATGTTTTAAGGCTAATCCTTGCGCTGTTATAAGTCCCCGAGTGGGAGGCTGGCTCACCACTAGGTAGGATTTCAATACTTAGGCGAGTACTTGATCAGCAGCTAAGCCTCCGAGTGGGAGGCTGGCTCGCCACTGTAGGATTTTGTATACTTAGGCGAGTACTTGACTGCAGCTAAGCCTCCGAGTGGGAGGCTGGCTCGCCACTCGGTAGGATTTTGTATACTTAGGCGAGTACTTGACTGCAGCTAAGCCTCCGAGTGGGAGGCTGGTTCGCCACTCTGTAGGATTTTGTATACTTAGGCGAGTACTTGACTGCAGCTTAAGCCTCCGAGTGGGAGGCTGGCTCGCCACTCGGTAGGATTTTGAATACTTAGGCGGCGGATTCAAGAGTTAAGCCCCCGAGTGAGAGACCTGCCTGCACTGAAAGGATTTTTTTACAAGCTTAGGCTAATCGGATTCGCGACTAAGCCACCCACTGGGGAAATTTCAACAAAAAGCAATAACAATCACCGGAAAATTATAACATTCTTGTCTTGGATAAACAAACTTCAAAAGCACTTTTATTACATCTCAACCGAGTGAGTTTTATGTAAAAGGGCGGAGCAGCTCCGCTCCAAGCTCGAGGCTCGCCGATCCGGCGATCAACGCTGTAGAGATGATATGTCTGCTGTGGAGGACTCTCGTGACGATAAAGGACCTTCCCAAGTGGGAGCAAGCTTGTGTGGTTTCTGCTGATCCACTCGAGGACCAAATCTCCTCTTGGAAGGCTCGACTCTTCACATTTCTGCATGGAATCGACGCAAGTCTTGCTGATAGATAGTCGAGCGGATCAAGGCCATCTCTCTCTCTTCTTCCAAGAGGTCGATCGATCTTGCCGGGCTTGTTCCGCTTCTTCTTCGAGTATAGCTCGACTCGAGGCGCATTGTGAAGGTGTCACTCGCAGAACTGCTTCAGCTCCATAGACCAGAAGAATGGAGTTCTCCCAATGACCGATTAGGAGTGGTCCTCAATCCCCGTGAGAACTGATGGAAGTTCGTCGACCCAAGCTCCCGCCGCGTGTTTGAGATCACGATCAGCCGAGGTTTTAGCCCTTTGAGAATGAGGCCGCTTGCACGCTCGCTTGTCCATTCGACCGAGGATGAGCCATCAAGCATAGTCGACCCGCTGCGCCTTGAGAGGCGCAAGGCTTTGAACTTGTCATTATCGGTTTGACCCATTGTCGGTGATGATGCTATGCGGAACTCCATATCTGAATATCAACTCTCCGATGAAACCGATAGCAGGCATGCATCGAGGTTCTTGATGGGCTTGGCTTCGATCCACTTGGTGAACTTGTCGATCGCTACTAGCAAATGGGTGAAACCGCTTCGCCAGCTTCTCAACGGTCCAATCATGTCCAATCCCCAAACAGCTAAGGGCCAAACGAGTGGAATGGTCTTCAAGGCGAGGCTGGCTTGTGCGACATGTTGGAATAGAACCGACATCCTTCACACTTGTCGACTATTTCTTTTGCCATTTCATTTGCTTTCGCCAAGAAATCCCCCGCCGGTATGCTTTAGCCACAATGGTCCGAGAGGACGATGATGGCCACAGTCCCCGAGTGGATATCCTCAAGAATTATCTCGACCTTCTTCCGGCGTGATACACTTCGCCGACTCCAACAAGGCTTTCTCTGCATAATTGTCCCTTGATCACTTTAAAGGCCTTGGATCGATTTGACGATCCGTCGAGCCTCTTCTTCATTCTCCGGGAGCTCTTTCCTTAGGATATATGCGATGTACGGCATCGTCCAATGGGAGTGATGACCACAACTTCCATAATCAGGTCGACCACGGCCGGGACCTCAACTTCACCGGATCATTGGCACTCTTTTGCTGCGGGCTTCTTCCGTGAAAGGATCCTCCTGCACCGATGGAACATGAATGTGTTCAAAAATACATCACCGGGAATGGCTTCCTCTTGACCCTATCTTCGCCAAATCATCCGCAGCTTGATTTTTCAATGGGGTATATGATGAAGCTCTAACCCTCGAATTTCTTCTCCAATTTTCTCATCAGATTACAATAACCTGTCATAGCCGGGCTTCGACATCCCACTCCTTCATCACTTGATTAACAACCAGATCCGAGTCGCCATAGACCATAAGGCGACGGACGCCGAAAGTGAAATGGCCATGCGCAACCCATACAGAGTGCTTCATATTCTGCTTCGTTGTTGGAAGAATCAAAGTGAATCGAGAACATACTTGAGCCTATCTCCTCGGGGAAACCAATACAACCCCTGCACTGTAACCGCTCAAAGATCTTGGAACCATCAAAAACATAGTCCAAAGGTGTTCCGAGTGAACTTGGGTCGAAGTTGCTGTTCAGTCCACTCGGCGAGGAAATCTGCTATTGCTTGGGACTTGATGGCTTTTGCCTCGAATTTGATATCAAGGGAAGGAGTTCAATCGCCCATTTTGCCACTCGACCAGCTTGCATCTCTGTTATGAAGAATTTCCGACAAAGGGCGTCACGACGACTATAATGGAATGATCGAGAAATAATGAGCAACCTTCTTCGTGGTCATATAGATCCCATAAACAAGCTTCCGATAGTGAGGGTATCTTTGCTTTGATGGGGTCAAGATTTAAAGATAATAAACCGGGCGCTGAACTTTGAAGGTTTTTCCTTCTTCTTCCCGCCGACCGTAAGTACGGCATCGACGACTTGTCCAAAGGGCTGCAATGTAAAGCAGCAAAGGCCCTTGCTGATTGGAGCAGCAAGCACCGGTTGGTGGAGAGCAGAGCTTTGAGCTCGCAAACGCTGCATCAGCTTCTAGAGTCCACTCGAACTTGTCCGACTTTTTCATCACCGGTAAAGAGGCAATGCCTTTTCACCGAGGCGAGAGATGAATCGACTTAAAGCGCCAAGCATCCAAGAAGTTTCGACATCGCACACGCACAGTATGCCCATTCGAGTATGGTGCCAACCTTTTCGGTTAGCATCGATTCCTCGCCGTAAACGAGAAAACCGAGTAACTTTCCACCAGAACTCCAAATGTACACTTTGATGGATTAAGCTTGATATCATACCTCCCGAGATTGGCAAATGTTTCAGCAAGGTCACCAACAGGTCGGAACCTTTCGTGACTTGACCACTATATCATCCATGTATGCTTCCACATTCCAACTGATTTGAGTGAGCAAACACTTCAATCATCCTCATGAATGTGGCTCCGCATTCTTGAGACCGAATGGCATGGTGACATAATGTAAGCACCCGAATGGAGTGATGAACGCTGTTTTAATCTCATCGGGTCCATACAGACGGATCTGATGGTACCCGAATAGGCGCCTAAAAAGACAACCTCTCGTGATCCCGCAGCTTGAGTCGACTATTTGGTCGATGCGAGGAAGAGGGAATGATCTTTCGGCAGGCCCGATTGATATGCTTGAAATCGATGCACATGCGCAACGACTTGTCCTTCTTGGGGACCATGACAACGCTGGCGAGCCACTGAGTGGTAGATCTCTGATGAACTCGCTGCTAAGAGCCGAGCCACCTCCTCGCCAATGGCCTTTCTTCTTCGGACGGCGGACCGCCAAGATACTCTTTAACTGGTTTGAATTTTGGGTCGACTCAGAGGCGATGCTCAGCCAGCCCCTGAACACCCGCATGTCGCCAGGCTTCCATGCAAAGATGTCCCAGCTTCTCACGGAGGAACCGGATGAGCGCTTCTTCCTATTTTGAGTCGAGTGTTGTTGAGATGTTGGTCGGAGCAGCATCGGGATCACCGGGTGAATGTGAACCTGTTTCTCTCGCCAATGACCGAATGTCGACCAGAAGCGGCTTCTTAGCTCGCAACAAATCACTCGGATCTGCAGTTTTCGATACTTTGTAGCTCTACCATCGCTAACCGAGCATCGGCGATCTTAGAGCCTTTTGAAGCACTCTTCCGCTTTCTTCCGATTGCCCGTGATGTTGATCACGCCTTGGGACCAGGCATCTTCGCTTAAGATACACGTAACATGGTCGGGCCATGAAACGCATAAGCTGGTCTCCCTGCAATAGCGTGATAAGCGCCTAGAAATCCACGACCTCAAAGGTCAACTTTTCTTTCCGGAAATGCTTTGAATCACCAAAACTACATCAAGAGCAATTTGGCCGAGTGACTCAGCCTTCTTTCCGTGAATGACCCGTGGAAGCTCATGTTATCGGTAATCGAGTCCGACATCGGAATGCCCATCCCTTTCAACGCCTCCGCAGATAATATGTTCAAACCACTACCACCATCCATCAGACTTTGGTCACCGAAAGTGCCTTCGATAACCGGGTCGACCATCAATGCTTGCCTCCTGTGGTGGCAATGTGCGCCGGTGATCGACCGGTCGAATGTGATGGCGGTCCGGGACCATTTCAGATAATTGGGAGTCGCGAGCAACCAAGTTTACTTCCGATTGATAACCTTCAATCGACTTTTGCTTTCGACGCCAAGAAAATCATCAGGTGGAATTGACCGGGATATCCACCATCATCGCTATCTCTATCCTCAACTTTGTCTGCCTCCTTATCCTTATCCTTGGGCTGTTTCCTTGAACCGCTGAATCAAGAGCCGACATCGCCGAGTGGTATGTTTCGGTAAATGAGTTTACCCTCTTCATCTTTCTTTGTATGAATATGACATGGTAAATCCAACACGCCGCTCCCATCCTGGTCTTTCACCTTCTTAGGGTTCCAAGGACCCTTGGGTTTCTTGAACTTTCCCTGGGTCACCGCTAAGGCCTTCTCCGGAGCCGCTGCTCGGCTTTGCGCTCGCTCGACTGAATTTCCTCCGCCGTCTCATTGGCGGCCGATTTATATTTACCACTCCGAGCCGATCCTCTTCTTCACCATTTGCATATTTGGTGGCAATCTCCATCATCCGACTCAGGGTCATATCTCCGGTTCGACCAAATTTCAAACTCAATTCTCTGTTTGACACCTTCCTTGAAGGCACAGATCGCCTCGGTGATCGATACATTCTCGATCGTGGTGGTGCAAAGTGATCCACCTCGATATAATCTCTCAAAGTTTCACTCGACTTTTGCACGCACGATCGCAACTCACAAACCTGCTGGTCGCTTGCAAGTTCCTTCAAATGTCCCGACAAACACTCGGCAAGATCTTCCCAAGTGTAAATACTGCTGGTGCTAACTAATTCAACCACGCCTCGGCTGAACCCTCCAACATAAGAGGTAAATGCTTCATGGCTACCTCATCGCTACACCGCCGATCTGAACCGCCACTCGGTAATCTTCAAGCCAAGTGTCGCTTGGATTCTCCAAAGGAACTTGTCGACTCCAATCGCCAACCGAAGTTGGGAGGAATCATCGCGCCCTCGATGGCTCGCTGAAACACTCGTCCCGAGACATGAACTCTACTACCGGAAGGAACATCTCTATCATGGCTGCCTCGGTGAGCTCTGTTCTCGCCGACCAAACCTTGAACGATAATAGATCTCGATCAAAGCCTGGTTCCTCGGGTCGACCGAACTCTTCGCCAAAGACTGCTTTTGGCGCTCGTCGCCCCATCGCCGAGGAGCGATGATCCACCCCTTGGGGAGGAGGGCACTGACGCCGATCGCTGGCGATAGATTCGTGCTCATACCGCCGCGCCCTTGTATTGATCATCACGCCGCCCCCACGCTCTCACGCCGGGGCGATCTTGGACTATGGGCCGATCGAATGAATTCGCAGCGACGGATCGGTCAGGAACCCTGCTCCGCGATCGATACAACTGAGTTTTGATCTCCTCGCCGCCGGAGCAAATCCCTAATTTGCTGCAAACCTCTACCTGCCTCCGATCGAAGGCTGAATTGACTCGCTATACGGGCGGCAGCTGCTAAATTCTGAATCGGAGTTTGATATACCGTTGGCGGTTGAAAGAGCTGGTGTCGATCGGATTCTCGAACCTCGGTCACAGACGCTGCCGAGTACTCGCTGAAGATTCTCCAATGAAAAGCGCCAGCCAGGTTGGCTGCGCGCATCCTCCAAGGCGCGAGCCTCGGGGTTTCTCCAACGATAGGAGGTGAAGTGCATCCATGTTCCGACGAAGAAGCTCCTCCTCCGAGCGGCGTGAGGGCTCGCAAGTACTCTTCGTGGGCTTGCACCGATCGCTTCCACCGCCACCTTCGCTGGTGCGGTGAATCCAGGGGACCGCGTGGTCCATCGACCATCGTAACCTCTGCCGCCGGTCATCGCTATCGATTCGGGCGCAGTTTCTACAGAGCCGCTGACAGTCGAACAGTCAGAGAGATTCGCCGGGCTCGATCACCGCGATTTGGGGATGGCCGATCAAGCGGCCACCGCATGCCTCACCCACCGCTGAAGCCTCGATCGACCGGAACGCTTATACCGTGGGAGACTGGAGTGAAGATAGCGCAGAGCCGACCCATACCGGGTCGACGGTTGCCGCAGGAGGACGCCATGGACACACGCGAAAAGTGCGCCGCCTCGCCGGATGGGGAGCGCGCCCACGCCGAGTGGAGCCTCCTCAAGCCAAGCGAGTCGCCGGCGATGAACATGAGCGCATCGAGACGGATCTTGTGGCCGCCGACCGTAACTCCACCAAACCATGATGCCGGAGATCGAAAGAATCCCAACTTCTCCAACACCGCTAGAACACCGCCCCACGGTGGGCGCCAACCGTCGTGGTTCTAAGTCCGACAAGAGAATGGGGGTAGGTGGAGAGGCAAGATCCTAGATATGGAGTAGTTGTATACGCAAGGGATTTACGAGTTCAGCCCTTCTCGAGGAAGTAACAGCCCCACGCCCTGGAGCCCGAGGCGGTCGATCGGATTATCTGTGTGTGTTACAGGGTGCGAACCTTCTACCGTGGAGGGGGGTGGCTTATATAGAGTGCGCCAGACCCCAGCCAGCCCACGAGTAGAGGGTTTAAAGCGCTAAAGCTAGGCGCATCGGTAACTCCTTACATAAAGTGTCATTAAGGTCATAAAGACTATTTAACTACGATCGCTTGGATACCGAGTGGCTCTTGGACTCGGTGGTCGAGTGGATCTTCGAGTCGAGTGTCTTTGAATCTGCCGAGTGGATACCTACACGGTCGATCGGAAGGTTGCTTCTCTTGTGAGTCTCTGTGGAGGGTACCTTGGGTAGGCTCCATGACCCTACCCCTGTGTACATGACTTCATCTGAGCTCCACCTCACTTGGCCAGCTCGCCTTTGGGCGGCCTTCAACTCCTCACAAGCTTGGCGGAACTAAGTTTATGCCTCAATGACACGCCCCTTGAGGTCCGCCTCCGCTTTTTCCACCATTGCCATCCTGGACTTGGCCTTGTCCAGGTGGGCGCGGTGGAGCGCCAGGAGCTTCCGAAAGCTTGCGCCCATGGCCTGCAGAAGCCGCTCCTCCTGAGAACCGTCGCCACCGGCGCTCGGCTCATCAACAACCTCGAGCCCGATGGAGGCAAGCACCTCTTCGTCAAGCAACTCTCCCTCGATGGGCGCCCTGGAGCTCGACAAACCTGGGAGGTGGACGAAAAGGTCGTCGCTCACCCTTAGATATCTGCCGGAGCCAGAGGCGGCTGAGGAGGAAGGCTGGTCATCAACCACCTCCTCCTCGGCAGCGGCCTTGCCGGCCTCCCCGGTAGGCCCCTTGCGGGCCTCCTCGGCAGCAGCCTTGCCGGGCTCCCCGGCGGGGCCCCCGGCGGCGTCCTTAGCAGCATCCTTGGCGTCCTCCTCGGTGGCGATCTTCTCGGCCTCCTCCGCGGTGGCCTTGGCGGCATCCTCGATGATGGTGTCTATGTCATCCTGGCCCACCGAGGGAGGATCTGGATATCGGGAAGGGGATGAGGCGAAGCCAAGACCAAGATTAAAAAAAGAAAAAGAAAAAGAAAAGACATGGATGGAAGGCGAACGATTTAACCTGCAGGGGCTGGGAAGAAGTGGCCCCTTTCTCGCCGACATTTGGTGCTGAGGTAGAGCCACCGGTGCTCGAGTTCTCCTCCTCCTCCTCCTCCGTGTGCATGGGCTCGGTACTTGGCGCCCTTGCCGGGACGCACCTGGGCGGCGTGGTCGATGGGGACGGCATGTTGGCGGTAGCCCTCGCTGGCTCCTCCTGCTGCCTCCTCCTCGCGATCTCGCAAGGTCAGACCGGCGGATCATGCCCACCAACACACATTGACCAGGAGCGAACGGTGAACTTACGCTGGGGCTGCGCCGGGGCTGCTGTCCGGCTGCTCACCACCTCCAGTGGCGCCTCGAGGTGACTCGCCGGGGCTGGCCATCCGCCGAGGACCTGGCCCTTCACCCTTCGGGCCAGCGCTCCACGCCCCCGCAAAAATGAAAACAATCCAATATAAGCGCACAGTTTGAGGAGACAAAGATGACAAAAAGGGGGAAGGGAACAAGAAGCTTACTCCTCCTCCTCCTCCTCCTCTGCTACCTTCCTCTTCCTCCTTGGGCTGAGGGACCCGAAGTCAAAGACGAACTCCGCGTCAACGTCTACCAGCGGAGGGCAAGGAGGTGGGGTCTGAGCGCCCTTAGATGAAGAAGAGGCAGATGCTTTCTTCTTCGCCACCGCGGTCTTCACCAATTTCTTCGCTTTCGCGGCCCTCGTTTGGCACGCGGACGTCTCCTGGGCATACCAGGGTTGCACGGCCCTGACGGGACGAACCGGCTCGCCAGAGCTGGCCCGCCGCAGAACTCGCCCTCTCCCTGTGGCTGGAGGGTCGACGTCCTCGGCCTCCTCCTCCTCCTCCTCCTCCTCCTCCGACGATGACGACGACGACGACGACGACGACGACGACTCGTCGGGCGCATCTTCAATGAGAGGGGCCCCGGTGCCGACGCTGCTGGCCTCTCCAGCGGATTCCGCCCACTGGGCGAGCTCCTTCTCCTCCGCGACTGCTGCGACCTCGTCCTCCATGCCGCCAAAGACAATGCCTGCCTCGGCGAAGCCTGGCCCACCGCCTCGGGCGGGCGATATAGTCTAGCTCTGCCTGAGTGGTGTCCTGGATGAGCAGTGGCTCGTTGCGGACATACACCTCCGCCAAGTTGTAAAAAAACTCCTGCACCTGCTCCTCTGGCGGCGCGGCCCAGTTTGGAACAGGACCGACCCACTGCCCCAATCAGCGACGGCCCGGTTTCCCGCCTCCACCTCCTGCCACCTGCAAGGAGGACGCGTGGCGAGCGAGCAGGATCGAGAGGACGGGTGAGGCGACCGTTCCCCGCCCTGTGATCATGGGGCGTGGGCGCCTTGAAGACCTCGACCCGAGTCCACTTAGTAAATGAGCCGCGCCTCCCTCTTTTTATGGGGAAGGCTCGAGCCGCCTCTTTACCATGATGTGATGCATGCATGTGGGAACCGCCCCACTGAAAGTGCAACTATCCCTAGGTGGTTTTGGTAATTCATAACAACATATAGCTCATTGAGCTAATGCTATTCCAAGAAAAATATTTCAGGAAAGCTCAATGAATGGCATGGCATGGATGATGAAAGTGGATCCCTCAAAATATTAAGGACAAAGGATTGGCTCAAGCTCAAAAGCTCAAGACTCTTCATTTTACATTTTAGTGATCCAAGATCACATGGAGTCTATAGGAAAAGCCAATACTATCAAGGAGGGATGAGGTGTTTCTTAATGAGCCTCTTGCTTCATGTGCTTAGTGATATGCTCCAAAACCCTCCACTACTTTCTCACATCAACATATGACCTAAACCTAAAGTCAAACTCGCCCACCGATTCTCTCTATCCGCGCCACCGAAGTTCATATGTCATAGCCACCGCCACAAACCCTAGGCAAACCGGTTTCACTGATAGGGATCTCGGTCTCACCGAGATGGGATTGTAATCTCTGCTTCCTTCAGAACGCTTTTGGTCTAACCGGTGTGAGCGATCGGTCCCACCGAGATTGCAATGTAAACTCTCTGCTTCCTTTCGTAACTTTTCGGTCTCAACGAAGAGCTAATCGTCCCACCGAAGTTTACTCGACCAACTCTCTCGTTAGCTAATTACCAAAATCGGTCTCACCGAGTTTGTGTAATCGGTCTCACCGAGATTACGTTATGCCCTAACCCTAACCATATCGGTCCTACCCAGTTGCATGTCGGCCCACCAAAACCCTAATGGTCACTAGGTTTATCAATCGGTCCGACCGAGTTTGTTGATTCGGTCCCACCGAGTTTGGTAAATTGTGTGTAACGGTTAGATTTTGTGTGGAGGCTATATATACCCCTCCACCTCCTCTTCATTCGTGGAGAGAGCCATTAGAACAAACTTACACTTCCAACTTACTAGTTCTGAGAGAGAACCACCTACTCATGTGTTGAGGCCAAGATATTCCATTCCAACCACATCAATCTTGATCTCTAACCTTCCCCAAGTTGCTTTCCACTCAAATCTTCTTTCCACCAAATCCAAATCCTATGAGAGAGAGTTGGGTGTTGGGGAGACTATCATTTGAAGCACAAGAGCAAGGAGTTCATCATCAACACACCATTTGTTACTTCTTGGAGAGTGGTGTCTCCTAGATTGGCTAGGTGTCACTTGGGAGCCTCCGACAAGATTGTGGAGTTGAACCAAGGAGTTTGTTAGGGCAAGGAGATCGCCTACTGTGAAGATCTACCGCTAGTGAGGCAAGTCCTTCGTGGGCGACGGCCATGGTGGGATAGACAAGGTTGCTTCTTCGTGGACCCTTCGTGGGTGGAGCCTCCGTGGACTCGCAACAACTGCTACCCTTCGTGGGTTGAAGTCTCCATCAACGTGATGTACGATAGCACCACCTATCGGAACCACGACAAAATCATCCGTGTTCCAATTGCATTTTAATCCTCCAAACCCTTCCCTTTACATTCTTGCAAGTTGCATGCTTTAATTTCCGCTGCCTATATACTCTTTGCATGCTTGCTTGAATTGTGTGAAGATTGCTTGACTTGTGCAAAGATAGCTAAAATCTGCCAAAGTCTAAAATTGGGAAAAGGTTAAGTTTTTAATTGGTCAAGTAGTCTAATCACCCCCTCTAGACATACTTCAAGGTCCTACAAGTGGTATCGAGCTTTGGTCTCCATTTGCTTTGATTTCCATAGCTTTTGGTGGTCATAGCCTTGGTTTCACAACCTAGGAGAGTATGGCGCCTAGCGAGGAAATTATCACCGAGAGGTCCTTACTTTGATGGTACTAATTTTGCTAGTTAGAAGCATAAGATGAAAATGCATATTCTCGACATAACCCCGCCCATTTGGGCTATTGTTTTTATTGGCTTGCAAGGTGAATTCTTTGATGGGAGAGAGCCGAACCGTGAAGCTAATGCGGATGATTTGAAGATGTTGCAATACAACGCTCAAGCTTGTGATATCCTCTTCAATGGCTTGTGCCCCAAGAGTTCAACAAAATCATCCATCTTGAGAATGCAAAGGAAATTTGGGATACTTTGATTGATATGCATGAAGGTACCGACTGTCAAGGAATCCAAGTTGATGTGCTCCAAAGTCAGTTGACAAGTTCAAAATGAAGGATGGTGAAGGTGTCGCTGAAATGTACTCTATGCTTGCTCTTATCACAAATGAGATTGCCGATTTAGGAAGTGAAGAGATGACCGATGATTCATCATCAAGAAAATCCTAAGAGCATTGGATGGAAAATATGATACCGCAGTACATTGATCCAAATGATGCCAAATTACAAAGATCTCAAGCCAATGGAAGTCATTGAAGAATTGTTGCTCATGAGATGTCACTCAAGGATAAGGAGGAACTTCACAACAAGTCAAGTGGTGCTTATAAAGCCTCATGTGAAGCCCCCACATCATCAAGTGAGAAACAAACCTTCAATGAAGAATTGAGCTTAATGGTGAAGAACATCAACAAATTCTACAAGAGTAGAAGCAAAGAAAGAAGCTCTAAGTCAAGGTCCTACAATGACAAAAGATCTTCTAGTCGAGAGCTTAATTGTTACAATTGTGGGAGACCCGGACACTATTCCAATGAGTGTACGGCACCCTACAAAAGAAGAGAAGATTCTCCCAAGAGAAGAAGTAGAAGAGAAGAATCACCACCAAGAGAGAGAAGGAGTAGAGATGATCGTTATGAACGAAGACCTCACGGAGAAGCAAGGATTCGAAAGGAAGGACAAGTCATCAAAGAGCTACACAAAACGAGGACATCAAGCTCACGTTGGTGAATGGGTATCCGCCCGACTCCGACAATCACTCCGAGAGAAGCTATCACTCCGACCAATACACTCAAGATGAAGGTGTTGCCGGTCTAGCACTTGTGTCAACCAACTCCTATGATATATTTGATTCACCAAATGAAGGAATTGGGAGATGCTTCATGGCCAAAGGTCCTAAGGTAACACACCCCGAGTATGTTGATTTTAATAGTGATGAAGATGACTTGCTAGGTGATGATGATTTACTTGTTGACAACTCTAGTGATGAATACTATGATGAAACGTCAATTAATCATGCTAATAAAGATGAAACGAATGACAATGATAAGGAGAAGATTGAGCTTCTAACTAAAGAACTAAACACTCTTAAGTTAGCTCATGAAACTATCTTCGAAGATCATCGAGAACTTTTAAGGGCTCATGAGAAGTTACGCTTTGAAAAGCTCAATCTTGAGCAAGAGCATGAGTTCCTAAAAGAAATCAATGATGATCTCCGAAAGAAAAGTTCTTCTTACATTGCCAAGCTGCTTACTCTTATCTACTTACATGCCTCAAGTCAAGTCTAGTAACAAGAACAAGAAAGATTCTTCCTCTAGTAGTAACAATAACAATGCTAAATCCAATATTGTTGCTTCTAGTAGTTCTCTTGATTCCACTAATGATCCTCTTAGCCAAGTTAGACTTGAGCAAGAAAACAGCTTATTGAAGGGAATTATAGAGAAAGGTGTTAATAGTTATGCATCTCGGTGCCACCGAAGTTGTTCCACTTCGGTCACACCGACATTGTCGGGCTATATATTCACATCGGCAAATTTTGGAAAACTTTCTCCGAACTCCTCGTCACAAGATAGCTCGCTTCTACCTACTAGGTCTCCTGATCGTCGACTTTGTCGCCACCGCCTCGTCGCTAGTCTCCGCCGCCATTAACGGGATTCATCTCCGTTGTTGTTGCAGCCAGAAGCGAAGTTCACCGTCAACTAGGGTATGAACTCGATCACAAGTATATCCTCGCTCTCGATTCTCAAAGACATTGTGTTCATAATGCTTCTTGCCACGATTGAAACACCTCTATCCAATCAAAACAATCCTTAGAATAGATGTGATTCGAGAATTTAGGTTAGGTTTCGTCGAAACCATCTCGACCCACCGAGTTGAAAAACTTGGTCCCACCGATTGGGCTAACGCCATTGCACTATTAACTCTCGGTCCGACCGAGAATTACAAATCGGTGTGACCGATTTTAAAACTTTGTGAAACCCTAGCAGTCTCGGTGCATCGAACCGTGACTCGGTTCCGACCGAGTACACTAGTTTAGCTTCTAAAACTGCTTCGTATCACCGAGTTTGAAAATCGGTAGATCCGAAATGCTTTATGTGGAAAACTAAAACTAAGTTTTTTGAATCATTCTTTTGCAAAAATCTCTGCATTTTGTGATGCTCATCCACTCTACCTCATCTATAACTATTCACAGGGTCAGCAGTCAAGTGTGTGCAGCATGTAAGACCAAAGTGACAAATGTAACAAGTCAAGAGCAGATTCACATGAGTGAGGGCACTAGTCCCTCTAGCAGCTCAGATGAGGGGAGCAGAAGCACTCCCAGCAATTTGCCCAAGGCTTCCACAAGGACAAGGAAGAAGAAGACCTCAGAGTCTGAGGATGAGGATTATGTGGCAGTTGAGGATGAGGCTAGTTCAAAGAAGAAAGAGTTCAAGAAGGAGTACAACTCAACTGCAGTAAAGCCAGGGATGAAGATCAAAAGGCCAGCAGGTAGACAACCAATGTCCAAAGCCAGAGTCTCCACTCAAGCTTCTTTGGAATCCCAACCCAAAGAGCCTGCTGTAGAAGGGAAGAAAAGGAAGGAAAGGGTCAAGAAGACCATGGCCAGAGTAATAGGAAAGCCTTCCATGATGGAAGAAGAAGAAGAAGAAGAGGTTGCTGCACCAGCATCCAAGGCACAAAAGCTGATGGGTGATGCTATCAAGTTAGGGGCTGCAACTTCAAAGCCCAAAGTAGCACCCAAAGCTGCCCCCAAGCCCAAGAGTGCACCTAAGAGGAATACCGGAGTATACCAACCTGCTGAAAAGAACAAGGCCCCAAAGGCTCGATGTTGTCAGCCGAGGAAGATGATGAAGGGCAAGTCCTAAGGAAGCTCAAACCCAAGATTCCAGACCACAATGATGCTCATCCTGTGGCTGAGAACATGAAGATCAGAGAGATTTAGGGTTGAGGCTATGGAGAGAGTCGATCCATATGCCACTGTGAGAAGGACTGTCAGAGATTACGTGTTCCACACCAAGGAGCAGCAGGACTTCTATGAGACCATCTTGTTGGATAAAAAGTCCATAGTGTGTGATATGAGGTGGGTCGATCGACCTACATACAGGAAAATGAAGAACACTATCCTGGAGTGTATGACAACTTCAGTGCGTGTGGAGTTGCAGACTTTGTTGGGTAGAAGCTCACAAACTGGTATGATGAGCTCATTATGCAATTATACTCCACATCACATTTCTATCCAGATGGCAGGATAGTTTGGATGTCTGAAGGAACGAGATACCAATCAGCCATTGAGGAATGGGCTAGTCTGATCAATGCCCCAAAGGAGAGTGAAGATGACTTGGATGCATATGCCAAGAAGAAAATGGATCACAACTCAATGTCACAGATGTACAAGGAGATCCCAGATGATGCACTTGAGACTTTCAAGTTTGGATCAGTTCATTTTCTTCTGTCAGGGCTGCCAACGATCAACTGGATCCTAAGGCACACTCTGTTGCCCAAATCAGGTGACCACAACATGATCAGAGGGCATGCGATTAATTTGCTTCACATATTTGATGTGCCCCAGAAATTCAAGGTCATGAGCCTCATAGTTGAAACTATCAAGAGGACAAAGCAGCAGACTCAAAAGAGGAGCTGTGGATATGCCCCACAAATTCAGGAGTTGATTAACTCAAAGATGGGCATGTGGAAGTATCTCATAGATAAGGAACACTTTGTTCTATATCCTGACTTTGAGGACAATCAAGTTGTCATGACTGAGAATGAACCATCATCAGTACAAGCTCAAGAGTAGAAGGAGAAGGCAAGGAAAGAGAAGGCTGCCAAGATGCCAACTCTAGCAGAGGCATTTGAGTACTTTTTGAAGAACAAGCAGGAGCAGCTTGGTTATTTGATAGCATCAAATCATGGATTGAGAAGGGTTGGCCACCCTAACTCAAAACCAGGAGAGCCTCGGAAAGAATCATGGAACAAAAATTCTATGATCTTGATGTCAAAGTAATCGAGATTCAGAAGTTGTGGAGCAGCTACAGGATGACATGCAGAGAGGAAGGGCAGACAACAACTCGATGCATTTGCCGAGTGCCTCGAGCTCAGAGATCAGCTGCAGAGCCAAGATTGCACACCACCGAGTCACTTCATCAGCTCCAAAGGCAACCAGCTCCAAAGACCAATTCCTTCAGCTCCTTCCACATCAATCAAGTCCTCGTCCAAGGAGCCATCTCTACGCCACCAGCAGAAGACCAAGCCTAAGAGACGATATAGTCCTATGCATTTTCTAGGAACTTTTGGTAACTTGTTGCCAAAGGGGAGAAAATGTATAGATCATAGGGCTTCGAGAGAGAGAGAGTTTGCTTTTGTTCTCTCTTGTCTTCTTGGTTGAACTTTGTTTGCTTTTGATTGCTTGAGATACTATGCTATTTCGTGAGACATTGATGATCATGTGTTTGATCATAAGCTACACTTATGCTTGTTAGTTGATATTATCTTACTTATCCTTATATGATCATTCACTTTGCTTGGTGATGAGTGCATGTATTCAATCCTTATTATTTTGAGCGCCCACCAAGATGTATGTGACATGGAAGAGTAACCCATGAGCCTAATTCCTTGTGCATTTGCAGTCCAAAGCAAATCTTAAAATATGCACAAATTTAGGGGAGCTCTTGCTTATCACATACTTCTCAAAGCGAATTTATGTTTTTCAATCTTATTATCATTTGTCGAAGTTTTGATCTATATGTTGTCATCAATTAACAAAAAGGGGGAGATTGAAAGTGCAACTATCCCTAGGTGGTTTTGGTAATTCATAACAACATATAGCTCATTGAGCTAATGCTATTCCAAGACAAATATTTCAGGAAAGCTCAATGAATGGCATGGCATGGATGATGAAAGTGGATCCCTCAAAATATTAAGGACAAAGGATTGGCTCAAGCTCAAAAGCTCAAGACTCTTCATTTTACATTTTAGTGATCCAAGATCACATTGAGTCTATAGGAAAAGCCAATACTATCAAGGAGGGATGATGTGTTGCTTAATGAGCCTCTTGCTTCATGTGCTTAGTGATATGCTCCAAAACTCTCCACTACTTTCTCACATACACATATGACCTAAACCTAAAGTCAAACTCAGCCCCATCGATTCTTTCTATCCGGCGCCACCGAGTTCATATGTCGTAGCCACTGCCACAAACCCTAGGCAAATCGGTTGCACCGATAGGGATCTCGGTCTCACCGAGATGGGATTGTAATCTCTCTGTTTCCCTTCGTAATGTTTTGGTCTAACCGAAGTGAGCGATCGGTCCCACCGAGATTGCAATGTAAACTCTATGTTTCCTTTCAGAACTTTTCGGTCTCACCGAAGAGCGAACCGGTCCCACCGAAGTTTACTCCGACCAACTCTCTCGTTAGCTAATTACCAAAATCGGTCTCACCGAAGTTTGTGTAATCGGTCTCACCGAGATTACGTTATGCCCTAACCCTAACCATATCGGTCCTACCGAGTTGCATGTCATTCCCAATCAAAACCCTAACGGTCACTAGGTTTACTCAATCGTCCGACCGAGTTTGTTGATTCGGTCCCACCGAGTTTGGTAAATTGTGTGTAATGGTTAGATTTTGTGTGGAGGCTATATATACCCTCCACTTCCTCTTCATTCGTGGAGAGAGCCATCGTAACAAACCTACACTTCCAACTTACCAGCCTCGAGAGAGAACCACCTACTCATGTGTTGAGGCCAAGATATTCCATTCCAACCACATGAATCTTGATCTCTAGCCTTCCCAAGTTGCTTTCCACTCAAATCTTCTTTCCACCAAATCCAAATCCTGTGAGAGAGAGTTGAGTGTTGGGGAGACTATCATTTGAAGCACAAGAGCAAGGAGTTCATCATCAACACACCATTTGTTACTTCTTGGAGAGTGGTGTCTCCTAGATTGGCTAGGTGTCACTTGGGAGCCTCCGACAAGATTGTGGAGTTGAACCAAGGAGTTTGTAAGGGCAAGATTGGGAGCCACCTATCGTAACCACGACAAAAAACATCCGTGTTCCAATTGCGCTTGAATCCTCCAAACCCTTCCCTTTACATTCTTGCAAGTTGCATGCTTTAATTTCCGCTGCCTATATACTCTTTGCATGCTTGCTTGAATGGTGTGAAGATTGCTTGACTTGTGCAAAGATAGCTAAAATCTGCCAAAGTCTAAAATTGGGAAAAGGTTAAGTTTTTAATTGGTCAAGTAGTCTAATCACCCCCCCCCCTCTAGACATACTTCAAGGTCCTACAAGTGGTATCGGAGAGAAGCCAAAGCACAAGACAACCAAGGCAACGCCAAGACCGGAAACACAGGAGGACAAGTGGGCGAGCTAGACTCCCTCGGCAAGATCCTTGCCGAGGCAGCCTCCATAGCTCCGGCAAGAGCCTTGCCAGGGCAGCCTGTCCGATGCCACGAGTAAGCCACCCTTGAGCCCACGGGTTCCAACTCAACCAACTACATTGGAACCAAGGCTCGGAGGCACCTCTGTGGTGGCATGCAGATCTTCGCCAAGATCATAAACATGTGAAATCGATGAGGACCAGAAGATAATGACCCTCGGCGGATCCCGCCGAGGAAATCCATTAAGACCCCGGCAAGCGCCTTTGCCGGGACAATCGCAATGCCACGGCAAGACTTTGCCAGCCCCGCAAGACTCTTGCCGAGGGCATCAGCGGGCCACTACCAGGCCCGCACCAGCCAAGACTCGACCACGACCCCAAGCAGCTGCTAGCTCAACCACCAAGGTGCACCACCACGTGGCAACGGGCGGCCTCTACACCGACTCAAAGAAGCACCGCGGGTGGCATGCAACCCTTCGTGAAGGCTCCACCACCGCCAGCCAGCCCAGCAGCTAGCCAACGTGGCGCGGACGCCTGCTAGCTCTGGACGCTGTCAAGGCTGTGTGAGGCAAATGATGCCTAGGACGTGCTTCCTTGCCGTCCCTGATAAAGCAAGGGGGACATGTCGGTAGCGCATTAAATGCGTTTGATCTATGGTTACAGAGGATAGGCTTATCAACTATAGACCTTTCCACCTCCTGTGTGCCACTATGGCAACCCCTTTTGCCTATAAAAGGAGGCCTATGGTGACCAGGAGAGGGATTCGGCTCTTTTGGGCAAGTTGCACCCCGTAGCTAGCTCAAGAACACAAGAACACTCAATACATCCACCAAAGCAGGACTAGGGTTTTACGCATCTTCGCGGCCCAAACCTGGGTAAACGACATGTGTGCTTCCCGTCGACCGCTTTTGCACAACCTCGCTACCACGATCGTAGAAGGGATCCCAAGGACTTATAGGTGTCGCTCCCACCGACACCCCGTCACCCTCAACTACATTAACGGTATGTACCGGGTCGGCATGAACACGCCTTGATGGTTCTCGCTGACGGTCGCGCAGCTGGATGCTCGTGGAGGTCTACACCCGCGATTGATCCCCTTCCCGCGACACACAGCACCGCTTGCTGCCCGTAATACTCGGAATCTTACAAGAGCCAACATGATACCAAGTTTGATTTGCTCAAGGTTGTAATCTGCCAAGTGCCCACAAGATCTACGAATTATAAAGACTTCAAAGCAATTATGCTTCTTCACCCGCTGGTCTCGCTTATCTCGACAGTGTCATCGGTAAGTGGATAAATCTGCACGCCCATCGTGGGATCATACATCCTCCTTGGTTCTCTCGCCATTGAACACAAGGGCTTCATTTACGCTGTCGACTCCTTCTATGGCTGGACGATTGCTGGCCTACTCCAAATATTGCTAAAACGGTGTTACAAAGAAGAGATGTTACTTTCCTATCATATCATGATGACTTGCTTATATTACTGTCAACATTTTACAGAAAAAATATTCATTCTCATAACATGTTGTTCTTAAGATTGACTACATCAAGAGCCCTTTTTTATTTGACTCCAACTTTTTTAGGGTTATTTGACTCAACTTGATATGATGTTGTAGGCCGCCTGGTGTCCCTACCCTTCCTAATCCCATAACCTTTCAAAGAAAAGCGGCATGGCAGTTGTAGGTGGTTCCTGGCTTGATTAGATTTACGCTAACGATTGATGATCGCTCGCACATACCGGACGTGTTGTTCCGCGGAATACAATCACAGCCATCGCAAGGTCTTTGAGCAGATCCCGCCTTCTCCGGCCTTTAGGAATTTTTGACCGGTGGTTGGTAAGTAGCCTTGGTACACTCTCTCTCGCTTGTCGGACTGAATTATCCGATTAACCAGAGATAACTAACGGCAAGGATCATGATGGCAATGTGGTTTCGCTCATCGTGCAAAACTGTGTACACAGCACTATGCGCCTCTCGCATGCACCATACCCTAATATGTGCCGCCACGCCTCGCAGCCCAAAGTAGGAGAGAGGGTCGCAAGTATCGATTGACCGCCGGCTGGAGTTTCCGTCAGCACCCATCCGTTCAAGCCGCCGCCAATCTCCACAGCTTAATAATAGTAACGCCTAACCGAGCCAATTAGTTAGATGTGTACACTTGGTGTAGTAGGATCTTTATTTTGTTTGATGCATACACTTGTTCTTTTTGGCAGCCCTTTGTAATGATGGCTGATGTTTGGTTTGGAAGAGAGAGTTGCGCTTCACTCTTTCCGCCTCGCTTATCGCTTCGCTGCACCCCCACCCCTGGTTGTTGTTGCCGCTGTTTTCAATGTACAATCAAGAGTATATTTCGTCTGTTTGTTGAATAAATGTGTTGTCAGAATGACAAACACAATGTTTTGGAAGTCGTTGCACGGTTCGATCCTTTAGTGCCCCATACTGTACGTAGCGCATACTATTTTTCGTACGGAACACATTTTCCACTTATTGATAACATGCAGCCCACTGATGAAGGCCCAATAGAGAAGCCCATAATTAACTGGAAGTGAGGCTCTCACATGAATCCGACCCAGGTACATGCTCATGGTCCCCTAAACATAAATAAGTAAGTAAATAAATAAAGCTAAATGCTCAAGCACCAGCTTCTTTAAATTCATGATTTAACAGAGGATATTATTTCCTATGATAGTGTTGTTACATTCAATGATATTATTCTTAGGCAAAGATAGCGCCAGCCTTCTTTCTCCCAAAGATTTTCTTCCCGCAACATGTGGACCCATGCAAATCGTAGTCAATGTCATAAATAGTTCCGTCCATTTTATTTTTCAATAAGAATTTCCAACCCAGCCTAGCACATTGGCGACAAAGACTTTATCCTCCGCTTTGGCGCGCCACAAGGCGCCGCCGTCCGCCCCACCAACATAGTTTTTTCAAACGGTCCTCACAACATAGTGAATCGAGAGGATCAGTAGTTGTGAGTATGACAAGACGGACCCACCAGCCCACTCCCAAACACTAGCAAGCGCCTCTTTTACTACTCGATGAACCCCTCGTTGTTTTACTCTAATCCACCCCGCCGATATCTGGGACCCACATCATTTTCAACGATAGTCAATTAACGATAGAATTACACAACTTTTTTTAGTAGTAATTGGAGGAGCAAGCTATAAACTGGGTTGTGCGGTCTCTCGTGGGTCTGCCTAACAACATGACCAGCCCAAGAGTTTTTTCTTTGGGAAAATAGGTAGCCAATATTTTTTTGAAGAATACCCAAGCTAGGCCTATTTTTTTCTCCGACTTATCGGGCTACAAATCTTTCAAGACAAGGAGGATGCATTCTGTCCTCGCCAAAGAGTATGGTCAAGGTCTCATAAAAGTAATATCAAAAGGGTTGAAAATTCCAAAAATTTATAGCAAATGGGATATTAGTTTTTTTTTTGTTTTTGTTCTTCATCGATATCTTATAATTCGTATTTCATTGATTTAACATGACATATTACTAATTTATTTTTAAATTTGTTTTAGTATGGCTACTAATTTTTGGATTAAGAATATTTTGTTGCCCCGCAAAAATTTGTGAATTTTCAAAATTTCCCACATATTTAGTTAATTTTTGTAAACTTGGTACTGACAAGAAAATGGGCAGCAATTCTAAAAATGGAAAACGGGCTGCAATAAATTCCATATGAATTAGAAAATGAGTAAAAATTATAAAAATAATAGCAATGGGATGTACATGCCATAGATTTTGAGGCTGACTTGTTTACGCAAGGCTTTGTCAATCAACACACGATTCTAGCAGCAGTGACTGTTGGATGTCCATCCAACGTCCGACGTGCTTCTTTAATCTCCGATCTTCCTGCTCCAGCCGCCTAAACTAGCGCCAGCGGGACTACCTGCTCCCTCCTCTTGTGGCCCACTGTGATTCCGGGTAGGCTTCCCTGGTCCACCTTACTCCCTCCGCTGGCCTAGCCGCACGCAATCAACTGCCTCCTTATTACGCTAAAAAATGATTCTCCCATCGACATCTGGGCGACTGTGGAGCTTTGCTCTATAGTAAATATTCAAAAACATCCGGGCGCACTGATTGGGAGGCTGACCTATGGGCCTACTTGTTGACGCAGACGCAGGGCTTGTCAACTTAGTCAACAACGGTTCTAGCAGCAAGAATCGCTAGATTTGAATCGAACGGTCCTGCTACTTCTTCAATTCTCGCTCTTCTTGCACCACCGCCTAAAACAACACCGGCGAGACCGCCTGCTCTCGCCTCCAAAGGTCCGGGTTGTGTTGTCGCTGAGGCCTCACCTCCCTACTACTCTCACCGCTAGCCATGCCTCATGTGACGGCAGACTCACACCGCAGCCGAACCAAAGGAACCTCAGATTTTCTCCGCTGTGGGCATCCACTACCGCTGTTTTCCTCGGCTCCACGCCGCCCCTTCCTAGGCCTCACCGTCGCCCACCACCTTGGATGCGCCGACGCGGAGTGGTCAACATGGTCAACGAATCCACACCATTGGAAGTAGACTTTGCGTGGAGAGGCCGATAGCTGGGTCCACGGCCGCACGCAAGGAAATGCCTCCTTATTACATGCAAAATAATGATTCCTCCACCTGACAGCTGGGACCCACCGGAAGGGCCTCTGTATTTCGTGAAAAAAACATTCCCACCACTGGCAGGTCAGACCCACCAGCTATATATTCGCACGCAAGGAAGAGCCTCCTTATTACGCACAAAAAAATGAATACCCCCTGCTAGCTGGGACCCACCATAGTGTGTGGCTGACTTGTGGGCCTACTAAGTTGACGGGGACGGAGGGCTTTGTCAACTTAGTCAATATGAACGATTTTAGCTCCAGTGACCGTACGATGTCCATCCAACGGCCATAGTTCTTCTTCAACCTATGGTCTTCTTGCTCCAAATTACCAAAGCAGCGCCGGTCGTGTCAGCCGCTTCCTCCTGCCTCCCATGGCCGGGGTTGTGCCGCAGAGGCCTCACCGCCCCATACTACTCCCACCGCTGGCCGTGCCATCCTCCACTCACCCACACCCCTCGTTATTCTCAAGGGCGACGGCAACCTCACACCGCAGCCAAACCAAGGAACCTCAGATTCTCTCCGCGTGGACATCCACCGCCGCTTTTTCCCCGGCCCACGCCATCCCCTTCCTAGGCCTCACACTGTCCGCCGCCTTGGTGCTCTCGGCACAAGTGGTCAATGTGGTCAACGACCGACTTCCATCAAAAGAGTACTGTACATGGAGAGGTTGACAGCTGGGTCCACGGCCGCACCTGGGTCCATGGCCACAGCCCAGTTTTTTTGTGATTTTCCAAGTAAGTCGCTTTGTCAGGCCTGTTGGGCTGCAAATCTTTCAAGACGAGGAGAGCTTCATTTGGCTGGCCGAGAAAATGGCCTATCCGTAATGAGAAATGGGTTGTACATTTTTAGAACACATCAAACTGGCAATTAATTTCATATTTCTTTTTTTCATTTCGAGATTTTAAATTGCATTGATTTTTATGCATGGACAATTTGTTGGATTTTATATTGATATACATTTATTTTTAAAATAAGTTTGAATGTGACTCAAAAATTCGGGATTAAAAACAGTTTGGACCGCACCGAAACATGCAAAAGTTTGTATAATTTTTTAACAGTGGCCACAATATGGGCTGTAATGCTAACAAAAAGAATATGGGCTCCAAAAACCTTAAGAATTAGCAATGGGCTGTAAATTATTAGAAATAATGGTAGATGGGTTGTATGTTGTTTTACACAGATTTCGGACTTTCCCGAAAAAAGGTTGACGACAAGCAAAGGATCGTTGGATGTCCATCCAACGGCCGCCGTATGCGCCTTCAATCTCTCGCTTTTCCTGCTCAAATTACCAAACAAGCATCGGCGGACTGCTCGCTCCCTCCTCCTCAAGCGGCCGGTTGTGCTGCTGCAGCCTCACCGCCCCACCGCATTCCATCATCGCCTAGTGTAACGCCTCGATGCGGCTATATCTCCCACGTGTCGGGCACGACTTAGAGGCATAACAAATTGAAAGCAATGTCGCAAGTGAGGTAATCTTCACACAACCCATGTAATACATAAGGGAAAGAGATACATACTTGGCTTACAAATGCCACTTCACACAATACATAAATAAACATCCATCATCCAGATTACACTCAAGGTCCGACTACGGAACCAAAATAAAAGAAGACTACCCCAAATGCTACACGATCCCCGATCATCCCAACTGGCTCCACTATCGATCATCGAAACGACACATAGTAACGACCACGCCTCGTCGAACTCCCACTTGAGCTCGGCGCCATCCGTGACCGCATCGCCGGCACCTGCAACTGTTTTGGTAGAATCTGTGAGTCACGGGACTCAGCAATCTCACACCCGCGAGATCAAGACTATTTAAGCTTATAGGAAGGACAGAGTGGTAAGGTGGAGCTGCAGCAAGTTTACCAGCATATATGGTGGCTACACTCGCAAAAGAGCGCGAGAAGAGAAGCAAGGCACGGTCGTGAAGCTAGTAGCGATCAAGAAGTGATCCTGAACTACTTACGCCAAACATAACTCCAACATCAGTGTTCACTTCCCGGACCACGAGAAGAGACCATCACGGTTACACACGCGTTGATGTGTATTTTAATTAAGGTCAACTTCGGTTTTCTACAACCGACATTAACAAATTCCCATCTCGCCTCATAACCATGGGCACAGCTTTCGAAAGATAATACCGCAGGGTGTCCCAACTTAGCCCATTATAAGCTCTCATGGTCAACGAAGGATATTCCTTCTACCGAAGACCCGATCAGTCTCGAATCCTGACTACAAGACATTTCGACAAAGAATAAAACAAGACCAGCAAAGCCGCCTGATTGTGCCGACAAACCCGATAGGAGCTGCACATATCTCGCTCGTGGCACATCCGGATGAGCAGTCCGCATAACTAAAACCAGACCTCAAGTTTCCTTGAGGGGCGCTGCAGTGGTTCTAGTTCGGGCCAGACTTGAAGGAGCACCGTCCGGGGTTAAATAAAGATGACCTCGGCTCGCGAAACCCGGGGAAAAAGGCTTAGGTGGCAAATGGTAAAACCAATGTTGGGCCTTGCCGGAGGAGTCTTATTCAAAGCGAACTGTCAAGGGGTCCCATAAATCACCCAACCATGTAAGGAACGCTAAATCAAGGAACATAACACCGTATGACGGAAACTAGGGCGGCAAGAGGGAACAAAACACCGTGCATAAGGCCGAGTCTTCCAACCTTTACCAAGTATATAGATGCATTAATTATAGCAGATATATTGTGATATCCCCAACAAGTAAACATGTTCCAACAAGGAACAACATCTCCATGTTCCAACAAGGAACAAACTTCATCTTCACCGCAACTAGCAACGCTATAAGAGGGATGAGCAAAGCGTAACATAGCCAATCAGCGGTTTGCTAGGAAAGGATGGTTAGGGCTTGATATGGCAATATGGGTGGCATGATAAGCAAGTGATAGGCATCGAGCATAGGCATAGCAAAAGAGCGAGCATCTAGCAAGCAAAGATAGAAGTGATATCGAGGGTATGGTCATCTTGCTCGCAAAGTTCTCGAGTTGTCGAAAGCTTGATCCTCGTAAGCGTTTCTCAACAGGTTCCTCGCTCACGCACTCGCCTCCGGCTCTACCCAAAGGAAGAACACAAACAATGGAACCACAATAAATCACGGTGCAATGCACAAGCAACATGATGCAATATATGGCATGATATGCTAGATGTGATATGCAATGCGATGCGCTCGAAGGAAAATGATGAACCAGGCATCAACTTGGCAAACCAAGTATGCCATTGAAAGGTGAGATGATTTCGTTGAAATCGATATAAAGATCACCGAATCGGATGCACGGTTTGCAAATGACAAGCAAAACAAGAATGACACAACCGCCATTAACAAAGATGATGCCACATAGCAAGCAACAAGAAATTAAGCTAATGCACCCAAACGCATTTAGAAAAGCATATGGCAGTGATCTACTCAAGATGCTTGACAAAAGATGAACACTGAGCTACGGCTAATTCACAACATAACAGGTCCAAACAAGCATGGCAAAAGTGCAAAATATATCACCTTCACGACTTGGAGAAAATATCAACATGGCGTAAACAGATCGTGTAGCAATGTTCAGAGCAATCAAACAACATGCTACAGGAACTTATAATAGCAGAACGAGGCATGGCATGAATCTACTCAAAGCATAGAACAAAAGGCCCTTACTGACCATGAGCCAAAAAGGATCATAAGATATGTTGGCATCCACGTAAACATAGCATGTTTCGTTAACAGATTCAGCAAACAGGGCATGACATTGACAGAATTAAGTAGGCATGTTTAAGAGCTCGATGCACTCACTACAGAGCATTACAAGATAAACTAAGCATACATCCATCAAGAAGACATGCATAGAAGCTATACATGGCAAGAACAACATCATAGCATACACGGATCAACTACAACAACCTTGGCAAAATTGAATAACATGTAAACAATCTGCCAGGAAACATTTTATATCAAAAGTAGAGCTCGATTGACTCAAGCTATGGCACTCCATAATTGCAAACAAAGGCATGTATGGATAGAGCATAACCATATGTTCAAAACATCCTTATCAAGTATCTCAAAATATGCATGGAACTCTCAGAGCATCAAGTTAATATGGCATAAAAATATCAAGAAAACAGGGCTGAAATCAGAACATCATGAAGCCTAGTTTGATGCTTGTGCTAGTCACCACAGAGATCAAAAAATACATGGCATACACCCTGAAAGATGGCATGGCATATTACAAAACACATGTAGGACTCAAGTTCATAGGGTGCACACATCAATCATGGCAAAAATGACAAAAGTGCATGTTCTGTTAAGAAACAGAAACTAACATCACATAGCCCTCTTCTAACAGCATTTCGGGCATCAAGATGAACTCAAATGAAAATGATGCAATGAGATGAAATGATCTACTCTTCGAGGCGAATAATTCGGTATGATATACGCCCAAAACAGAGCCGCAGGTGCAGAGTTATGGCATGATGAAAATGCAACAATTTAATGACAGAATAAAAACTTAGAGGAAATCGGGGCTCGGGGAAGAAAGTCTACCGATGCGTGGATCTAGATCCGGCGGGCGCGCGGATCGAGGACGGCAGAACCTCACCGGAGGAGGGAGGGGGAAGGAGAGGCCGGGCGGCGATCGGGCGGCCGGGCGACGATGGGGCGGCGCCGGCGCCGAGGGCGCGGCGGGCGCCGAGGCGCGCGGCGCGGGCGGCGGGCGGGCGAGGAACAGCGGGGAGGCGCGGTCGGCGGCGATGGCGGGCGGCGCGGGCGGCGTGGCTGAGTCGACGCGGCGAGGGCGAGGGCTGGGGGGGGCGGGCGGCCGGGCCCCTTGCTGGGGCCGACGACGGGCCAAAGCGGCGGGCGGGCGGGCGCTGGTGGCCGGGCGCCACGTGGCGGTTCGATTCGCCGGGCGCGGGCGGTGGTTTGTCCGCGGACTGGACGGTCCGCGCGTGGAGGAGGGGGCTAGGGTTTGGGGATCCGGATTTCGAGGAAGGGACCTATATTTATAGGTAGAAGGAGCTAGGAAGCTCCAAATGGAGGCGGTTTTCCACACGATCGTGATCGAACGGCGATGGACATGGAAGTGACTTATATGGGTTATTGGGCTATTTTGAAGGGTGTTGGGCTGCAACTTAAAAGAGGCCTTTATGAGAGTGCGTTAACTGCTGAGTACCAAACGAGCTCCAAATGACCAAACTTGACAGTGGTTCACCGTGGTGTACCAAGGCCACTTGACAAACCTCGTCCATTCCAAGAAAGTTTAATACCCGCCACGGAAAATGTGAAAGGGGACGCCGGGGACATAGGAGTGCCGGATTGCAAAACGGACAATGGGGAAAATGCTCGAATCATGAGACTAACACGTATGCAAATGCGATGCACATGATGATATGATATGAAATGCATGACATAAACAAAATGCAAAACGAAAAGAAAAAACCCAACCACGGAGGGAATATCATATCACAATGCCGAAAATGGCAAGAGTTGGAGTTACAAATATGGAAAGTTACATCCGGGTGTTACAACACTCCACCACTACAAGAGGATCTCGCCCCAGATCTAGGACCGAAAGAACTCCTGATATTCGAACGGAGGTGATCCTCGCGCCCTGTGTGGCTTCTCGGTCGGAATGGTGTGACCACTTCACTTTCAGGAATTTGATTGACTTGTTGCGAGTCTTGCGCCGGTTTCTTCAAGAATAGCAACGGGTGCTCATGATAAGAGAGATCTTCTTGGAGGTCAATTTCTTCAAGTTGATAGTGCGCCAGAGTCTTGAAGCACTTGGCGGTTGTGACACATGAAACACATTGTGCACATTCGCCGGTTGGACGGAAGCTCGTTGATAGGAGAGATCGCTTTTGCCAATGATCTTGAAAGGACCCACGATCTAGGGGCAATCTTCCCTTTGATACCGGGTTGACGAGTGCCTTTCATTGAGAGACGCGGAGGTAGACATGGTCTCCGATTTCAAAAGCCACATCATGGTGCTTGTCATCGTAATAGTTTTCCGCGCGATTATGCTGCTTTGAGATTCTCACGAATGACTTTGCACATTTCTTCGCTTCGTGATCAAGTCGCTGCCAAGAAGTTGGCGCTCACCTGCCTCGGACCAATTGAGAGGAGTACGCACTTTTGCCATAGAGAATTTCGAATGGGGCCTTGCCCGAACTCGCTGGAAGCTGTTGTTGTAGGAGAACTCGCATATGGAAGACAATCTTCCCATTTCATACCAAGGAAATGACACAAGCCCTAAGCATATCTTCAAGGATTTGATTGACTCGCCGACTTGGCCACTTGTTTGAGGATGGAAAGCTGTGCTGAAACGAATGTTGGTGCCCATGGCCTTCAAAAGAATCCCAAAACTTGAGGTGAAGATGCTTCCACGGTCTCAAGAGATCACTTGTGGAATGCCGTGCAAGGAGACAATCCTCGAGGTGTATAGCTCGCCAACCGAGCTGCTGTGATAGATTCTTTGATAGGAAGAAAATGAGCCACTTTAGTAAGCTTGTCAATGACAACGAAGATAGCATCATTTCCACGCTTGGACTTAGGAAATCCAGTCACGAAGTCCATTTCGATATGATCAAACTTCCATTCCGGAATAGCAAGAGGTTGGAGGAGGCCAGCTGGTCGTTGGTGTTCGCTTTCACCCTTCTCGCAGACATCACATTCATTCACGAATTGAGCAATTTCTCGCTTCATTCGAGTCCACCAATATGACCGCTTGAGGTCATGGTACATCTTCGCATTTCCGTGATGAATGGATAGAAGCGAATTGTGTGCCTCGCTCATAATGACTTTACGAGATCACCCTTAGGAACCACAATCCGTCCTCAAGAAGAGAGTATCTTTGTCATCAATGTGGAAGCACTTGTATTTGAAATGCCCTTGTCGATACCACGCTTCACCTTTTTCACCATGGTATCCAGGAGTTGAGCCTCACGAATTTGGTCTTCCAAAGTAGGAGAGACTATGAGGTTGGCAAGAAAGCCTTGAGGAACAACTTGAAGATTCATCTTATGGAAAGCTTCACAGAGATCCGTTGGAAGGGCTTGAGGATTAAACTGCTGCAAGAAGCCTTCCCGCTCAATGCATCTGCAATCACATTGGCCTTGCCCGAGTATATTCAATACTTGGGTTGTACTTTTGAATCATTTCACCCATCGAGTCCGCCTCGAGGTAGAGGTTGGGTTGAGGAAGATATACTTGAGGCTCTTGTGATCGGTGAAAATGTCCACTTTCCTTCCCAACAAGAGATGTCTCCATGTTATCAATGCATGGACAACTGCCGCCAACTCAAGATCGTGAGTGGGGTAGTTCTTTTCGCTGGGCTTCAAATGACGAGAGGTATAGGCCACAACTCTCTTCTCTTGCATTAACACAGACCGAGACCTTGAAGAGAAGCATCACGTAAAACTTCAATGGCTTGGATTCATCAGAGGAGTTAAGACAGAGCTGTGACGAGTTTCTCTTTGAGAGTATTGAAAGAAAGGTCACACTCAGGAGACCAGACATACTTCACATGCTTCTGGAGGAGGTTGTAAAGACGCTTTGCAATCTTAGAGAAATTCTCAATGAATCTTCGCAATAGCTTGCAAGACCAAGAAAATCATGAAGTCGCTTGACATTCTTAGGAGGTTCCCAATTCACAACCGCAGACACCTTCTGGATTAATAAAGATGCCCTTGGCGGAGATGATGTGACCAAGATAAAGCACTTCATCAAGCCAAAATTCACATTTGGAAAACTTCAGATAGAATTGATGCTCTCTCGAGCTTGTCTAGCACCAATCGCAAATGTTTGGCATGATCCTTCTTATTCTTGGAGAAGACCAAAATATCATCGAGATAGACCAAGACTAATTCATTTGTGTAGGGGTTGAAGATGAAGTTCATCATCCGAGAGAATGTTGGAGGAGCATTGACAAGGCCGAAAGACATGACAAGATATTCATAAGAACCAAAGCTTGTTCTAATGCTGTCTTGGGAATATCTTGTTCACGAATGCGAATTTGATGATAACCCATACGAAGGTCAAGCTTGAGAACACTTTAGCACCTTTGAGTTGCTCGAAAAGCTCATTGATGTTGGGAAGTGGATACTTGTTCTTGATTGTCTTCTTATTCAATGGATGGTAATCGACGACAATCGGTCCGTGCCATCCTTCTTTTGGACAAAAGAACACCACAACCCCAAGGAGATGAACTCGTCCGATCAAACCCAGACGCTCTTGTTCATCGAGCTGCTTCTTCAATTCCTTCAGACATTAGGTCCAAGCTTGTATGGACGCTGTAAACGGGTTCAAAGCCGTGCTCAAGATCGATAACGAATTCAACTGGCCGGTGAGGAGGCATTCCCGAAGCTCTTCCGAAAGACATCTTGGTACTCACAAACGATCGAATCGAGAGATAGCATCCAATTCGCCTTCTCATTGAGAGAAAACAACCAATGGTTTCATCACGAAGCGCATAGATGATCACATCATTAGAAGAGTGAGTCAATTGAATTTCCCTGGCAGCACAATCAAGGTGAGCTTTGTGCTGAGAAAGCCAATCCATCCCGAGAATAAGATCAATATCCGAGTCACCAAGGACAAATGGTTTAGCCAGAAATCTATAGTCGCCCATCTTGATACCGACATTCGGAACCAAAACTCGAGAAGTCATATGCTTACCCGAGGACACAATATTCAACGGAATAGGAATATTTTCCGTCACAAACTCATGCTTGGCAACAAAAGGTCTCCAAATGAACGAAAGCGATGCACCAGTATCAAATAAGACTTTTGCAGGAATATCATTAACTGAGAGATTACCCATTATCACATCCGTAGATTCCTCCGCTTGAGCTGCATTCATCATGTTCACCTTGGCATGGTTGGGATTATGCTTGACCACTGCATTGCTGGAAGATCTCACAGGAGGAGGAGGCGGAAGGCGCCTTTGGTTGAAGCACTTGTTCGCATAGTGACCTTTCTCACGACATTTGTTGCAAGTCACCGAGAGCGGACGGTGATAAGGAGCATTTGACCTTGGAGCTTGAGAATTTGACTTGTTCTGATAGCCTGGTTGGGCGGGTGGGAAGACCCACGACCACCGAGTTCTTCTCGCGATAAGGCCGACGGAACGGAGGAGGAGGAAGGTAGAACTTCGCTGCTTAGCTGCCACTTGAGAGGAAGAAGAAGACTGAATCTGCATCCCCGATTCTCTTCTTAGAAGCCTCACATTTGAGCTGGGCAGCTTCTTGCTTCAAAGGCCATGTTGTAGAATTCATCATACTTTTCCGCTCAAAAGCACGAGAGCTAATTGCAGATCTTCTCCGAGACCACCTCTCAATTGATAGATCATACTCTTTTCATCGTGGACGCCTTTCTTAGCGGCGAGCGAAGTTTCGAACTGGATATTGTATTGATACACGTATATGTTGCCTTGCTTGAGATTGCGGAACTCCTCACGCTTGCTCTCAACAACACTTTTCGAATGTGGTGAGCTCAAGTCTCGCGAAACTCATCCTGTAATGACACGACCTCCTCTCGAATCTTTGTATTGCCGGTACCACTCAGCAGCTTGGTCCTTGAGTTGAAACGAAGAAAACTTGACAAAGTCCTCGTGTCCGACATTGCTACATTCAAAATGTTTGCAGATGTCCACAAGCCAATCGTCGCGCCTCGTGGCCTCGGCACGTAAACCGAAAGACTTCGCTGATTAGTGAGGAACTGATTGAGGGTAGCAAAGTGCGGCTGGTTGTTGCCTTGGCCTTGATTTCCTTGATTGCCTTGCCCTTGGGTACGCTTCTTGCAAGAGTTGCAAAATCATCTCGAGCATTGGCATTGGTAGCTGCCATGATAGTTGCCATGCCTCCGGAGGCGGAGGTGGAGGTGGAGGGTCTCGATCGACTCCCATCATTGCGCTCCGGATTCGACGCTGGCGGAGCCATCCTCAAGAGGGTGACATCCGTTAGCACTTTGATAGACAGATAGACAAGTTGAATCAACGGATAGAAATTGCAACATATAGTCTTCACAATAAACATTCAACAAGGATGAACGAATGAATTCCAAAGTTAACATCACACGCCCATTAAGGTGAGAAGCCACTTGATTAAGGGTTGATGAAAAAATAACAAGGTACGATCGAACAAATAAGTGGTAAGGATTACCCAATCACAAACCAAATATCAAGGGAAGAAATGCTAGAGCTACTTGAATCCCACCTATAAACTCCCAAACTTTCTCGTTATGCAATCTGGTGTTGGAGATACAGGGACACAAAATATATCACCCAAACTAACAATACCTAGATCCAAATGTATCCATCCGTCAACACATAACCAAGAAACCTTCGAAATCGTGGTACCGACCTTCAAAAGCATCCGTTATACGAGTCATGGCAATACTCCCGAGCTCGCCCAAAGATCAAGTTATCGGGTTATCTCACCAACAACTGCATAAAAATAGATTTTCAATGTCGGCAAAACTCAGTATTCCAGAATCGCAACGACAAAATTGTGACGAAAACACCTCTGAGCTCAACTCCCGGACACCGCCACAACCCCTAAATGTCGAGGCACCAAGAACAATGTTCTCGCCACAAAACCATCGGGACGATTCCAAGATACCCGCGTGATCCTAAAAAAAATTTAGTGAAATTTGAGGAGAGGAGAGTCAAAACTTCTACGTCAGAGACCTCACCAGAGCGACGAAGGACCGGGAGTAAAAAGAATCCTACTCCGATATATATAATCCTAAGACTCAAAACATTTTTGTTCTAGACTCAACAACGCCAAAGAAACAATCAAGCTAGGGGCTCCTAAGTCGGGATGGCTCGATTACCAACTTGTAACGCCTCGATGCGGCTATATCTCCCACGTGTCGAAGCACGACTTAGAGGCATAACCGCATTGAAAGCAATGTCGCAAGTGAGGTAATCTTCACACAACCCATGTAATACATAAGGAAAGAGATACATAGTTGGCTTACAATGCCACTTCACACAATACATAAATAAACATCCATCATCCAGATTACACTCAAGGTCCGACTACGGAACCAAAATAAAAGAAGACTACCCCAAATGCTACACAGATCCCCGATCATCCCAACTGGCTCCACTATCGATCATCAGAAACGACACATAGTAACGACCACGCCTCGTCGAACTCCCACTTGAGCTCGGTTGCGCCATCTGCAGACCGCATCTTCGGCACCTGCAACTGTTTTGGTAGAATCTGTGAGTCACGGGGACTCAACAATCTCACACCCGCGAGATCAAGACTATTTAATCTTATAGGAAGGACAGAGTGGTAAGGTGGAGCTGCAGCAAGCGACTAGCATATATGGTGGCTACACTCGCAAAAGAGAGCGAGAAGAGAAGCAAGGCACGGTCATGAAGCTAGTAGCGATCAAGAAGTGATCCTGAACTACTTACGTCAAACATAACTCCAACACCGTGTTCACTTCCCGGACTCCGCCGAGAAGAGACCATCACGGTTACACACGTGGTTGATGTGTATATTAATTAAGGTCAACTTCGGTTTTCTACAACCGACATTAACAAATTCCCATCTGCCTCATAACCGCATGGCACGGCTTTCAAAGATAATACCTGCAGGTGTCCCAACTTAGCCCATTATAAGCTCTCACGGTCAACGAAGGATATTCCTTCTACCGAAGACCCGATCAGTCTCGAATCCCGGACTACAAGACATTTCGATAGCAATAAAACAAGACCAGCAAAGCCGCCTGATTGTGCCGACAAATCCCGATAGGAGCTGCACATATCTCGCTCGTGGCACATCCGGATGAGCAGTCCGTATAACTAAAACCAGACCTCAAGTTTCCTTGAGGGGCGCCAGAGGGTTTCTAGTTCGGGCCAGACTTGAAGGAGCACCGTCCGGGGTTAAATAAAGATGACCATCGGCTCGCGAAAACCCGGGGAAAAAGGCTTAGGTGGCAAATGGTAAAACCAATGTTGGGCCTTGCCGAGGAGTCTTATTCAAAGCGAACTGTCAAGGGGGTCCCATAAATCACCCAACCGTAGTAGGAACGCTAAATCAAGGAACATAACACCGTATGACGGAAACTAGGGCGGTAAGAGGAATAAAACACTAGGCGGCCCGAGTCTTCCACCCTTTACCAAGTATATAGATGCATTAATTATAGCAGATATATTGTGATATCCCCAACAAGTAAACATGTTCCAACAAGGAACAACATCTCCATGTTCCAACAAGGAACAAACTTCATCTTCACCTGCAACTAGCAACGCTATAAGAGGGGCTGAGCAAAGCGGTAACATAGCCAATCAGCGGTTTGCTAGGAAAGGATGGTTAGGGGCTTGACATGGCAATATGGGTGGCATGATAAGGAAGTGATAGGCATTGTAGCATAGGCATAGCAAAAGAGCGATTATCTAGCAAGCAAAGATAGAAGTGATATCGAGGGTATGGTCATCTTGCCTGCAAAGTTCTCAGAGTTGTCGAAAGCTTGATCCTCGTAAGCATTCTCAACAGGTTCCTCGTTCACGTACTCGTCTCCCGGATCTACCCAAAGCAAGAACACAAACAATTGAACCACAATAAATCACGGTGCAATGCATAAGCAACATGATGCAATATATGGCATGATATGCGAGATGTGATATGCAATGCGTATGCGCGCTCCGGAAGGAAAATGATGAACCAGGCATCAACTTGGCAAACCAAGTATGCCTCTGGAAAGGTGAGATGATTTCGGTTGAAATCGATATAAAGATCACCGGAATCGGATGCACGGTGTGCAAATGACAAGCAAAACAAGAATGACACAAATGTGCCATTAACAGCATGATGCCACATAACAAGCAACAAGAAATTAAGCTACTGCACCCAAACGTACCAGAAAAGCATATGGAAGTGATCTACTCAAGATGCTTGACAAAAGATGAACACTGAGCTACGGCTAATTCACAACATAACAGGTCCAAACAAGCATGGCAAAAGTGCAAAATATATCAGCTTCACAGACTTAGAGAAAATAATCAACATGGCGTAACAAAGATCGTAGCAATGTTCAGAGCAAGCAAACAACATGCTACAGGAACTTATAATAGCAAAACAAGGAATGGTGTGAATCTAATCAAAGCATAGAACAAAAGTCCCTTACTGACCATGAGCCAAAAATGATCATAAGATATGATGGCACCCACGTAAACATAGCAATTTCGTTAACAGATTCAGCAAACAGGGCATGACATTGACAGAATTAAGTAGGCAAGTTTAAGAGCTCGATGCACTCACTACAGAGCATTACAAGATAAACTAAGCATACATACATCAAGAAGACATGGCATAGAAGCTATACATGGCAAGAACAACATCATAGCATACACGGATCAACTACAACAACCTTAGCAAAATTGAATAACATGTAAACAATCTGCCAGGAAACATTTTATAGCAAAAGTAGAGCTCGATTGACTCAAGCTATGGCACTCCATAATTGCAAACAAAGGCATGGATTGATAGAGCATAACCATTTGTTCAAAACATTCTTACTGAAGTATCTCAAAATATGCATGGAACTCTCTGTAGCATCAAGTTAACATGGCATAAAAATATCAAGAAAACAGGGCTGAAATCAGCAACATCATGAAGCCTAGTTTGCATGCTTGTGCTAGTCACCATAGAGATCACAAAATACATGGCATACACCCTGGAAAGATGGCATGGCATATTACAAAACACATGTAGGACTCAAGTTCATAGGGTGCACACATCAATCATGGCAAAATGACAAAGTGCATATTCATTAAGAAACAAAACTAACATCACATAGCCCTCTTCTAACAGCATTTCGGGCATCAAGATGAGCTCAAATGAAAATGATGCAATGAGATGAAATGATCTACTCTTCGAGACGAACAATTCGGTATGCTATAAGCCCAAAACAGAGCCACAGGTGCAGAGTTATGGTATGATGAAAATGCAACAATTTAATGACAGAATAAAAACTTAGAGGAAATCGGGGCTCGGGGAAGAAAGTCAACCGATGCGTGGATCTAGATCCGGCGGGCGCGCGGATCGAGGACGGCGGAACCTCGCCGGAGGAGGGAGGAGGAAGGAGAGGCCGGGGCGGCCGGGCGGCGATCGGGCCGGGGCGACGCGGGCGGCATCAAGGCGTCGAGGGAGCGCGGGCGGGGCGAGGCGGCGGCGCCGGCGGCCGGCCGGGCGAGGAACAGCGGGGAGGCGCGGTTCGGCGATGGCGGGCGGCGCGGCGGCGGCGGCGGCGGCGGCGGCCGAGGCGGCGGGCGAGGGCGAGGGCGCGGGGTCGGGCGGTGATTCCATGGGCCAAGCGGCGTCATGGTGGCCGGGCGCCACGTGGCGGCCCCCGATTCGCCGCCGCCGGGCGGCGGGAGCCTCGTTCGCGCGATCGGACGGTCCGGGCGCGGAGGAGCGGGCTAGGGTTTGGGGATCCGGATTTCGGGGAAGGGACCTATATTTATAGGTAGAAGGAGCTAGGAAGCTCCAAATGGAGTACGGTTTTCGCCCACACGATCGTGATCGAACGGCGATGGACATGGAAGTGACTTAGATGGGTTATTGGGATATTTTGAAGGGGTGTTGGGCTGCAACTTAAAAGAGGCCTTTGCGAGAGTGCGGTTAACCGTTGGAGTACCAAACGAGCTCCAAATGACCAAACTTGACAGTGGTTCACCGTGGTGTACCAAGGCCACTTGACAAACCTCGGTCCATTCCGAGAAAGTTTAATACCCGCCACGGAAAAATGTAAAAGGGGACGCCGGGGGACATAGGAGTGCCGGATTGCAAAACGGACAACGGGGAAAATGCTCGGAATCATGAGACGAACACGTATGCGAATGCGATGCACATGATGACATGATATGAAATGCATGACATAAACAAAATGTAAAACGAAATACAAAACCCAACCACGTAGGGGATATCATATCTCAATGCCGAAAATGGCAAGAGTTGGAGTTACAAATATGGAAAGTTACATCCGGGGTGTTACACCTAGCCATCCCTCTACTCACCCACACCTGCTGTTATTCTCCGGCGACGGTAGATGAACCATTAAACCCTCGTACAGTCGTACTCCCTTCCGTGTGTGAAACAACTACTGAGTCTTCCGGGCTCCATGTCGTTCCCTTCCTAGGCCTCGCCGTCATCCACCGTGCTAGTGCTCTCAGCGCGGCTTGGTCAACATGGTCGACGACCGACATGCATCTGGAGTGGACTGTACGTGGAGAGGCTAACATCTAGGTCCATGGCCGGATGCAAGGAAATGCCTCCTTATTACGCGCAAAATAATGATTCCTCCACCTGACATCTGGGACCTACCAAAAGGGCCTTTGTATTTCGCGAAAAAAATGTTACCGCCGCTGACAGCTCGGACCCACCAGCTATATCTTCGCACGCAAGGAAGTGCCTCCTTATTACGCACAAAAAAATGAATACTCCCCCTGCTAGCTGGGACCCAGTATAGTGGCAGGCTGACTTGTCGGCCTACTAAGTTGACGGGGACGGAGGGCTTTGTCAACTTAGTCAATATGCACAAATTTAGCTCTAGTGACCGTACGATGTCCATCCAACGGCCATAGTGCTTCTTCAACCTCTGGTCTTCTTGCTCCAGCCGCCCAAACCAGCGCCGGTCGTGCCTCGTGCTCCTACCTCCCGTGGCCGGTTGTGATGCCGCGAGGCCTCACCGCCCCTACTACTCCCACCGCTAGCCGTGCCATCCTCTACTCACCCACACCCCCGTTATTCGCGGGCGACGATAGCCTCACACTGCATCCGAACCAGTGAACCCTCGTACTCCTCTCCGTGTGGGCATCCACTGTCGCGTCTTCCCTGGCTCCGCATCGTACCCTTCCAAGGCCTCGCCGTCGTCCACCACCTTGGTGCTCTCGGCACGGCGTGGTCAATGTGGTCAATGACCGACTTCCATCGGAAGAGTACTGTACTTGGAGAGGCTGACAGATAGGTCCACGGCAGCCGCAAGGAAGTGCCTCCTTATTACACGCAAAATAATTATTCCTGCACCTGACAGCGGGGACCCACCAGACGGGCAACCGTACTTTGCAAAAAAGAATGTTTCCCCCTGACTGCTGGGACCTACCAGCGACATCTTCGCACGCAAGGAAGTGCGTCCGGGCAAAAAAATGATTCGCCCGCCCTGACTGCTCGGACCCACTAGCTACATCTTCACACGCAAGGAACTGCCTGACAGTCGGGACCCACCTGGTCAAAGCGTACGTAGCATTGTCATTCTGGTCGCGAACGTGTACGTACATACTGGTCACGGTAGAGGCGCGCACGTGTCATAGTAGAGGCGTGCACGTAGCATGTACACGTACGTACAGCGGCCAGTGTGCAAGAAAGAAAATACGTCCACGTACGTACATACGGGCAATGTCTCGAACGCCTACTCACACATACGTATGATCAGGGCTCGTGTACATGGCTGGGTCGGAACGGAGAAACAGCATCGTCGTCGTCGTGTTCATGGGGAGCCAACTGGCTGGGTCGGAACGGAATGCGTCGTCGTGTTCATCCGGAGGGCTTGGACGGAACAACCGATGGAAACGAGGCCTGGTGTACCCCAGAACGGATGAAACGGCCTTGTGTTTGACCGGCCATGTTCGAAATGGGATCTTGTTCATCGAGAGGAGTCAGGCGTACCACAAAACGGAGGAAACGGACCTCCTACGGTCGAAACGGGGGTCCTGTTCATCGGGAGGGGTGTGGCGTACCGCAAAACGGAGGAAACAGACTTGTGTTGGAGCACTATGGTCGAAACAGGGGTCCTGTTCATCGGGAGGGGTGTGGCGTACCGCAAAACGGGACTCCACGGGATACTGTTCATCTCCATCATCGACCCTCCCCAGCCTCCACGGGCTACTATTCATCCACCGTCGACCTCCTCCAGCCTCCACATGCGACTGTTCATCCACGGGCTCCTGTTCATCCAGCCTCCACCGCGCGCTACTCCACCGGCTACTATTCAACCAGCCCTCTCCACGGGCTCCTGTTCAACCACCCCTCCACGGGCTACTGTTCATCCAGCCCTCCGCCATCTACTATTCATCCAGCCCTCCACTGGGTGGTCCTGTTCATCCAGCCCTCCACGGGGTCCTGTTCATCTAGCCCCAACCGGCTTGATCAATCGGGGTCATGTTCATCCAGAGGCAACACCACGGGGTCCTGTTCATCCACCCCCACCAGGAACTATTCATCCAAACCCCCAAGAAATGCTCATTGTTCATCCAGAGGCAGATCGATCGGCTTCGCTTAGCAGCGCAGAGCGGCGAATCACTCGATCGGGTTCGCTTAACGCCATCGATCGATCGCCGGGTTCAAGAACGCGTAGCCTGCGCAAAGGTAATCGCCGGGTTCGATTAGAGCCCAACGCCTCACACCCACGCGCTGCTTGTACGAGAAAACGCATCGCCGCCCCGACCACCCATCGTAATCGGGACACCCGATATTTTCCTCGCCCTCGCTTCTACCACGGTTTTTTCCGTCATGGACGGCCCAAAGAATGGCATGCAGCTGCGTCTCCAGCCCGCCCAGGACGAAAATCCCATTTTCTGTCATGATTTTTTGTCATAGAAGTAGGAGCCCACCACATCTATGATGATACCGGGTTTTGTCACAATTATCGTCATAGAAGTGTCATAAGTATGACAGTAATTTCTTTCGTTCGGCCCAAAATGTCTCGGATGTGTCTTTTTTTTGTAGTGTGTAGGTTCAGCACTTGAGTGTGACCGTGTGTGTTCCGTCATGTGCTCGGACATGAATGCATGAGGGCATCGTGCGTGTTTTTGCGCCCATGTGTACGTGTGACTGTTGCATGCATGCATGAGGTTGTAGTCCCTCACATTCACATGTTCATAAGTCAATGCTTTGTTAAAACGTTGCATGCAAGGTTTAATCGTTTGTTGTTCACGCATGCATTCCCGATATTAATACGTTGGTAAAGACAATTTCTTGAGGAAAACGAGCCCATGAATTGAGTACAAAGGGGACCAATAAGCCAGGACGGAGGGAGTATTGGTAGTGAACCGGAAGGAGGCAGTAGGTACTAGTAGTACTACGTAACAACATGCAGCAACAAAATTCCTCTATGCGCATCCTGTCTACGTGTCATGCAAGAAAATAGAGATAAGTACAAGTGAGACTCAGGAACGGACATACGCGTAGGGGGGAGTACGTGTAGGGGCCACTCAGGAGCAGTCAAATCATAGCGTAAGTTAGTCGGAAGAAGCAACCATCATTTCAGTCTTCAATGACACGTACGCAATATAAAATGGTTGATATGGAGAGAAAAAGAAAACCGCTCCACTATATATACACTAGCAGGAGCCTAACCTACAAGCCTACTTCCTTGGGTTCCTCTCTTCACAAGCATAGAACGACAGTGGCCACACCGCTGGTCACAGATCCGGCATGATCCTGCCGCTGGGGGGAAGGGGACGATGTTCTGCGTAGACGCGGTCGACAGCGGCGAGGGAGAAAACCCACTGTTGGTGCGTCCCGATGGGGGGTCCCCGTGGTATGGGCTGGAGCCGCCTCCCAACCGCCTTTTAGCTGCAGCCCGATGTCCCATGTACAACTTCCTTTTGGAGCCGACTTGCTCCACTGCCGCAGCTCCCCACGTAACTCCATCTCCATCCGGATCTTTCTCTACTTCTACCGGCTTCTATTTGTGACGAGTTTATGTCTCATGAACTAGTGCTAGTACTATTATTCTAATCACACTTCTTCAATATCTTTGCCAACAGGGATGCTCAGCTCGATTTTAGTGGAACTGCATAAAAGCATCGTATGATCCGAGGGAGCCAGCCATCTTTCCTTCGACATGTTCTACCTAACCAGGAAATTAAATCCTGTTTAGGGTTCAGGATTTACATCATAGGGACCCCATCAGTAGTTTTTTTGTACGCACTCTCACAACTTTTGTCTTTAGTTGTGAAGTAAATATTGGCTATGATCTGTGAATCAGTGAGATGTATCAGCCTGCGTGTTAGTTTTCCTTTGTATTTGCTGGAATATTGGTAACCTTGGAGTAGGAATGAAAATGGAGTGGAAAGTTTCTGTTTTTATAGAGAAAAAATGAAAACGGAGAGAAACCAATGTTTCGTTTTGTTGGATCGCGCCATCGAGCAAAACCAACGTTTAAATCACGTCTATCGCGTTCGTGTCTCACCCTCCTCCACGGCTCCACCCCACACGGTCGCTCGGCATGCCACTCACCGCAAACTGAGTATACGATAACTTTCCCGCCGGCTTGTCGATGGATCGCGCCATGGAGTACTAGCACTAATCGAAGAGATTGACGAGGAGGGGGAGGATAGCTAGCTATAGCAGGGACTCCCAAGAACTTTTTACGTGCATATTGTGGCCGGCTATTGCTACCTTTGAACGAGGAGCAGTCGCGTGCACCGGGAAGCGGCATGGGTGACGCTCTCTTGGCCGGTGCGCCGCTTCAATGCCGGCGCCAGTGAGAGGTCGAGTTCGCTCTGGCCTGGCATGAATGCGGCACTGACCGTTCAGGGCGGGAAGCATGCGCGGGTGATGAAGATGGTTCGGGTTGGTCAGGAGCGGGCGTGGCAGCGGTCCGGAAGCCCGCAAAAAAAGAGATGTTGTACGTAAATATTGCTACGTATATAATTAACAATGTAAATAATGTGCCAGTTGGACAAATATCATTGGAGATGGAGATGGAATTTTACGTAAACACGGATATGCATGTCTATGTCTATGTGTGTGTGTGCGCGGCGACTCTCGGACTACTCATACACACCATAAATTCTTGTTCTCCCTACACACACACAAATTTAGTACCGCCTCATTTTGTTCCTAGGATAGGAATATCATAGGAGTGGAAAACAATATGAAGTGAGATAAATGGAGTACGAAGTACAAGAAGAAATGTACACACAATCACTCTGCCTCTGAGATACCCGCGAGTACACGATGGAGCGCATTTGTACACGAAGAGGCAGCTTACGCACGTAATAATTTGACCATTTAATTTGTTCACTTAATAATGGAGGGGCGGGGACCACACGTGATCGGTACAAACTGCGACCTGGAAGTGGGGGCGTGTTTTTGATTGAGTTTTCTTTCTTGGTACGTTAAAAAAAATTGTCCGCCAGTTTTTGTTTCTTTTTTCTAGGAACACGTGTATTCCATTTAAAACCACTGCTATGGAGAGATTTTTTTTACTCCATTGTATATATAGCCTCTTGTTTTATAGGGTTTCTCACGTCTCGCTCTCTCACCCTCTCCATTTCTAAACAAGATGACAGTGTCCAATCTATCTATCTCCTCACCGGTGATAATAGATCTGGCCGAATCCCGTCCGCTGCCGGAGGTGAGGAGGTGCAGCGTTGACGTTGTCGCCGTCGGCGATGGAGGAAGTTGATGCGCACCGTCCTCTCTGAGCCGGCGCTGGCGCGAACAAAGGTCCTCCACGCCCTTGTTCGCTGCCGTCGTGTGGGCAGATCCCGCCCGCCCACCTAAGCAATAACTTGCCCACCTGAGGTATAACTTCTTTTGGATTTCATGCTTCATTGTACTGGTCCAGCTCCCCAGGTCACTGCATGCGGGTTTTCTTCTATGCCACTACTCCCCAGCTCCCCATGTACAGTACTCCCTCCGTCCCGAAATGTAAGATGTTTTTTGATACTATGATAGTGTCAAAAAACGTCTTACATTTTGGGACGGCGGGAGTAGCTAGGGTTTGTCGGCTGGTCCAACATCACCTATTTTTTACTATTATAGAGGAAAGGCCACTTGAAAAGTTGTCCTGGTTTATGCTTCGGTGGAGGTATACATATTTTTTCGACAAAAAGTACATGGTGGTTGTGCGGTCATTGTCCATACGCTCCTATTGCTACTGCTAATCTAATACTATCACTGGTTAAATGAAGTAATGCCCATGGTAAAGTGACGTCCCTTTTAAGTAATGCTGATGTCAATCCAGAGGCATTGATAAATGCTTCTGTCCTGTTTTTTTTCTCGGGTATCCTAGTTTAGTTCCCATCAAGATAATCATGATGCTTCTATTTGTTGGTGTACTTTTCATTAATTCTTATAGAAAATTGAGATGTCGTTGTTAATCTTGTACCACTACCAAAACAAAGTAACAACACTATGTCCCTTTTTTATATTTTTGCAAACGGCGATGCGTATCTCCATACCCGGGCATGTCTTCCTCAATTTTAGTGGAACTGCACAAAATTGGATGGCCATTGTTGTTCCGCCTCACTGTCCTCTGCCACGTGGTTCTTCCTTCGTTGAGCTTGATTACCGAGAACAAACAGACCACAGTGAGGATTTTTTGAACTTCATTGGTGCCTCACCCAAATTTGATGCCAAATGGATGATGCATCACCATGATGACCTATCGATGCTCATGGTTCCGTCTCATGTTGCATTGGCTGGTGAAGCTGATCGATTTTCCACAAAAAAACAAGTTGTCTTCCATCAGTGCTCTTTGCTTGTTACCCACAAAGATGATATCCTTCATCAGTTCACCTTGGTTGCGTTGGAGACACAGCCGTCTTTCACGTTGGTGTAATTTTATCACACAATTTGCTATGAACCAAATGTTTTCTCGAAGAAGGATCGACGTTGGTTCTAAGAGCATAAGTTTTGTATTGATTTCTAAGCCTTGTCACAACTTTTTCTTCAGCTCTCCCGTAATTCTATTTGTCCAGCTATTAACTAAATATGTCACCAGACATTGATTAAAAAATGGTGTGGACTAAAAACCCGGATGGACGTAGTAGCCCTTCGTTTTTATTTACTCTGCATATTAGATTTGACTGAAGTCAAACTTTGTAAAGTTTGACCAAGTTTAGGCCGAACACAACAGACCATAATTGTTGAGAGAGGGCAAACTGTACATACTCTCAAACCTTTTCGATAATTGAAATTAAAATTCTTTATTTGTACACACTCTCACACGTTTCTGATAAATTTGCGCGTATGTGGTTGTTCACTTAATGGAGGATAGTGTACCGCACGTGAAGGACAAGAAGTGCGACCAGGACGGGTGGATCGTTAGTTGATCGTAAGTAGTTTTCTTCACTGGTACTTTAAATAAAGAGTTTCATTTCGTACTTACACAATATAAAATGATTGTTATGGAGAGAAAAAGAAAATCACTCCACTATGTATTCGTAGTATACACGAGTACTATATAAGTTGGAGCCTCAGCGCTTGTTCGCTAGGGTTTGCACTCTCCACTCTCTCACACTACATATATATATATATATATATATATATATATATATATATATATATATATATATATATATATATATATATATATATATATATATATATATATATATATATATATATACGCTGGAGGCTTAGCGTTCCTTTGCTAGGGTTTGGTATACTCACAGTCTCTCACCCTCTTCACCAGATCTAAACAAGACTGCGTTGGCCTCTGTTTCTCTCTCCCCCCTCACAGCTGGTGAAGGAGCCGTCGGATCCCGTCGCACCGGGAAGGGGAGGAGGTGCAGCGTTCACTCTATTGCCTTCAGCGAGGGAGGCAATCCACTGCCGGCTACGCTGTTCTCTTTCACCCAGCGCCTATGCGGGAGGGCCACCGACCCCTTCTTCCTCGTTGTCGTACGTAGTGTGGGTAGATCCAGCCTCCCGCCACACGCCTAGCCACATCCCGATGACCCTAAGGTGTAACTTTCTTTGTAACCATCATTGCCCTAGCTGCATGCGGATCTTTTTTGATTCTGTAGTCGAATCTAGGTCTTGGTTCAAAGATGAAAGAAGGGTGGGGTGGAGCATGAATCTAGGACATGGTTCAATGAGGAAAGGAGGGATGGAAAGTAGTATAGACTGGCTATCCAGCCGCTTTGTTGGTCGAAAAGGGAAATGGGGGCTAACCCAGTACACACATCTATAAGGAACCTATCTCTTTGTTAAAAAAGGAAAGACACTGGGGGTCGGGTAGTTTGTGCAGGACTAGATTTGCTGCCCTCACATAGGAAAAAGGATCAAAGAGAACAAATATGGGTCCAACGCAGATATGCCGCTTGGCAACATACTCTGCATCACCCATTTATACGTGTGGAAGCACATGGTGCTGGCATGTCCGATGTTCCGTGTCCCATACAACTATTTTGCTGTTATTAATCTAAGAATGCCGCTGGAAAATTGAAGCAATGCCACTATTAAAAGTAAATTACATTTTAACCAATGTTGTTTTAAGAGAATGTCTCTGTTAATATGAATCAATGCAACCGTTTTAGAAATGCTATTGTCCTACTTTGTTTTCCATCAAGATAAGTTAGATGCTTCTTTTTTTCGCCTTATGTTTCATCCTCCTTTATTGCCAGTAATTGCTTCCTTTTTGCCTTTGTTAAAACAGGGATATCTATTCAACTTGTTGCTATAGTGAACTTAAATTTCACACCGGCGACTTTGCTTGATTTAGTTGAACTACACAAAACGAGATTGGATTTCCTATTCGTGTTGGCAGATTCGTAGGTGATCTTGTCTGCGTCATGGAAGGTCAGTACCTGCCTTCATCCACATGACCGTGAAGTGTGCTTTGAGATGTTGTGCTACTTGTATTGGTACTGTTTAAAATAAATGTTGAATTGAAGCTATTGAATTTTTGTCTTTTCCCATTAAGTGAACAAAAATGGGACCAACCCAGACTTGATGCATGTTGCTTTGTTACAACAAACTCTGCATCACCCCCTTTATAAGTAGATGGGAGCACATGGTGTTGTTGCACCCATTCTCCCCCCAAACTGTTAATGCTTTTTGTTTATCTAATGCCGCTAGTAAAATTAAGCAATGCCACTCTCAGAATTAACTAATGAATCTTAGTTCAAAACTGCAACACTTGTTAGGGATCGGCGGGAGTACCATTTCTGTTAGGGATCGGCCGGAGTTCATGTTTAAGAAATGTATTGTTGAGATAATGTCTCTATTATTATATATCAGTTACAATGTTTTACAAATGGTACTATCCTGCTTTGTAGTTCTTTCTACATGTTTAACCAAGGTATTGTTAAGATAATGTCTCTGTTAATATGAATCAGTCGCATTGTTTTAGGAATGGTACTTTTCTGCTTTGTCATTCTTAATACATGTTGAAACAAGACATGTCTAAGATAATGTCTCAGTTAATATGAATGAATCACACTGATTGAGAATTGATACTCTCCTGCTTTGTTTCCCATTAAGATAAGATAGATGTTTTTTCTTCTGGGAGTATAAGTCAACAATCATTATTTCTCAGTAATTGTTTCGCTTGTACCTATTGTTGCACACAGGGATATCAAAACTTCTGCTCGATTTTATTTCGACTTTGATTAGTTGAACTGCACAAACGGAGCCAATGTGTTTAAGGCAAACTGTTGCATTAGTGGCTCCAGTTGGTCTTTCCACTTTGCACAAAGAAGCAGTCACTATTTGCGCTACATTACAGAAGGAATGATCGAGAAGCTTGATACGTCTCCAACGTATCTATAATTTTTTATTGTTCCATGCTGTTATATTATCAATCTAGGATGTTTTATAATCATTTTATAGTCTTTTTATATCATTTTTTCTACTAACCTATTGACATAGTGCCAAGTGCTAGTTGCTGTTTTCTACATGTTTTTTACATCGCAGGAAATCAATACCAAACGGAGTCCAAATGCAATGAAACTTTACGGAGATTTTTTATGGACCAGAAGACACCCAATGGGCCAAGGCTGCGCCTGGGGGGTGCTCCGAGGGGAGCACAACCCACCAGGGCGCGTCAGGAGGCCCAGGCGCACCCTAGTGGGTTGTGCCCACCTCGGGTGCCCCCGGACCGCCTCTTTGCTCTATAAATACCCCAATATTCCAGAAACCCTAGGGGAGTCGAGGAAAATCAATTCCAGCCGCCGCAGAGTCCAGAACCACCAGATCCAATCTAGACACCATCACGGAGGGGTTCACCACTTCCATTGGTGCCCTCTCCGATGATGCGTGAGTAGTTCTTTGTAGACCTTCAGGTCCGTAGTTAGTAGCTAGATGGCTTCCTCTCTCTCGTTTGATTCTCAATACAATGGTCTCTTGGAGATCCATATGATGTAACTCTTTTTGTGGTGTGTTTGTTGGGATCGGATGAACTTTGAGTTTATGATCAGATCTATCTTTTTATCCATGAAAGTTATTTGAATATTCTTTGATATCTTATATGCATGATTGCTTATAGCCTCGTATTTCTTCTCTGATATTTGCGTTTTGTTTGGCCAACTTGATCTATTTATCTTGCAATGGGAAGAGGTGCTTTGTAGTGGGTTCGATCTTACTGTGCTTGATCCCAGTGACAGAAGGGGAGCCGACACGTATATATCATTGCTACTAAGGATAAAACGATAGGGTCTATCTCTACATAGATATATCTTGTCTACATCATGTCATCGTTCTTATTGCATTACTCCGTTTCTCCATGAACTCAATACAATAGATGCATGCTGGATAGCGGTCGATTGTGGAGTAATAGTAGTAGATGCAGGCAATAGTCGGTCTACTAATCTTGGACGTGATGCCTATGTAATGATCATTGCCTGGATATCGTTATGATTATTTGAAGTTCTATCAATTTCCCAACAGTAATTTATTCACCCACCATTTGCTATTTTTCTCGAGAGAAGCCACTAGTGAAACCTACGGCCCCCGGGTCTCTTTCTCATATTATTTGCCTTTGCGATCTATTTTATTTGCCTTTTATTTTCAGATCTATTAAACTAAAAATACAAAAAACACCTTGCTGCATTTTATTCTCATTTATTACATTTGGCGTTCGATCTATCAATCTATTACAACTTTCTCCTGTCCTCGTGCCAATTTCTGGCACCATTACCCGAAAGGATTGCCAACCCCTTTAACACGTAGGGTTGCGAGTGGTTGTTACTTGTGTGCAGGTCTTGTTTACGTTGTGTTTCTTGGTTCTCCTACTGGTTCGATAACCATGGTTTCATCACTAAGGGAAATACCTACCGTTGCTGTGCTGCCTCATCCCTTCCTCTTTGGGGAAATACCGACGTAGCTTCGAGCCGCATCAAAGCTTTAGAGTATTATAGACGCTGGTGACATGACTAGTCTGCAGACCAAGGAAAACTCAAGTCAACAGCACGTGGGGTGCAAAATTCACTCCACAAGGAAAGGTATGACCAAGTCTGTCACCGGCGTAGCTGTAACAAACGAGGTCAGTATCGGCCTTCATCCACATGATAGTGCTTTGTTATGTTGTGATGATTATATTGTTGTATTGTTTTTAATAAATGTTTAATTCAAGCTATTGTATTGCTATATTTTCCTAATAAGATAATGAAGATGATTATAGTTGTAAGCGTATGTTTAATCAACTAGTACCACTACTATATTCATCACGCTTTTTCTGTATTTATGCAGACATGGATGCTCAGCTTGATTTTAGTGGAACTGCACAAAATGTTCAGATGGTTCGTGTCCTCCATAATACTTCATCATGCACAATACATTGAATGGTTCTCTAATCAATCTTCGTCACCTTGAGCCACCGGACTATTTACTTGAATGGAGCTGCCAACGTGTTCAAAGCCTTGCAACATATAAATATGAAATCCACCATGCTACGCAAGACATTGTCTTAACAAGTACAAGAAGCTAGGACAGGACTCCAAGTCTGTCAATGTCATTCTAAGCAACAATGATGGGGCATCTGGGTATGGTAATCTGTTTACCGTACTTTGAGTTTGTCAGTCCACTGATTGGTGGGTTGACACTGGGGCCGATATTCATGTGTGTGTTGATGTGTCTTTGTTTTCTTGCAACATATAAATACGAAATACACCGTGCTGCACAAGACATTGTTTGATTTCAGTTGAACTGCACAAAAAGATACACTGGTTAATCCGGCTCCATGTGCCATTTCAATGTGCAAACTGATGACAAACCCTTGTCATTCCACAATCGTAGGCATTACATATTTTGAATGGGAAAAGCTTGTCAAAGTTTAATCATTGATGTTAGCAAGAAGACATTAGTTTAATATATTGGAATTGGAAAACCTTGTCAAATTTTTTTCATTGATGTTAGCCAGAAGACATGCATTTGATATTTTTGAGTGGGATACCCTTTGCTGTGAGCAGCGTCGATCATTTTTTTCCTATTCCTGTGTTTAGTTCAGATGTAAATATTTAATCTGCTGAGATGCATAGTCACATGAATGTTGACTTATGTAAGGTATTTTAAGAGTTTGTTCTGAATGTTGTCTATGTAATGACAGGCCTTGTGAGTTTTATTGCAAAGTTGAGCTTGGAATGCGAAGGAATGCAGCATCACGAGCTGTTCACCGTGCCTCTTGAGAATAATGCTTCATTTTGTTTTGCATGTTGATCTAATGCATGTGATTTGCATGTTAAGAAGATCATCCTCTTCTTTAATTTCTGTGGTTAAGAAGTTCATCGTCTTATGTTTCATTCATAGCCTATACGACAACTCGGGTAGGTTAGAGGTGAAACCATATGATCTTCCGAACAACTCATCATCTTAGGTCGTGATTGGATCGTTGTTTTCAAACCAAAACTGCTTGTAAAACTGACGCTTGTAAATAAAAGCAGATGGTCTTGGGCGAAGCGCTTGGTTGGTTGATTTCGACTAGTAAAATATACACGGGTCTCTCAAATTACACGCGTAACTCGCTGGTACCGTTACAAACCTTAGGCCCTCGGTTTCATTATGCTTGTATTTTACGCGTTATTTCCGGTAACGAGTAAATTACTCTTGTATCTTTATACAGGTGTGAAACAATCCAGAGCTCCCAAGAGCGACCTTACCATTTCATGTCGTCTCAGTCTCTCGAAGGTGCTCATAGATGTCCGATGATCTCGGATTCCTAAATAAGCAGCGGGCGCTGTATCAGATCATCCGTAGGGCCCGCGAGGCCCTCACCATTGTCCTTCGAGTTGTTGCGCTCGTCATGGAGCCAAGCATTTTCAACATGGTCAACGAACATGAGGAATCAGGAGATGACTTTACTTGGAGAGGATGACAGTAGGGACCCACCAGGGCATAGCCGTACGTACACAAGTTCCTCCTTATTATATACAACTTTACATTTTTTTCTTCCTCCTAGTTTCCTGACATCACGGTCCCACACCATCGTCAAACTATATAGTCAATAAACGAGAGAACTGAACAAGGTGCGGCCGACAGTTGGGACCCAGCAGCTCGAGCAGTATTTTTTTTAGGTGTAAGTGGAGTTTTTCTTGAGCGATGTTTTTGTTGTTGTTCAGAGGAGCAGGGTATCAACTGGGTGGGTGATACGTCTCCAACGTATCTATAATTTTTGATTGCTCCATGCTATATTATCTACTGCTTTGGTCTATATTGGGCTTTATTTTCCACTTTTATATTATTTTTGGGACTAACCTATTAACCGGAGGGCCAGCCCAGAATTGGTGTTTTTTGCCTATTTCAGTATTTCGAAGAAACGGAATATCAAACAGAGTCTAAACGGAATGAAACCTTTGGGAACGTGATTTTCTCACCGAACATGATTCAGGAGACTTGGACCCCACGTCAAGAAAGAAGGGAGGTGGCCACGAGGGTGGGGGGCACGGCCACCCCCCTAGGGCACGCCCCTGCCTCATGGGCCCCCCTTTGCTCCACCGACGTACTCCTTCCTCCTATATATACCTATGTTCCCCCAAACGATCAGATACGGAGTCAAAAACCTAATTCCACCGCCGCAACCTTCTGTACCCACGAGATCCCATCTTGGGGCCTGTTCCGGAGCTCCGACGGAAGGGGAATCCACCACACAGGGCTTCTACATCATCACCATAGCCTCTCCGATGAAGTGTGAGTAGTTTACCTCAGACCTTCGGGTCCATAGTTAGTAGCTAGATGGCTTCTTCTCTCTTTTTGGATCTCAATACAATGTTCTCCCCCTCTCTCGTGGAGATCTATTCGATGTAATCTTATTTTTGCGGTGTGTTTGTTGAGACCGATGAATTGTGGGTTTATGATCAAGATTATCTATGAATAATATTTGAATCTTCTCTGAATTCTTTTATATATGATTGGTTATCTTTGCAAGTCTCTTCGAATTATCAGTTTGGTTTGGCCTACTAGATAGGTTTTTCTTGCAATGGGAGAAGTGCTTAGCTTTGGGTTCAATCTTGCGGTGTCATTTCCTAGTGACAGTAGGGGCAGCAAGGCACGTATTGTATTGTTGCCATCGAGGATAACAAGATGGGGTTTTTATCATATTGCATGAATTTATCCCTCTACATCATGTCATCTTGCTTAAAGCGTTACTCTGTTTTCTTTAACTTAATACTCTAGATGCATGCTGGATAGCGGTCGATGAGTGGAGTAATAGTAGTAGATGCAGGCAGGAGTCGGTCTACTTGTCTCGGATGTGATGCCTATATACATGATCATACCTAGATATTCTCATAACTATGCCCAATTCTGTCAATTGCTCAACAGTAATTTGTTCACCCACCGTAGAATACTTATGCTCTTGAGAGAAGCCACTAGTGAAATCTGTGGCCCCCGGGTCTATCTCTATCATATTAATCTTCCTACGCTTTATTATTGCTTTGCTTTTTTACTTTGCCTTTTATTTTACTTTGCATCTTTATACCAAAAATACCAAAAATATTACCTATCATATCTATCAGATCTCACTCTCGTAAGTGACCGTGAAGGGATTGCCAATCCCTATTCACGTTGGTTGCGAGGAGTTATTTGCTTTGTGTAGGTACGAGGGACTCGCGCGTAGCCTCCTACTAGATTGATACCTTGGTTCTCAAAAACTGAGGGAAATACTTATGCTGCTTTGCTACATCATCCTTTCCTCTTCGGGGAAATCCAACACAATGCTCAACAGTAGCAAGAAGAATTTCTGGCGCCGTTGCCGGGGAGTCTACGCAAAAGTCAACATACCAAGTACCCATCACAATCCCTTATGCCTCGCATTACATTATTTGCCATTTGCCTCTCGTTTTCCTCTCCCCCACTTCACCCTTGCCGTTTTATTCGCCCTCTCTTTTCCGTTTGTCTTTTTCTCGCTTGCCTTGTCACCATGGCTAGTCTTATATCTTCTCCGTTGTCTCCGGCAATGAAGTTCTAAATTTTAAGCAAAGGGAGGGAGAAAATCTAAAAGATGCTTGGTATAGAATTTGCAATGCTCAAAATAGATCTACCAGGAAGCAATCTACTTCAGTTCTTCTCCGCAATTTTTATGTGGGTGCTAATCCTTGGTATAGATATATCCTTGATACCATTACCGGAGGGAATTTCTTGGGTAGCCATACGTTTGATTCTTATAATGCTACGATAGAATTATTTGGCTCACCACCTCTTTTGGTTAATGGAACTATGTTAACTTTGGAGCATGTAATGCAATGACTTGAAATTATTGAAAATAAAGTTGCTACCATTGAGTTAATTGAAAATATAGATAAAAATATCCACAATCAAATTACCCAATATGGATCTAAGGTAGGAGTAACTTTGAAAAATATTAAGGAAAAGGGTCCCATAGTTAATGAGAGAATAAATCAGGATTCCACTAGAATCGATAAACTTGAGGGTATCATTACCAACTTGGGAACCGCTTTTTCTTCCGTAAAGAATACTCCAAGTCCACCTGCTAAAATTGCCAAGCTTATGTATGTTCCTAAAAATAAGGGTGAATCCTCTAGTAAGGAAACTGCGGATCTTAAATCTATAAGTATTCATCCCGATCTTTTTGCTATCATTAAGGAACCTTTTGCTACAAATGAATTTTTCGATCTTGTGCCTAAAAGTTTAATAATTACTAAAGTAAATAAATTTCTATGGAAGGTATATGCCTCATTGAAGAATTGCCTACCAAACATGGCAATACCTAGATCTATCCTTGCTTTTATGCCTAGCTAGGGGCGTTAAACGATAGCGCTTGTTGGGAGGCAACCCAATTTTATCCTTGCTTTTTGTTTGTTAGGAATAAATAATCCATCTAACTTATGTTTAGATGTGGTTTTATGTTTTAATTAGTGTTTGTGCCAAGTTAAACCTATAGGATCTTCTTGGATGATAGTTATTTGATCTTGCTGTAATTTCCAGAAACTTTCTATTCACGAAAACAATTATTAAAAATCACCAGAACGTGATAAAATAGTAATTCAAATTTCTTCTGATCAATAAACAAATTTCCTAGGTCTTCCTATCTTGGCTGAATTTTTGGAGTTCCAGAAGTTTGCGTTAGTTACAGATTACTACAGACTGTTCTGTTTTTGACAGATTCTGTTTTTCGTGTGTTTTGCTTATTTTGATGAATCTATGGCTAGTAAAATAGTTTATAAACCATAGAGAAGTTGGAATACAGTAGGTTTAACACCAATATAAATAAAGAATGAGTTCATTACAGTACCTTGAAGTGGTCTTTTGTTTTTTTCGCTAACGGAGCTCACGAGATTTCTGTTGAGTTTTGTGTTGTGAAGTTTTCAAGTTTTGGGTGAAATGTTTTGATGGATTATGGAACAAGGAGTGGAAAGAGCCTAAGCTTGGGTATGCCCATGGCACCCCAAGATAATCCAAGGTCACCAAAAAGTCAAAGCTTGGGGATGCCCCGGAAGGTATCCCCTCTTTCGTCTACTTCCATCGGTAATTTTACTTGGAGCTATATTTTTATTCACCACATGATATGTGTTTTGCTTGGAGCGTCTTGTATGATTTGAGTCTTTGATTTTTGGTTTACCACAATCAACCTTGCTGTACACACCTTTTTAGAGAGCCATACATGAATTGGAATTTGATAGAATACTCTATGTGCTTCACTTATATCTTTTGAGCTTTATAGTTTTGCTCTAGTGCTTCACTTATCTTTTAGAGCACGGTGGTGGATTTGTTTTATAGAAACTATTGATCTCTCATGCTTCACTTAGATTATTTTGAGAGTCTTAAATAGCATGGTAATTTTCTTAAATAATAATATGCTTGGTATTCAAGATTTGTAAAACTTTCTTTTGAGTGCGTTGAATACTAAGAAAAGTTTGATGCATGATAATTGTTTTGAGATATGAATATGATGATATTAGAGTTATGCAAGTTGAGTAGTTGTGAATTTGAGAAATACTTGTGTTAAAGTTTGTGATTCCCATAGCATGCACGTATAGTGAACCGTTATGTGATGAAGTCGGAGCATGATTTATTTATTGATTGTCTTCCTTATGAGTGGCGGTCGGGGACGAGCGATGGTCTTTTCCTACCAATCTATCCCCCTAGGAGCATGCGCGTAATACTTTTCTTTGATAACTTGTATATCCTTGCAATAAGTATATGAGTTCTTTATGACTAATGATGAGTCCATGGATTATACGCACTTTTCTTCCTTCCACCATTGCTAGCCTCTCTAATACCGCGCACTTTTCGCCGGTATCATACACCCACCATATACCTTCCTCAAAAAAGCCACCATACCTACCTATCATGGCATTTCCATAGCCATTCCGAGATATATTGCCATGCAACTTTCCACCGTTCCGTTTATTATGACACGCTCCATCATTGTCATATTGCTTATCACGATCATGTAGTTGACATCGTATTTGTGGCAAAGCCACCGTTCATAATTCTTTCATACATGTCACTCTTGATTCATTGCATATCCCGGTACACCGCCAGAGGCATACACATAGAGTCATATTTTGTTCTAAGTATCGAGTTATAATTGTTGAGTTGTAAAGTAAATAAAAGTGTGATGATCATCATTTTTAGAGCATTGTCCCAAGTGAGGAAAGGATGATGGAGACTATGATTCCCCCACAAGTCGGGATGAGACTCCGGACGAAAAAAAAAGAGGCCATAAAAAAAAGGGAGAAGGCCCAAATAAAAAAAGAGAGAAAAAGAGAGAAGGGACAATGTTACTATCCTTTTACCACACTTGTGCTTCAAAGTAGCACCAAGATCTTCATGATAGAGAGTCTCTCATTTTGTCACTTTCATATACTAGTGGGAATTTTTCATTATAGAACTTGGCTTGTATATTCCAATGATGGGCTTCCTCAAAATGCCCTAGGTCTTCGTGAGCAAGCAAGTTGGATGCACACCCACTTAGTTTCTTTTGTTGAGCTTTCATATACTTATAGCTCTAGTGCATCCGTTTCATGGCAATCCTTACTCACTAACATTGATATCTATTGATGGGCATCTCCATAGCCCGCTGATACGCCTGGTTGATGTGAGACTATATTCCCCTCTTTTTGTCTTCTCCACAACCACCATTCTATTCCACATATAGTGCTATATCCACGGCTCACGCTCATGTATTGCATGAAGATTGAATTTTTTTTGAGAATGTCAAAAGTATGAAACAATTGCTTGGCTTGTCATCGGGGTTGTGCATGATTTAAATACTTTGTGTGGTGAAGATAGAGCATAGCCAGACTATATGATTTTGTAGGGATAACTTTCTTTGGCCATGTTATTTTGAGAAGAAATGATTGCTTTGTTAGTATGCTTGAAGTATTATTATTTTTATGTCAATATGAACTTTTGTCTTGAATCTTTCGGATCTGAATATTCATACCACAATTAAGAAGAGTTACATTGAAATTATGCCAAGTAGCACTCCGCATCAAAAATTCTCTTTTTTATCATTTACCTACTCGAGGACGAGCAGGAATTAAGCTTGGGGATGCCTGATACGTCTCCAACGTATCTATAATTTTTGATTGCTCCATGCTATATTATCTACTGTTCTGGATTATATTGCGCTTTATTTTCCACTTTTATATTATTTTTGGGACTAACCTATTAACCGGAGGCCCAGCCCAGAATTGTTGTTTTTTGCCTATTTCAGTGTTTCGAAGAAACGGAATATCAAACGGAGTCCAAACGGAATCAAACCTTCGGGAACGTGATTTTCTCACCTAACATGATCAAGGAGACTTGGATCCCACGTCAAGAAAGAAGGGAGGCGGCCACGAGGGTGGGGGGCGCGCCCCTGCCTCATGGGCCCCCCTTTCCTTCACCGACGTACTCCTTCCTCCTATATATACCTACGTACCCCCAAACAATCAGATACGGAGCCAAAAACCTAATTCCACAGCCGCAACTTTCTGTACTCCACGAGATCCCATCTTGGGGCCTGTTCCGAGTTCACCGAAGAGGAATCCACCATGGAGGGCTTCTACATCATCACCATAGCCTCCGATGAAGTGTGAGTAGTTTACCTCGGACCTTCGGGTCCATAGTTAGTAGCTTGATGGCTTCTTCTCTCTTTTGGATCTCAATACAATGTTCTCCCCTCTCGTGGAGATCTATTCGATGTAATCTTCTTTTTGCGGTGTGTTTGTTGAGACCGATGAATTGTGGGTTTATGATCAAGATTATCTATGAACAATATTTGAATCTTCTCTGAATTATTTTATGTATGATTGGTTATCTTTGCAAGTCTCTTGAATTATCAGTTTGGTTTGGCCTACTAGATTGGTTTTTCTTGCAATGGGAGAAGTGCTTAGCTTTGGGTTCAATCTTGCGGTGTCCTTTCCCAAAGGATGATGGGGCAGCAAGGCACGTATTGTATTGTTGCCATCGAGGATAACAAGATGGGGTTTTTATCATATTGCATGAATTTATCCCTCTACATCATGTCATCTAGCTTAAAGTGTTGCTCTGTTTTCTTGAACTTAATACTCTAGATGCATGCCGGATAGCGGTCGATGAGTGGAGTAATAGTAGTAGATGCAGGCAGGAGTCGGTCTACTTGTCTCGGATGTGATGCCTATATACATGATCATACCTAGATATTCTCATAACTATGCTCAATTCTGTCAATTTCTCAACAGTAATTTGTTCACCCAACATAGAATACTTATGCTCTTGAGAGAAGCCACTAGTGAAATCTATGGCCCCCGGGTCTATCTCTATCATATTAATCTTCCTACGCTTTATTATTGCTTTCCTTTTTTACTTTGCCTTTTATTTTACTTTGCATCTTTATACGAAAAATACAAAAAATATTATCTATCATATCTATCAGATCTTACTCTCGTAAGTGACCTGAAGGGATTGACAACCCCTATTCACGTTGGTTGCGAGGTGTTATTTGCTTTGTGTAGGTACGAGGGACTTGCGCGTAGCCTCCTACTAGATTGATACCTTGGTTCTCAAAAACCGAGGGAAATACTTACGCTGCTTTGCTGCATCATCCTTTCCTCTTCGGGGAAATCCAACGCAGTGCTCAAGAGGTAGCAGTGGGCTGTGGCCTGTCTAGCCCAGGCTATTATTTTATGTCGACCAAATATCCAGCCCTGATATTAATTTTTCAAGGTGAAAATGGCTAGCCCAGCTATACTTTTTTTGCGGAATACCCAACCCAGGTCAACTTGTTATTCTCCACCCCGCTGGGCTCTAAATCTTTCCTATGAGGGATGCATTAGGCCTAACAAGAAAATGGACTTTAAGAAATAATAAATGGGATGTAATTATAAAAACTGGGCTATAAATATACAAAAATGCACCAAACGGTAATTAGTTTCAAATATATTATTTTTTGAATTTGGAAATTTTAATTTCATTACTTATTGAGCGCGCAATATTTCTTTAGATTTTTACCTAATACAAATTCATTTTGAAATTATATTTAACCTGACTCGAAATTTCGGGATAAAAATATTTCGGATCCCATCAAAATGTGGGATTTTTGGTTGAATTCCTTTGAGAGGTTGGTTGAAATTATTAATCACTGTCCTGGCTAGAAAATGGGCTGTAAATTTAACAGACTGTAAATGGGTTGTAGTAAATTCAATTAGAATTCAAAAATGGGTTGTACATTATTACAAATCGCAAATGGGCTATATGTTCTCTGCCACAGATGTGATGCTCACTTGTGGGCCTACTATTTTTATAGACAGTGATGCGTACGGAAGGCTTGTAGGCCTACTAAGGCATAAGGAAGACTTTGTATACTTACAGTCAAGACACGATTCTACCAGCAGTGGCCATTGGATGTCCACCCAACGGCTGTAGTGCTTCTTCAATCTCGGATATTCTTGCTTCAGCTGCACAAACCACCACTGGCGGTACCACCTGCTACCACCTACCGTGGCCGACTGTGCTGCCGCGCAGGCTTCACTGGCCCACCCTGCTCCCAAACTCTGCCCAGGCCATTACTCTACTCACCAACACCTCATGTTCTTCTCTGGCAATGGCAGCCTCACACCATAGCCGAACCAGTGAATCCTCATACTCCCCTCCGCGTGGGCATCCATTGTTGTGTCTTCGCTGACTCCGGGTCGTTCCCTTCGTAATACTCGCCATCGTTCACTTTGTTGGTTCTCTCGGCTTGGCGTGGTCAACTTTATCAACAAACGACAGCCATCGGATGAGGCATGTACGTGGATTGGCTGACAGTAGGGACCCACATGGCCCATGGCCGCACGCAACAAGTGCCCCCATGTTATGCAAAAACAAATAAGTTCTCCCCCTGACAGGTTTGACCCAGCAGCTACATCTTTGCACGCAAGGAAGTGCTTCCTTTATTACGCGGAAACAAAAAGTTTCCTCTCCCTGACAGCTGGGACCCACCCGCTTTATTATGATCCTTTTCGTGAAAATATAGATTGTACCAAAGGTGCTAAATTCTTTTCTTTTTATTCTAACTCGAAAAAGAAGAAATACAAAAAATCCCAGAAAACATCTTCGCGTGCAAGGAAGTGCCACCTTATTAAGCGAAAAAAATTTGATTCCCCCTACTAACTGGGACCCACAAGATTTGGAGGCTGACTTGTGGGCCTACTAAGTTAACGCGTACGCAGTGCTTTGTCAACTTAGTCAATAAACGATTCTAGCTGAACTGACATTGGATGTTAATCCAACGGCCAAGCCGCGTCTTCAACCTCTGGTCTTCTTGCTCCAGCCGCCCAAACCTGCGCCCGCCGTACCGCTTGCTCAAGCCTCCCATGGCCGGCTATGGTGCCGCGCAGGCTTCACCGCCTGACCATACTATTACTGGCTAGGCCTTCCTTGTACTCACCCACACCCCCTGTTGTTCTTCGGAGACGGCAGCCTCAAACCACAGCCGAAGAAGCCAACCCTCGTACTCCCCTCCGCGTGGGAATCCACTGCTGCGTATTCCCCGGCTCCGTGTCGTTCCCTTCCTAGGTCGCGCCGTAGTTCACCACCTTGGTTCCCTCGGGCGGTACGGTGTCGTCAACGTGGTCAAGGAATGACAACCATCAGAAGAGGACTGTAAGTGGAGAGGCTGACAGCTGGGTCCATGGTCACACGCAAGGAAGTGCCTCCTTATTACGCGCAAAATAACTATTCCTCCACTTGACACCTCAGACCTACCAGAAGGGCCTCTGTATTTCATGAAAAAAATGTTCCCCGTGATAGCTGGGACCCACCGGCTTTATCTTTGCACGGAAGGAACTGCCTTCTTACCCCCTAACAGCTGGGACCCACCAGGTTGAAGTGAAGGTAGCTTTATCTGTCCGGCCGCGAATGTGTACGTACATAGCGGTCGATCGGTCTCTCTGCAGCGATGTACCGTGGCCGAGTAAGGAGCGGCACATGTTGAAATAGAGGCGCCGACGTAGCATGTCATGCAGTCCCGTTTATATCGTGTACAAGTATGTACGTCCATGCTGGAAGATAGTAAATACAGCTACGTACGTACATACGGGTGGGGTCTCTAATGCGTACAACGACTAATCATGTTCATCCGAAGCCAACCGGCTCGGTCGGAACAGAGAAACTGCGTTGTGTTCATGGGAAGGCAACAGATTGCGTCGTGTTCATCGGGAGGCAACGAAATACGTCGTGTTCATCAGGAGCCAACCGGCTTGGATGAAACAGCCGAAACGAGGTCTTGCGTACCGCAGAAAGGATGAAACGGGCCTTCTGTTCGACCATGTATGGTCAAAGTGGGGTCCTGTTCATCGGGAAGGGTCTGGCGTACCGCAAAATGGAGGAAACGAACTTTTGTTTGACCATGTACGGTCGAAATGGGGTCGTGTTGTTCTGGAGGGGTATGGCGTACCGCAAAATGGAGGAAACGGACTTGTGTTGGAGCGCCTACGGTCGAAACAGGGTCCTATTCATCAGGAGGGGTGTGGTGTACCGCAAAAAGGGACTCCACGGGCTACTATTCATCCACCATCGACTTCCTCCAGCCCCATCTGCTACTGTTCATCCACTGTAGATTTCCTCCAGCCTCCACCAGCTATTGTTCATCCACGGGGTCCTGTTCATCCAGCCTCCACCGGCTACTGTTCATCCAGCCCTCCACGGGGTCCTGTTCATCCATGCTCCACCGGCTCCTGTTCAACCAGCCCTCCACGGGGTCCCTCCATCAGCTACTGTTCATCCACCCCCACCTCCTCGATCGGGGTCCTGTTCATCCAGCAGCAACGACCTCTACTACCACAGGATCCTGTTCATCCAACCCCCACCGGGAACTGTTCATCCAACCCCCACCGGGAACTATTCATCAAGAGGCGGCTTCGATCGGCTTCAGTTAGCAGCAGTAGCAAAGGAATCACTTGGGTTCAGTTAACAGCAAGCGATCGATCGGGATTCAGTAACATAGCTACACTAGTACAGTGAGATGCTATACAAACGGTTTTTAACCCCTTTCCGCGACGGCGTTCGGAACCGTCACCTAGTGAGTGACTGCGATAGGGGGGTCCTTCCCACACGACCTAGAAACCGTCGGGGATATGCCCTCCTGGCACACACGCTCGGCAAAATGAGGTCGTGTGCGACCGGCGAGCGACCAAATACGGTTATACATACATTAGTGCTTAAAAAATCAATTATACGCGTGAAAATCGTTTCCGGTCGTAAGTACATCCAACACAGTCAGTCGCCGCTAAACGTTTCCATTCGTATGTACATCCCACATAGTCACTCCAAGGAAAGTGTTTGCACAAGGTGGCGTAACGCAAACAGTTTTCAAGAGAATGTCGTGTGTGATAGTTCATTGATCCAACACGGTTTATTCCTAGAAACTGTGTGCGTTGCTTGAGGTCATCGCCCATGGTGTTTTCTCAATAACCGTTTGCAATAGGAAAACCCAATTAGTAGGCTAATTGGCCAATTAGCAGGCTAATTGCCCTATTATTAATAATCCATCTACTAATCTGATTGACATTCATATTAAGCACATAATATATTTCATTTCCATATTAAGGAAGCGGGATTTCATAATTGAAATACATCCGAGTACAACATGATATAGCTTCAGCACTCAGCTACCCCATTACACAATTGCACCAGCACCAAGTTTCACATGCAACATCTAGAACCATTCGAAATTAGCATCATATATGGTACATAGACAGATGCATCTCATCTGGAGAAGTGCCGAAGAGGAAGGCGAATATTGAGCCTTCGTTCATGTTGAAGGTCTTTGCAACTTTAGGCTAGTGCTGGAGGATGATTGACCGTCCATCCTTCGACCTCTTCAGGAACACTTCAATATTGAACCGTGGGTGTTATATGAAAACTTTCCTCGCCTCCTGAACACAGAGGTGGTTTGAGAGGTAATCATTAGTGAGCTGCTTTGGAAAGGCCTGAAAACAAGCATGTGCATAAATATCTTTTCTATACTGGAAATGGGGCAAAGGAATAAAAAAGGCAAGGTATAATAGTTAGTACCATCTTGTAAACCTCAATGGTTCCCATTGCTTCCCTGCAACACATATAAGGTAGTTAGTCATCAGGTTAAGTAAGGGTTCGCATGCTATCAGTAAAATATGTTGATGATAAACAAGCACATTGACGATTCATCAGTTTAATTCAAGCCACATGGAAAGCCTATTTATCCAAACCAAGCATGATTAAGAACTAGGAAATATAGCACTTGTATATGTTTCTCATGTATTAGGTGCAGGCAAATTCGATTTATTCCTACATGGTATACAATAAGAGAATGCAGCCACTACAATTGAACATCGCATTGCAGAATTGAACCAAGCAGTTAACTAAACACCACAACAAATGAACCAAATGTTAATTAAGCACCACATTGCACAATATAACATACTCCAAATAGAAGATCAGACAGTTAACCAACCCAAGCATGCTTAACAACTTGGAAATATAGCAATTGTATTTGTTTCTCATGTATTTAGTACAACCAAATTCGATTTATTTCTCACATGGTATACAATAACAGAATGCGGCACAACAATTGAACATCGCATTGCGTAATTGAATCAAGCAATTAACTAAACACCACAACAAATGAACCAAACATTAACTAAGCACCACATCACACAATATAACATACTCCTATATAGAAGAACAGACAGTTAAACAAACCAAGCATGCTTAACTACTTGGAAATATAGCAATTGTATTTGTTTCTCATGTATTTAGTACAGCCAACTTTGATTTATTTCTCACATGGTATACAATAACAAAATGCATCCACAACAATTGAACATCGCATTGCAGAATTGAACCACCCAGTTAACTAAACACCACAACAAATGAACCAAACGTTAACTGAGCACCACATTGCACAATATAACATACCTAATAGAAGATCGAACAGTTAACCAAACCAAGCATGCTTGACAACTTGGAAAATTGCACCCTGAAGAATTGAACATCACATTTGCAGAATTGAACCAAACAGTTAACTGAACACCACATTGCACGACATATAGAACACATACTCTAGAGAAAAAGATTGCATGGTAAAAGTAGATAGCACAATCCACTAGAATTTGTTAAGGAATGGCAGTAGCTAGCAAAGTGAACATGGGTCCTTATAGTGAGCTAATAAGACAAGCTACTCCTCATTGTCGGAGATATCGATGACGATTGGCTCCGTGGACATGGAAGAGGGCGAGTTCTCCGCATCGTGGGTGCCCTCGTCGTAGTGGTGAGATGCCTGAGCTGCTCCTGGCACCAACCCGCTGGCTCTCGAGATGACATAAGCACGTGCACGCTGAGAAAACACCTCGTAGTCTTCGTCGAAGGCACCGATGGTGGCCTCGAGAAAATGCCATGAACTATCATTTAAAGCAACCAACCACGTCGCGGCGTCAGTGTGCGAGGCATCGTCGACGGTGGCCTCGATGGCGAGGTGCTCCTCCAAGATCTGGGGGTCGGCATGAATGGCAGCCATCGCAACCTCATCGGCGCATGCGGCCGCGATTTGCTTCTCCGCTGCCAAATGCTCCTTGAGCTCCTGGCTATATTGCGTGCACCATGGGTGGTGCTTATTTGGTGGAGGGGTAGTGATTTGGTTGGAAGGTATCGCGCCGACGGTCGGGGCATGTGGGATGTGGAAGGAGGAGGAGGATGGGGGTCGAGTGTGGATTACCTGCCTGGATAGACGAGGCCGAGCTACGTGAAGGAGGGTCGCCGGCGAGAAGGCGACGCTGCAAGCAGAGTGAAGGTTTCAACTTGGAAAGAAAGGCGGAAACACGGAAATGTGGCTTTTGGCAAGGGGGAGGGGGCGGGGAGGTAGATATTTCTGCGGAAGCCGAAAATTCGGAATCGTTTAGCGAAAAAACTGGCGCGTAAAGTGTCATCACACACGGTCCCTTATTCAGAGCGGACTGTGGACTGTAGCCATCGCACCTTCTCACGTAAGTTGTATGCATACTATACTCTGACGGTGCTCCAAGATATTTTGTGCTGCATCTCACACGGTTGGTTATAATAAACTATGTGGGATCTAGTTGATTTTTCGTCTTGATTTGAATTACATAATGGGGTCACAGCGGCAATGGACGGTGTTTGAATTGCTAGACCTTTTATCTAAAGTGAACATGCAACTATATGTGTGTCGTAAAAGAATTCAAATTATTCAGAGTTCGTTTGGACATTTTATACATTAAATTGGTTTTCTTGCCATTTCAGGTGCACAATTCAAAATTAAACTACATGCACATGCTCCGGTGCACCAACATGGGTTGTAAAATCATATATGTGTCCATGGGTTTATGCTTATGTCTCATGCAATAAATGGGGATGAATTTCGAACACCACGGCACCGTGGCTCTCCGGCAAACGTTGACATACTTGCTTTTGTAATTCTAGTAAATACAAAAGTCATCTTAAATCCATGAAACTTGGCATGCTATCATGGAGCGACATCAAACATGACATGGTAAAATTTTTGTGCCATTTGGGGCAGGTTTGTGTATAAGCTTCTCATAAACCAGAGCTTTTCACAACAAGCGTGATGGTTTCGGTAGGGAACGTTTCACCTTTCTGGAGAAAACGATATCCGTTGCCTCTTCTCGATTTCAATTTTTTTTGCTAGTGTCAACGTAGAATAACAGGAGTGTTGTGTCAACTTTTGGGATTTTTCGGGGTTCGCTTGGATATTTTTATACATTAACTGAGTTTTATATGCATTCATGTACATAATTCAAATTTGAACTACAAGCACATGCTCTAATGCATATAAATTAGTTGAAAATTCAAATATGTGTCCTTGGTTGCATGTTTAGGTCCCATGCAAGAAATGGGAATGAATGTCAAACACCCTGCCACCGTCACTCGGCCGCAAACATTGAGATACCTGGTTTTTAAATTCTAGTAAATCCAAAACTCATCAGAAATTCATGAAACATGGCATGCTATCATGGAGCGGCATCAACATGTTGTTGTAAATTTTTTGTCCCATTTGGGGTAGGTTTGGGGATACGCTTCTCACAAACCAGAGCTTCTCACAACAAGCATGATGGGTTCGGTAGGGAACGTCCTACCTTTGTGGATGAAACGATATCCATTGCCTCTTCTCGGTTTCAATTTTTTTTCCTAGTGTCAACATAGAACAATAGGAGTGTTGTGTCAATTTTTGGGATTTTTCGGGGTTCGTTTGGACATTTTTATGCATTAACTGAGTTTTCTATGCATTCATGTGCATAATTCAAATTTGAACTACATGGACATGCTCTAATGCATATAAATTGGTTAGAAATTCAAATTTGTGTCCTTGGTTGCATTCTTAGGTCCCATGCAAGAAATGGGAATGAATGTCAAACACCCTGCCACCGTCACTCGGCCGCAAACATTGAGGTACCTGGATTTTAAATTCTAGTAAATCCAAAACTCCTCTGAAATTCATGAAACTTGGCATGCAATCATGGAGCGGCATCAACATGCTGTGGTAAACTTTTTTTCCCATTTGGGGTAGGTTTGGGTATATGCTTATCACAAACAAGAGCTTCGCACAACAAGCATAATGGCTTCGGTAGGGAACGTCCTACCTTTGGGAACGAAGCGATATCCATTGCCTCTTCTTGATTTCAAATTTTTTCCTAGTGTCAACATAGAACAACAGAAGTGTTGTGTCAATTTTTGGGATTTTTCGGGGTTCGTTTGGACATTTTTATGCATTAACTGAGTTTTCAATGCATTCATGTGCATAATTCAAATTTGAACTACATGCACATGCTCTAATACATATAAATTGGTTTAAAATTCAAATCTGTGTCCTTGGTTTCATGCTTAGGTTCCATCAAGAAATGAGAATGAATGTCAAACACCATGCCACCATCACTCAGCAGCAAACATTGAGATACCTTGTTTTTAAATTCTAGTAAATCCAAAACTCGTATGAAATTCATCAAAACTTGGCATGCTATCATGGAGCGGCATCAACATGCCGTGGTAATTTTTGTCCCATTTGGGGCAGGTTTGGGTATATGCTTCTCACAAACCAGAGCTTCTCACAACAAGCATGATGGTTTCGATAGGGAATGTCCAACCTTTGGGGATGAAACGATATCCATTGCATCTTCTCGATTTTATTTTTTTTCCTAGTGTCAACATAGAACAACAGGACTGTTGTGTCAATTTTTGGGATTTTTTGGGCTTCGTTTGGACATTTTTATGCATTAACTAAGTTTTCAATGCATTCATGTGCATAATTCAAATATGAACTACATGCACATGCTCTAATGCATATAAATTGGTTGAAAATTCAAATATGTGTCCTTGGTTGCATGCTTAGGTCCCATGCAAGAAATGGGAATGAATTTCAAACACCCTGCCACTGTCACTTGATGACCCACAAATATAGGGGATCTATCGTAGTCCTTTTGATAAGTAAGAGTGTCGAACCCAACGAGGAGCAGAAGGAAATGACAAGCGGTTTTCAGTAAGGTATTCTCTGCAAGCACTGAAATTATCGGTAACAGATAGTTTTGTGATAAGGTAATTTGTAACGGTAACAAGTAACAAAAGTAAACAAGGTGCAGCAAGATGGCCCAATCCTTTTTGTAGCAAACAACAAGCCTGGACAAACTCTTATATAAAGGAAAACGCTCCCGTGGACACATGGGAATTATCGTCAAGCTACTTTTCATCACGCTCATATGATTCGCGTTCGTTACTTTGATAATTTGATATGTGGGTGGACCGGTGCTTGGGTACTGCCCTTCCTTGGATAAGCATCCCACTTATGATTAACCCCTCTTGCAATCATCCGCAACTACAAAAGAAGTATTAAGGTAAACCTAACCATAGCATGAAACATATGGATCCAAATCAGCCCCTTATGAAGCAACGCATAAACTAGGGTTTAAGCTTCTGTCACTCTAGCAACCCATCATCTACTTATTACTTCCCAATGCCTTCCTCTAGGCCCAAACAATGGTGAAGTGTCTTGTAGTCGACATTCACATAACACCACTAGAGGAGAGACAACATACATCTCATTAAAATATCGAACGAGTACCAAATTCACATGACTACTTATAGCAATACTTCTCCCATGTCCTCAGGAACAAATGTAACTACTCAAAAATCATATTCATGTTCATAACCAGAGGGGTATTAATATGCATAAAGGATCTGAACATATGATCTTCCACCAAATAAACCAACTAGCATCAACTACAAGGAGTAATCAACACTACTAGCAACCCATAGGTACCAGTCTGAGGTTTTGAGACAAAGATCGGATACAAGAGATGAACTAGGGTTTGAGTGGAGATGGTGCTGGTGAAGGTGTTGATGCAGATTGACCCCCTCCCGATGAGAGGATCGATGGTGATGACGATGGTGATGATTTCCCCCTCCCTGAGGGATGTTTCCCCAGCAGAATAGCTCCGCCGGAGCCCTAGATTGGTTTCACCAGGTTCCGCCTCGAGACGGTGGTGCTTCATCCCGAAATCTTCCTTCTGATTTTTTTCCAGGGAGAAAGACTTCATATAGCCAAAGATGGGCACCGGAGGCCTGCCAGGGGGCCCACGAGGCAGGGGCGCGCCCAGGCGGTAGGGCGCGCCCCCACCCTCGTGGACGGTGGGTGGCCCCCTCCAGTGCTTTCTTTGCCCAATATTTTTTATATATTCCAAAACTGACTTTCGTGGAGTTTCAGGACTTTTGGAGTTGTGCGTAATAAGTCTCTAATATTTGCTCCTTTTCCAGCCCAAAATTCCAGTTGCCGGCATTCTCCCTCTTCATGTAAACCTTGTAAAATAAGAGAGAATATGCATAAGTATTGTGACATAATGTGTAATAACAGCCCATACTGCAACAAATATCGATATAAAAGCATGATGCAAAATGGACGTATCAACTCCCCAAGCTTAGACCTCGCTTGTCCTCAAGCGGAAGCCGATAACGAAAAATATGTCCACATGTTTAGAGATAGAGTTTTCGATAAAATAAAACACGGACATGAGGGCATCATGATCATTCTTATAACAACAACATATATATGTATGTTGTCATATGATTTCTTATGCTAAAGTAACAATCTATCACAATGTCAAGTATGAATCAGAAACTTCATTGAAAGCTAACAAACTATGATCTCGGTCATTGAAGCAATTGCAGTTTATCATAACATCGGAAAGAGTCAATATAAGAGCTTTTCAGCAAGTCCACATACTCAACTATCATTTAGTCTTTCATAATTGCTAACACTCACGCAATACTTATGGGTATGAAGTTTTAATCGGACACAGAGAAAGATAGGGGCTTCTAGTGTTGCCTCCCAACCTTTTACCTCAAGGGTAATGTCAACAATAATAGTTCATGACAACTTACATCCAATTGGATGTACGTATATCAGGATCTTTCAACACAATGTGCTTGCCAAAGGATAAAGTGTAAAAAGGAAAGGTGAAGATCACCATGACTCTTGTATAAGGTATAAGATAAAAATAAAAGATAGGCCCTTCGCAGAGGGAAGCAGAGGTTGTCATGTGCTTTTATGGTTGGATGCACGAAATCTTAATGCAAAAGAACGTCACTTTATATTGCCACTTGTGATATGGACCTTTATTATGCAGTCCATCGCTTTTCTTGCTTCCACATCACAAGATTGTATAAAGCTTATTTTCTCCACAATAATAAATCATACATATTTAGAGAGCAATTTTTATTGCATGCAACAATGACAACTTACTTGAAGGATCTTACTCAATCCATAGGTAGATATAGTGGACTCTCATGGCAAAACCGGGTTTAAGGATGTTTGGAAGCACAAGTAGTATCTCTACTTGGTGCAAAGAATTTGGCTAGCATGAGGGAGAAAGGCAAGCTCAACATGTTGGATGATCCATGACAATATACTTTATTTCGGATATAAGAAAACATAACCCATTACGTTGTCTTTCTTGTCCAACATCAACTTTTTATCATGTCATATTTTAATGAGTGCCCACAATCATAAAAGATGTCCAAGATAGTATATTTATATGTGAAAACCTCTCTTTCTTTATTACTTCCTATTAATTGCAACGATGACCAAAACTATGTTTGTCAACTCTCAACAACTTTTATTCATCATACTCTTTATATGTGAAGTCATTACTCTCCATTAGATCAATATGATCTCTTTAATTCTTTTAATTCTTTCTTTTATTCCTTCAAGATCATAGCAAGATAATCAAGCCCTTGACTCAAAACTAATATTTATTATATATAGCTCATGGACTCGATTACATAGAAGGATCATAAAGCAAAACTCAAAACTAAATCATACTAAAACTTTATTCTACTAGATATTACCAAAAGGATCGAACTAAGAAAAACGGTAAAGATAGGAGTGTGATGGTGATACGATACCGGTGCACCTCCCCCAAGCTTGGCAATTGCCAAGGGGAGTGCCCATACCCATGTGTTTATGTCTCCTTCTTTGGAGGTGTTGATGATGGAGTTGTTGATGATGTAGGCTTGTCGTCCAACATCGAGCGTAGGAGGTGCTCCAACTTACGAATAATGCCCTTGAGTGCGGTGATATGCTCTTGCAACGGAATATTTTCACGAGTTAGATACTTGTTCTGCACCTGAACTATTTCAATCATCTTGAAAGCTTCAATTTCAGTAGGGGTAAGAAGATTGTAATGAGGTTGAAGGATGTCTTCTTCTTCTGCTACCGGAGCTTGATCCTCCATGGCCTTCCTGATCCTATCATCCTTGTTGATATCACCGAGTTCTTTTCTCTTAAGCTCTATCTTCATTAGCCAAGCATCATTGCCCTCATTGATGCCTGGCCTTGACAACTCTGGCAGAAAACAACTCGAAACAAAAACAGAGGATATTTGCGTGGTACGGTGGTCAAAACCTTTGGGAGATTATATAATGAATTTTCACCGACCAAAATAAGTATAGTGCAAGAAAACGGAGTCAGGAGAGCACACGAGGTGCCCACGAGGCAGGGGCGCGCCCAGGGGGTAGGGCGCGCTATCCACCCTCATGGATGCCTCGTGTCCTTACCAGACTACTTCTTATTTTCCTATTTTCTTAAATATTCCAAAATGGAGAAAATTTGCTATTAGAACTGTTTTGGAGTCGGTTTACTTACCGTACCACATACATATTCCTTTTCGGAGTCTGAAACATTTTGGAAAGTGTCCCTTATGTACTCCTCCGGGGTTACGGTGTCAATAACATTGGTTTCAACTCTTATGGGATTACCTGAGATATAATGTTTGATTCTTTGACCATTCACCACCTTCGGATTTGTGCCTTCAAAGTTGTTAATTTTTATGGCACCGGAACGATAGACCTCCTCGATAACGTAAGGACCTTCCCATTTAGAGAGGAGTTCTCCTGCAAAAAATCTTAAACGAGAGTTGCATAGCAAAACATAATCACCTACATTAAACTCATGCTGTTGTATCCTTTTGTCATGCCATCTTTTAACTTTTTCTTTAAACTGTTTGGCATTCTCATAGGCCTGGGTTCTCCACTCATCAAGTGAGCTAATGTCAGATAGTCTCTTCTCACCGGCAAGTTTGAAATCATAATTGATCTCCTTAATGGCCCAATATGCCTTATGTTCTAGTTCAAGAGGTAAATGACATGCTTTTCCGTAAACCATTTTATACGGAGACAGGCCCATAGGATTTTTATATGCAGTTCTATAGGCCCATAATGCATCATCAAGTTTCTTGGACCAATTCTTTCTGAATCTATTAACAGTCTTTTGCAAAATCAATACAATCTCTCTATTACTCAATTCTACTTGACCACTAGACTGTGGATGGTATGGAGATGCAATTCTATGATTAACATCATACTTAGCAAGCATTTTACGAAAAGCACCATGAATAAAATGTGAACCACCATCGGTCATTAAATATCTAGGGACTCCAAACCTTGGAAAAATAACTTTTTAAGCATCTTAATAGAGGTGTTATGATCAGCACTACTAGTTGGAATAGCTTCTACCCACTTAGTAACATAATCAACAGCAACTAAAACATGTGTATACCCATTAGAGGAAGGAAAAGGTCCCATATAATCAAAGCCCAAAACATCAAATGGTTCAATAACAAGTGAATAGTTCATAGGCATTTCTTGATGTCTACCAATACTACCAATTCTTTGGCATTCATCACAAGACAAGACAAAATTACGGGCATCTTTGAAAAGAGTACGCCAACAAAAACCGGATTGCAATACCTTATGTGTAGTTCTATCTCCAGCGCGGTGTCCTTCATAAGCCTCGGAGTGACACTTGCGTAGGATCTGTTCCTGTTCATGCTCGGGTACACAACATCTAATAACACCATCTACTCCTTCTTTATAAAGGTGCGGCTCATCCCAGAAGTAATGTCTTAAATCATAGAAAAACTTTTTATTTTGCTGGTATGTGAAACTAGGTGGTATAAATTTAGCAACAATGTAATTAGCATACTCAGCATACCATGGAGCAGTATGAGAAGCATTTACGATAGCTAATTGTTCATCAGGAAAGCTATTATCAATAGGTAGTGCTTCATCAAGAACATGTTTTAACCTAGACAAGTTGGCTGCAACGGGGTTCTCGACTCCCTTTCTATCAATAATATGCAAATCAAATTCTTGTAGTAGGAGAACCCATCTGATAAGTCTAGGTTTAGCATCTTTCTTTTCCATAAGATATTTAATAGCATCATGATCAGTGTGAACAGTTACTTTAGAATCAACAATATAAGGTCTGAACTTATCACAAGCAAATACAACTGCTAAAAATTCTTTTTCAGTAGTAGCATAATTTCTCTGGGCACTGTCTAGAGTTTTACTAACATATTGGATGACATTTAATTTCTTTTCAACTCTTTGTCCTAGCACATCACCTACAGCATGATCACTAGCATCACACATAATTTTAAGGGTAAACTCCAATCAAATGGCTGAACAATAGGTGCAGAAATCAAGGCTTTCTTAAGTATTTCAAATGCTTCTACACAATCACCAGCAAAGACAAAAGAACTGTAAGAGATTAGTCAGAGGCCCAGAAATTTTTTAGAAGTCTTTAATGAACCTCCTATAAAAACCGGCATGACCAAGAAATTAGTCAGAGCGCTCCCCCACCCTCGTGGACGGTGGGTGGCCCCCCTCTGGTGCTTTCTTCGCCCAATATTTTATATATATTCCAAAACTGACTTTCGTGGAGTTTCAGGACTTTTGGAGTTGTGCGTAATAGGTCTCTAATATTTGCTCCTTTTCCAAATTTCCGAATTCCAGTTGCCGGCATTCTCCTCTTCATGTAAACCTTGTAAAATAAGAGATAATAGGCATAAGTATTGTGACATAATGTGTAATAACAGCCCATACTGCAATAAATATCGATATAAAAGCATGATGCATAATGGACGTGTCATCACTCGGCCGCAAACATTGAGATACCTGGTTTTTAAATTCTAGTAAATCCAAAACTCGTTTGAAATTCATGAAACTTGGCATGCTATCATGGAGCGGCATCAACATGCCGTGGTAAATGTTTTGTCCCATTTGGGGAAGGTTTGGGTATACGCTTCTCACAAACCAGAGATTCTCACAACAAGCATGATGGTTTTGGTAGGGAACGTCCCACCTTTGGGGACGAAACGATATCCATTGCCTCTTATTGCTTTAAAAAATGTTCTCGTGTCAACATAGAACAACAGAAGTGGTGTGTCAATTTTTGTGATTTTTCAAGGTCCGTTTGGACATTTTTATGCATTAACTGAGTTTTCAATGCATTTATGTGCATAATTCAAATTTGAACTGCATGCACATGCTCCCGTGCATATAAATTGGTTGAAAAATCAAATATGTGTCCTCGGGTGCATGCTTAGGTCCAATGCAAGAAATGGGAATGGATTTCAAACACCAGGGCGCCGTTGATTGCCGGCAAAATGTTGGGATACTTTGTTTTTAAATTCTAGTAAATCCAAAACTCGTTTGAAATTCATGAAACTTGGCATGCTATCATGGAATGGCACCCGACATGCTGTGGTATTTTTCGTGTCCATTCTGAGAGAAGGCACACTCGAATAATAGCCAACAAAGGCATTTTGAAAAATAGCTGCCACTTTAATATCTCAAACCTTTGTATAATTCAAACCTTGTGCGTTCTGTTAACCATTCACGTGACGCCACGTGTCTTAGTTTTAATGGCTCTTGATCGCAAACGTTTTAGATAGAACACCCGTATGCAAAGTGAGAGCGGGATTTGTGCATCTCTTGAATGCAAACGGTTCTTTTGGATAACCCGTGTGCAACCACTTACAAACAATTTGGTAAGATTTTCATCTGTCATATTGGGTATGTTGCCATTTGTCAAACTCGAAAGATTAACATTTGTTGATCTAGTAACATTGCCATTTGTCAACCTTGTAACACTGTGATTTGTCAAAATATGATGCTAAAAATCACTAGCAGTATGTAATTTTTGCAACTAAAATTCAGTAATTAAGCATAGATGGAGGCGAGGAGGCGTTTTCAGCCGGGCATGCAGCGGGCGGTGCAGTACTATTTGATTTGACAGGGGCGGCACAGTTCCTGATACGGCTTTAATGCAGACGAAGGAGATGGTAGCGGTTCCCGAAATGTTGAACATCCAATGAAGCATCCTCCTTCAATTAGCATCATGTGAATGCATGAGGGAATTAATGGGAGGAGGACCGGGAAAAGAGGCAGCACGATGTGAATGCAACATAGTTTGCACTCATATAAAGGCGCCCCTCCATTCCAATGCATCTGCCACATCGTACGCACCTACGCATTTTCCTAAGCACCTACACTAATAAGCGCAAAAGTGCTCACTCCAGACCCATGGTGGCGATGCGCGCGAGCGGCCAGCGGCTGTGCCAGATGGTCTAGACGCTGGCCTAGGGCATGGCACTGTGGATCGTCTCCAGATGGTGTTGGCGACCGGCTGGTGGATGGCCGCCGTCGACACGAGCTACGACTCTTAGTTGGACCAGATGATCGTTGCCACCAACAACAGGTTCACTATCGTCAAGAAGATCGCGAACGACATCGCCGTACTCCTCCAGCCCGCGCGCCCGGGCTCCTCATTGCCTACCACCCTAATCGGCATCCATGGTCGGGACCTCTTTCAAGCACTGGTGGCCCTGCGACTGCCCGCTGACGCCACGAAGAATGTCCACCTGGAGGTCCCGCTCGCCGCGAGGCGCCTCGCCTTGCAAGAATCCGTTGACCTACACATCCATGTGTACGAGCAAATCGTGTACATAGGTATCTACAAGGCTAGTGAGGACGCTACGACGTTGGCCTTCTTCAACCGGATGGAAGCCTTGGATGCCTTTGCTGAGAAGCACCTTGACCTCGCCACAAAAGCCGCCTCTCCTTAGCTGCCGTTCAGTGGCCCGGTGCAGTGAGTTGAGGAGGAGGAGGTCGTACGTTGATGGATGCATCTTTCTTCTTGCCTCCTGTAACCACCACTGCGATCGCATCATCGTGGCCTTAATTCTTATTGTGCTACTGCATTCTCGTTCCAGTCAATACAGACATGTGCGATCCCTTTGCTTAATTATATGCATCACTGTAACTAGTACTCCATCCGTCAATTCATAAGTTGTGCTGGCAGTGTCTATCTAGTTAATTTTTGATAATTTTTTTTGGACACATGTTGATTGGCTTGAATGAAGGTCTATCCCGTTACTTTACGACATGTTTCCAAAACATGGACCTCGAGGTTAATTCAACTAATAGGACAGAGCACTATATACATTCAACGCAATTAAATGTTTTCCAAAAAAAAGTGATATGATTTATGTGAAACTTATAAGTCATGTATGTCAAATAATCCTCTGTGTACTACTTATCGAATTAACCTCTGGGCCTTTTTGTCGCGTATCACACACATCTTGTTAAGTTGAACCGTTTATGTTCTCTTCCTAATCGAAAAAAGTTCATTCGACTGAACCATATGTCGTATATCACAAACAACTTGATCTGGCTGACCGTTTCTGTTGCTTTCCCTAATAGAAAATAGTTCATCAGAGCGAACTGTATGCCATATATCGCACACACATTGATATGGCTGCCCGTTTCTGTTGTTCTGTCCAATCACAAACAGTTCGTCTGGATCAACCGTATGCCCTGCATCACACACGCAACTAAAATCTGAACCATGTTTGATGGCTCCGCCATCGCAAACGTTTTGCACCTTTTTTGACGGTATTTTTACACCGCCGTTTGCGATTATTGCATCGCACATAGTTTCGCCGAAGGGTCTCTGATCGTACTGTCGAGTTAGCAGCATCCTGCAGTACTGCTAGTGCAATCGCTCGGGTTCTGTCATGGGATTGTCACGGCAGATGTCCTCTTGCAAGGAGTTAGTCGTGGAGCCATCGCAACTAGGAAGCTTAAAGGGGTTAATCGGGACAAAGGACACGAGAGATTTATACTAGTTCGGCCCCTTATGGTGAAGGTAAGGCCTACGTCTAGTTGGTTTGGTATTGCTTGATGTTTCGATGACCAGGGAGCGGATACGCAATGCCCGGTTCTCGATGAGTTGTTTCTTGTCCTAAGCTGCCAGCGGGTCGTCCCCTTATATACACGGGTGGACGCCCCGCGGCCTACAGAGTCCCGGCCGACTCATAAACAGTGTCCGGCTTGGTGACTAGTTAATTCTACCTTATGATACAAGTCATGTCATTATGGCGGTTTATCACCATGGGCCTTAAGCCGCCTGTGGGCCTCAGCCCCTTTATTGAACCGCCATCTTCATGCTTGGCCTTGGGCTTCTTTCTGATGAGTCTTCTTTGCGTAACCGGTCCCCTCCTGGGCGGCTTACACAAATAGTTATATCCCCAACATTAGGCCCCAGATTGATTTGAACAGATTCATGTGAAACTTAAAATACCTTAAGAAATAAAACTTCAGCCTTCTGCCTGTGTAAAGGTTTTTAACCCGCCATGACGTCATCTTCTGGATCCGCGTTAACCCGCCGTGACGTCATCTTTACTTAAATTCATATTTTACTCCGCCATATCCTCCAACGGATCTTTGCTTTTACTGACCGTTCCGAAAACCGAGGCATCAGGGCCACTGGATAATGATGTTAAATCTCCTCGTTTCTTGCGACGTCTCAGTCGGTCTCCCCTTATAATAGGCACGACCTAGGTCTTCCATTCTCCCCCCTTTCGGTCATCCTCTTCCTCTCGTTGTCCCTCTGTTACTCGAGCTCCGCCGCCGCCGCCGCGAAGCTCCTCGTCTTCACCGACTCCGGCCGCTGCATCAACCTGAGCCCGACCAGAAAAAACAACGGCAGACCTCTGCAGCCAGTCTGCATCTGTGAGTTCCCTTCTTCCCCTGTTTTAGATCTGCATTAAGGCTTCTTCGAGTTCGTCGGTGTTCGTCACCGCCGGAACCAAACCCTTGACAGTTTTTACCTCCAATGCCCCCTTTTGATCTTCAGACAGTGTAGAACTATTGTGGTGGTTGTTTCGCACCCGTTTCCAAATGCAAATAGATCCCTTTCCATTGCACAGAGGCCCCGTTCGAGCCTATGAACTTCATCTGTGCCAGTCCTAGGTCTAGAAATTTTTCTTTTCAGAACAGTCATTCGATCCAAAATAATAACTGCAACTTGTGAAACATGTTTGTTCCACCCTTAAGCAAAAAAAAAACTGCCTCTGTCGAATTTGTTTAACCACGACCGTCCACGTGGCCGGTTTAAGTAAATGACACTGATCTCTCAACCTTGCTTGCTTCTCGCGACTTAAGAAAATTTTACTGCCTTCGATACCTGTAGCGGCTTAAATATCACTACACAGTTACCCATATGTCATTAGGCCCCTTCTTAAGCCGCCATCTTGAATAGACTTAAAATGTTTTCCTCTAGGTTAAATTTGAACCAGAAACTCTTATTTTGTCATAGGCTTCAATTTATACAATGGCACCCAAGGCTCCCAAAGCTCCCGTGACCTGCAACTGGGTCAAATCCACTGTTACGGAGAGCACTTTGTCTGAATTCATGAAGTCCGACCATCTGCCTAAGAAGGAGGTCATTTCTTATCGTGCTCCTAATCCGTCAGAGGAGAAACCTCAACCCAAGGAGGGGGAGGTGATCATGTTTACTGATCATATGAGTCGGGGTTTTGCTCCACCCGGTTCAAAATTCTTCAGGGATGTTTTGCACTTCTTTGACCTCAGACCTCAAGACATTGGACCTAACTCCGTGTCAAATATTTGCAACTTCTAAGTTTTCTGCGAAGTGTACTTAGGAGAAGAGCCCAATCTACTTTTGTTCAGAGAGCTATTCTATTTAAACCGGCAAAATGAACGTGCCAACGGGACCAGTCTTGAACTCGGCGGCATCTCAATTCAGCGGCGGAGAGACTGCCTCTTTCCTTATGCCGAACTGCCCAGCCACCCAAAAGACTGGAACCAGACGTGGTTTTATTGCCAGGATACTTCTCCGGCTGGCGAGAACCCTCTGCCCGAATTCCGCGCTCTGCGCCTTGAATCAAATCACTCGCTGCCGGATAAGTTAACTGATGTTGAACGTCTATCACGTGCCCCTATCATCAAGAAGATCAAAGCCCTTTTAGGCAATGGCTTGAGCGGTATTGATTTGGTGCGAGTCTGGATCTCCTAGCGGGTGATCCCGTTAAGCCGCCGCCCCGGCTTAATGTGCTCTTATACTGGCAAGAAGGATGACCCGCTGCGCCACAGTTCTGATGACTTACCAGATGATATGGTTGAAGTTACGACCCAGACTTTGTTGAAAGAAGGCACGGTGACTAGTAATGCCTTTGGCTTACTCCCCTTCTGCAAGAAGAACCCGACCCCCGCAGTGAGTCATCAACCTCAATGAATACTCTTTGCTATATTACACCTTGTTTTTACTCATAACCCCTTATCATTTTTCACAGGCTGATGACAACTTCTGGAAGGTCAAGTATGACCATGAGGCGGCCAAACAAGCCAGAGCGGCAAAAAGAACCAAAAGGAAAGCCGCCAAGACCGGAACTTCGAAAAAGAGGAAACCAAGCGCTTCAGATATGTTTAAACTTGACGATACTGATGACGATGAAGAAGAGGTAACTTTTAACTCCCTTAACTCTTTATCATTACCTTACTGACATTAAATCTTTTCAGGAAGACACGAGGAACAGCCAAGCCGTCGAGGAAGAGGTAACTATAATCTCCTCCGACTTCGAGCCCCTGCCGCGTCAGAAAATTCGAAGAGTAACCCGAAAAGTAAGATTTTCACATCCTTTGGCTTACAAAGATCCTCAATTTCTTTTGAAGCAACATCAATTTGAAAGCCGGAGGCAGACCCGGACCAGCAAGGATGTAGAGCTCTCCTCCGGCTTACCTGACGTAACCAGGAAGCGTCGGACTGAGGTTATCTCCGATTTACGTTCTGTTTTCCCTTTGGCGGGTTTAATTCGTCAACCTCTTAATTCATCCGACTCCAGTTATCAGGATACCTCTCCTTCCTCCGGCGAGTCTATGCAATCTAACATGTCGGCTTTCAAAACTGCCCCAGGGTAATGTAACTTTGTTTACCTTATGCTTTACCTTACTCATGCTTTTGTACTCATCCTTCTGCCTTTGTCCACAGCGTACAAGTGAAACCCAGTAAGAGGGCAAAAAAGAGTAAGCCGTCCCAAGACCCGGTCGCGACTGAACCGAAGCTTGGCATGGCTGCTCCTGACAGTTCTACCCATCAGCCGCCGCCTGAACCAGCCTATGATATTCCAACACCATCCTCTGATCTACCCGCCAAAGATACTCTCAACAGCTCTGATAACCCGGAAGCTCCTAGCCCGGCCAAGACAATTGATCCAGAAATTGAGATTCTGAAGACTCAGTTCGTTGAACCGGGACAGCCCACTGTTCTTGCCAAGTGCTCTGCCAAGGAGGAGTTTATGGAACACCGAAAGGCCAAGCTAGACAGTGCTGACTATACTCATTTGAGCATTGGAGAGATAGTCTCTGGCTATATCAATCAAGTACATAGCAGTCGTGACCTGGAAATTGACATGGTGAAGCAAATATAGCAAAAATCTCAGGTATAACTTATGCTACTTTTCTTAATCATACTTATCAGATCAGCCCCCAAGTCTATTGCTTATGAATAAATATGTCAGAGACTTAGAAAACTGCTTAGCACTGCTTTGTCCGGTTTAGAAAGAAGATTTTTAACCCGGTTGTAACATGATACCTTGAACTTGCGATACACATTAGCCCCCAAGTGTCAAGTACCTTTGCTTGCAAAGTGATTGGGACTTAATTACCATGAACTGGCATTGTAAAAATTCTTCAGCATACATTAGCCCCCAAGTGTCAAGTACCTTTGCTTGCAAAGTACATGGGACTTAATGTTATCTTACCACGATTCTGACTATAACCCGGCACCAATGCAGGCCACCATAAGTCAATTTGAGTCGGAGGTTGCTGACCTGAAGAGCCGCCTGGTAGATCAAGAACTTGAAATTCAAAAGGCCAACTCCAAATTTGAATTTAGCGTCTCTGAACAAGAGAAGTTGAAGAAAATTTTTGCAGCGGAGAAGAAAATCTGGGCTGATGAAAAGTCCTCACTAGTGACCCGTGTCGAGACAGCAGAGACATCACTTGCAGAAACAACAGCCGAGCTATCCGGCTTAAAGCGCCAAATATCCCAAATGGTCTCAGCAATCTTCGGTAAGCTACTTGTGCAAACATTGAATACTTCAAACCTTCTTTCGATGACTATTGCAATTGTTACCTCCGGCTCACCTGATACTTGTTAATGCAGGCCCCAGGAGCTCAAACCTTAATCTGAACATGTTGATCAAGCTAAAGGCGTTTTATACTCTAGTGGAGCAACTCTATGCCGGGTCACAACGTGCTTTGGCCGTTGTGGCTTTGTCAAATGATGTTCCCCATCTCGTGGCTGAAATGTTAAAGCGGCTTGCTGTGCTACCTCAACGGATCCAAGAGCTAAGGCGGGCGTCTGCAAGAGCCGGAGCCATAGCTGCATTGAGCCGTGCCAAAGAATTTATGCCAGAACTAGACCCGGCTGACATCGCTCTTGGATACCCAAGTTTAAAGGAGGATGGTACCGTGTTTGATGAGAAAAATTTCGCCGCCTGCATGAAGGAGGTACGCCCTGTGGCCACGCTTATTGGGAATGATACCGACCTTACCAAATATCAGCCAGGTTATGACAGCGAGAACCGGACACTCCCAACGCCTCACTACGATGAAGTCAGCCTGATCCCTCCAATTCGTAAGCATACTTTTTCCCCTGAAGTCGACCCAGCCGGGTTAATAGATGATGAAGCTGAGTTTGAAGCTTTGAGTGGCATTGACTGGACATCATCAACCTTCTAGGACAGGGCAGCCAACGGAGGAGCGGAGAAGGATAACCCGGACATGTCAGGTCAACCAATGGAGTGAACCATCAGGCGTCGTATGTTTATGTCTTGTGGAAAAACAATGCTTCATTATTCAGACTCAGAGAGTCTTGTAACAGGTAGAAAAACACTTTGATTTTTGCCATGCCTTCGCATGTTCATGGTACTCAACACTTTCTTAAGCTGCCGCCATTTATATGCTTCCGCTTATATCGCCTTTTCGCTTCCTTTATGTTCAAAAGAAATTGCTTGCATCGCCTCGAGTACGTAACAAACACAAGTCCCTTGGCGACTTACCGCATAGGGGGTCACATAATGTGTTGATAACTCGCACTATTGAATCAAAAATCATAAAAGCTGGTTCTCGCTATATCCTTGAGATACAATCGTAATAAAGATACATGTGATCCTTTGATTACCTTGTCGGCTTATGTGACCCGGACAATGAGGATAAACCTTATTATTCCTGAAACCTGGCACATATAATGATTGTTTGTGCACTAATAGTTTTACTTGATCAATATTAAACCGGTGGAATACAGACCACCCCAAAAAAGCTTTCAAAAATGATCCCCCAATAATCAAATACTTGTCATTGCAAAGGGTGATGAACAATAGACAAAATTTAAAGGCTTCTGATTCGAATACGACCAGAAAACCTTTCCAAAGGGGTTAAGCTAAGATTCGGATACGATCATATAGCTCCTAGTGGCTTTGGCGATGCCAATCAAGTGGGTATCGACAGCTATGTTCTCTTTGGTTCTAATACGACCTATGTTTGAACAGGAAGCCCCCAAGTGACCATAAGAGTTGCTTAATGATGCTGATTCGAATACGATCCACGTCAGACCCAAAGGAGTTCAGCTATGATTCAAATATGATCAAGAAGCCCCCAAGTGGGTTTGGCAGTATGCCGATCAAGTGGGTACCGACAGCTATGTTCTCTTTGGTTTGAATATGACCTATGTTTGAACAGGAAGCCCCCAAGTGATCATGGCTAGATTCAGATATGATCATAAGCCGGACCAAAGGGAAAGCCGGATTCAGATATGATCCGCTCCCTGTTGGTTGTTTCCACCACCTGATAAAGAAAAAATGTAAACCTTTGAGGGTGTAAAGGACAGAGGTCCTGCTTTATTGCTTCATATAATATATACATCATAAAAAAAAATACATCTTGAGAGCCAGTGGCTCAAGTATAGTAAGGCCGAAGATGGGCGATATTCCACGACCGGCTGGTCTCCTCCTCCGACTTACGTGAGTCTTTGTGCTCTCGAACATCGATAAGGTAGTATGACCCGTTGTTCAGATTCTTGCTGACCACAAATGGTCCTTCCCAAGGAGGAGATAGCTTGTGCATATCAGACTGATCCTGGATGAATTGGAGCACTAAGTCGTCTTCCTGAAAGGTTCTGCTTCTAACCCGGCGGCTGTGATAGCGGCGCAGGTCTTGCTGGTAAATCGCCGAGCGGGCTATTGCCAAGTCTTGCTCCTCACCCAACAAGTCAAGTGCATCCTGACGAGCTTTTTCGTTATCAGCCTCAACGTAAGCCACCACGCGGGGTGAGTCGTGCCGGATGTCACTTGGCAGGACTGCCTCTGCTCCGTACACCATGAAGAAAGGTGTGTAATCTGTAGATGTGTTAGGCGTAGTGTTGATGCTCCACGGTACAGAGGGTAGCTCCTCCACCCAACAACCCCCGCTGTAAGGGGACCAAGAGCCGGGGTTTGATACCCTTCAGGATCTCCTGATTAGCTCTTTCTGCTTGACCATTGGATTGAGGATGAGCAACAGCCGAAACATCAATCCGGATATGTTCTCTTTGAAAGAACTCTTCCATGGCACCCTTGGAGAGATTAGTGCCATTATCTGTTATGATGCTGTGTGGAAAACCAAAATGAAAGATCGCCTTTTTCATGAACTGAACCACCATGGCTGCATCACACTTACTGACCGGCTCTGCCTCAACCCACTCCGTAAACTTATCCACTGCTACCAGGAGGTGTGTCTTTTTATCCTTAGACCTCTTGAAAGGTCCAACCATGTCAAGCCCCCAGACTGCAAACAGCCAAGTAATTGGAATAATCCTCAACTCTTGAGCCGACACATGAGCTCAACGTGAGAATTTTTGACATCCGTCACATTTGCTGACTAGATCTTCCGCATCAGCATGAGCCGTCGGCCAATAGAAACCATGACGGAAAGCATTGGCAACAAGAGATTTTTAGCCGGCATGATGACCACAATCTCCTTCATGGATCTCACGAAGTATCTCCTGACCCTCCGTAGGTGACACACAACATTGAAACGCCCCAGTGACACTGCGGTGATGTAACTCGCCATGAACAATCATCATAGACTTGGACCGCCTGATGATTTGTCTCACCAAAGTCTCATCCTCACGCAACTCTCCCCGTGTCATATAGGCCAAATATGGCACTGTCCAATCCGGGATGACGTGAAGAGCTGCCACCACCGTGCCTCCGGTCCTGCACGCTAGTTCTTCCTCTCAGAGGTAACTTGATGTATGATTATGCAAATGTCGAGAAAGGTGTCAGGCGGCACCGGCTTACGCTGAGATCCCGGCCGGCTTAAAGCATCAGCCGCCTCATTCTTCCTTCGATCAATGTGCTCCACTTGATAACCTTTGAAGTGCCCAGCCGTAGCATCAACTTCATGACGGTAAGCCGCCATAAGGGGATCCTTGGAGTCCCACTTGCCCGACACCTGTTGAGCCACGAGATCTGAGTCGCCCAAGCACCTTACCCGGCTCAAATTCATCTCCTTGGCCATCCGGAGACCATGGAGTAAGGCCTCGTACTCGGCTGCATTGTTAGTACAAGGAAACATAAGCTGGAGCACATAACAAAATTTGTCACCTCGAGGGGAAGTTAAAACAACTCCAGCCCCCGAGCCTTCTAACTGCCTGGACCCATCAAAGTGAATAGTCCAATATGTGTTATCCGCTTCTCCTCGTGTGCTCGCAACTCTTTCCAATCATTGATAAAATCCACCAGGCTTGAGACTTGATAGCAGTCCGAGGCATGTATTTCAAACCATGAGGCCCAAGCTCAATGGCCCACTTGGCGACTCGTCATGTGGCCTCTATTCTGTATGATGTCTCCTAAGGGGCGAGCTTACCACAAAGATAGGATGACCTTGGAAGTACTGCTTCAGCTTCCGGCTTGCCATGAACACTCCGTAAACAAGTTTCTACCAATGTGGATACCTTTGTTTAGACTCAATGAGCACCTCAATGATGTAGTAAACCGGCCGTTGAACCGGATGCTCCTTGCCAGCCTCCTTGCGCTCCACCACGATGGCAACACTGATGACTCGTGCGTTAGCAGCCACATATAACAGTAATGTCTCCCTATCAATGGGAGCCGCAAGGACCGCGCCCGCATAACTGCTCTTTAAATCTTCAAAGGCAGCATTAGCAAGATCACCCGCATAAAAGTGTCCGTTTTCTTCATCATTTGATACAGCGGTAGGGCCTTCTCACCTAACCGGCTTATAAACCGGCTTAAAGCAGCAACACGACCCGCCAGTCGCTGAACATCATTGATGCACGCCGGTTTAGCCAAAGAGGTGATTGCCTTGATCTTCTCCGGGTTAGCTTCAATGCCTCTGTTTGAGACCAGAAAACCTAGAAGCTTGCCTGCAGGTACACCAAACACACACTTGGCCGGGTTAAGCATCATCTTATAAACCCGGAGATTATCAAAGGTCTCCTTTAAATCAGATATCAAGGTTTCCTTCTCCCTGGATTTCACCATGATGTCATCCACATAAGCATGAACATTGCGCCCAATTTGATCGTGGAGACAGTTCTATACACATCTCTGATAAGTCGCCTGGGCACTCTTGAGCCCAAATGGCATAGATACATAGTAGAAGGCTCCAAACGGAGTGATGAAAGAGGTCTTCTCCTGGTCCTTAACTGCCATTTTGATCTGATGATAACCAGAGTAAGCTTTCAAAAAGCTCAAACGCTCGCAACCCGCCGTAGCATCAATGATTTGATCAATACGGGAGAGCAAAGGGATCAGCCGGACAAGCCTTATTTAAGTCCGTAATCCACACATTATCCGCCAGTGCCGTTCTTCTAGAGAACGAGCACCGGTTAGCCAACCACTCCGGTGAAAAACTTCAACAATAAACCCAGCCACTAAGAGCCGGGCGACTTCCTCTCCAATGGATTTCGCCTCTTCGTTGAACTGTCAAGAAACTGCCTGATCGGCTTATACTTGGATCAATATTGAGAGTGTGCTCACGAGTTCTCTCGGTACACCCGCATGTCGGAGGTTTCCATGCGAAGATGTCCCGGTTCTCGCGGATGAACTCGATGAGCGCGCTTTCCTATTTAGGATCCAAATTGGCACTGATACTGAATTGCTTAGACGAATCGCCTGGAGTAAAATCAACAAGCTTGGTTTTAGCAGCCGACTTAAATTTCAACGCCGGGTCATGCTCGGTGGTTGGCTTCTTTAGAGAGGTCATATCCGCCGGGTCAACATTGTCTTGATAAAACTTCAGCCTCGTGCTGCACAAACAGACTCAAGATAAGCCGCCGCCTCCTCACATTCTAGGGCTACCTTTCGACTTCCATGCACGGTGATGGTGCCTTGTGACCCGCATCTTAAGCTACAGATAACATAACACGGCAAGCCCATGAACTTGGCATAAGCCGCCGACCAAATAGAGCATGATATGGACTCTTGATTTTAACCACCTCAAAAGTTAATTTCTCAGCTCTAGAATCATACTCATCTCCAAAGGCCACTTCCAGTTCAATCTTGCCAACTGGGTAAGCCGACTTACCAGGCACCACCCCATGAAAAACAGTGTTGGACGTCTTCAAATCCTTATCACCAATCCCATGCGCCGAAAGGTCTCATAATAAAGGATATTGATGCTGCTACCTCCGTCCATGAGTACCTTAGTGAATTTATATCCACCAACCTGAGGTGCTACCACCAGGGCTAACTGACTCGGATTATCAACCCGGAGGGGGTGATCTTCCCTGCTCCATACAATGGGCTGTTCTGACCACCTCAAATAACGGGGGACCGCTGGCTCAACAGAATTCACGGCCCTCTTATGAACCTTCTGGTCACGTTTGCACAAGTTAGTGGTGAACATGTGATACTGCCCACTATTCACCGCTTCGGTGGCTTTGATAACCCGATCGCTGCTTTATTGTCCCCCGACTGCACTATTGTTGATTATAACCGCTTTGATGTCCCCGAAAACCGAACTTGAACCGCCGCTCGCCATGAAAGCCGCCGCCTCGAGCCGCCGCCCGACGTGATTGCCATCAAACGTGTTGGAATTCTTAAAAGCCTTCATGATCGCGCAATCTTTCCATAAGTGGGTGGCGGTCGCTCCTGTGCCGTGGTCTTGGGCAAGGCTCATTGAGTAACTCGCTCAAGAGATGGGCCTGATCCGCTGCATCGAGGGGCGGTTTGCCCTTACGCTCGATTGTTAACCTGTGCATTGGCGCTGGCTACAAACTCCGGGTTACCTCAGCCTTACACTTATTGCCTCCTTGATTCATCGAGTTATGTCACGACCCTTTCCATTGCCGTTCTTCTTTCCCTTCCCTCGCCTTTTCCTCATCGACGCGGGATCCTTGGTACTATCGTAATCGGCGATTTGACTAAAGCTGCCATCAGCGCATCCATATCATTGCAATCACGCTTAAGGCGCCTAGCTTCGCCTCGGCCGCTCAAAGCGCGCTTCTTCTCCAACATGATGTAACATCCCAAAATTCTAAATTTTGGAATGTTATAAATACATAGATAGTTTTGGTTGATTGTTTGATTGATTGACTGAAAGTGAGTGAATTTGAAACTTTTTGAAAGTTAAATGAGAGGGAATAAAAGGACTTTCCCAAACTTTCATTTTTGCTTTTATGATCTTCGAATTCAAATTCTTTTCATCACAAAACCCCGAGAGAAGATGACATGACTTCTTCCATTTATTTAAATGACAAGGATGTTGAAAATATTTGAATTTCATTTGGAAAATATTTCCAATTCTGAAACTTTATGCAACTCAATGATTTTCACGAGAGAAGATAAAATGACTTCTTCAAATTAAATGAAATATGAGTTGGGAGTTTTAAAAGAATTAAATTCAAAGTTCTTTTGAATTTATTTCCAATTTGGAGTTATTTGAGTTTTATTCAAATTATTTTTCTCCAAACTAAAATATGCGAAAATACGGTAAAATGATTCCCTCACAGAGAAAAGTGGAGACAAATAATTTTAAATCATTTTGGTATTTTAAAATAATTTTGTTTGCATTTTAAATGCAACAGGGCACCTTTTGAATTTTGGGATTTGCTGTGAATTTTATTTGAACTTGAAAAATTGTTCATACTGTAAAAAATGTTTTTCTGAAAATTTTGATATATAATATGCATATATATTTATTTTATTTATTGCCATCTATTTCAGTTTTCCTTCTCATTTTTATTAAAAACAAAAAAACTGGCCAAAGCCCACCAAGACTAGGCTCAGCTCTCCACGACCCAACAGGTCGCCTTCCTTCACGATCGCTCGCACCTAAAGGAGCAGAACGCACGCACGCACCCCCACCCCGCCCCCACACCCTTCCCTCCTTCCCTTCCCCAAGAATCCTCTGAATGGATCCACCTCCTTCCCTACACCTCCTTCTCCAAGTAAAGGCTATTAATGCCCCGGATTTCCTCGCCGGAGATCCGAACTTACCTTTTTTGCTCGCCATGGCTGCACGATCTGACACCCCTCGCCTCTATAAATACCTCCCTCGTGTTGCCCTCCTTCCCTCGCCCAAAGCCCTCTCCCATGGGAGCTTATCCTCCCTATACAGCACAATTGCTCATCGGAGTTCATAAACTCCGGCGGCTTCTCCACCGTTGTTCGAGGTTCGATTGGTACTTCCTCGACCTCTCCTGAGGTTTATATGATCTCCTCTCCACCGTCCCGTGATCTCCTTTCCTCTAGGAGCAACCGCAACATCGGATCCGATCTTCTTCCCCAACTCCGACGACTACTCCGGTGAGATCCACGAAATCCCGTAATTCATTTTTTCAGAAAATAGCAATCTTAGAAAATTCATATCTTTTAGAGTTTTTAGTATTTTTGAGTGATTCCAATTGCTATGTGTCACAAATTTGCTGAAGTTTCTGTTAGTTTCTCTGGATTTCAAATTTGAGTAGTTTAAATTTGAATTTGATAAATTTTGTTCAGATTAGTATTTTGGCTATAACTTGAGTTTAAAATAGGTTTTTAATTAATTCTTTTTGCTCCTGGTCACTTGTGATATTTTTTAGCTGTAGGATTTAGTTTGGTAATTTTGGAGTATTTTAAATTAGATTTTTAGTAAAAACAGTACTGTTTTATTATTAGTTCTGTTTTAGCTTTTTCTTTATTGTTTTTATTAGTTTTAAATTATTTCTTTTTGTCACTTTTGACAAAATTAGTTGTGTTTCTGTTAGACAACATGAGAAAATTTTATTTTATTTTAAAAATTATTTTTCTTAGTTTTGTATGAAAACTTGTTTAGGTCATAGTTAGTGTTTCATAAAAGCTTTTTATTTGTTTCTTTTTGCTATTAAAAGTTTATGAAAAATACTTTCTGTTAAAATTAGTTGTTTTATATTTTATTTTCTGTTTATTTATTATATTGGTATTCTCTTTGTTGTTAAATTTTACTTAGGACAAAACTATTTTGTGTTATGTGAGTTTCCTTTAGTAGTTTCATCGTGTAGTTTTCCTTGGTATCCCTTGTTGGTTCGCATTTTATTGATGAGTGTTAGAATTGCTTGCTAGTATCTTTGCTTATATGAATGCTATGTTGGACTATATAGATTTTCAACGGAGTGACGATTAGTTCTACCAAGTCATCTTCTGACAGCTTTGTTATCTTCATCAAGTATTACCAGGCAAGTTCACTTTGACCATGCTTTCATACCTATGTTTTATTGCATTTAGTGGCATCTTTGCAACCACCTCCAGTAGTGATATTGAATTCTTGTAGTTGAGTAGTATGCATGAGGTAGGAACCCATCACCCTGTTACCAAGCCCGGGACGTTATTTATTTTAATGCTACGCTATAGTAGACGGGGTTGGTATGAGTGTTCGAGAGTGGTGTGAGAATGGAGGATCTACGTCAATGACGACAACTCCATGATGGAACCTGCAAGGACTGCATCTTCAAGGCCTCAAGACTTCAAGACTCGAGACAAGAATTCAATACACACTCATCGGGTGAAGGATTTGCTGACGGCACCCGGAGAAACCAAGGGTTGGCCGATGCATGGAGAAGCGCCATGACATCTTGCGGAAAGCTTCACTCGACTCAAAGAGACGGAAGAATACTTCATGCCCGAAGCTTACCTGCAACCGCAAGTCACTATGGGCTCGCTTGGTTGACCTTAGTTGTGACTCTGGCTGGGGCGGTGCTAGCAGATGTAGAACTACGGTAGGATTGGATGAGCACCGGACGGTGGTCGAGGAACTCTTCGAAGACCATGTTTCGGCGCCTTGTTCTCAAACACCTCAAGTGCGAGAACGTAAAAAGAGGGATCGAATCTTGCGGGTAAAGTGTACAAACCTCTCGCAAAGGGTTTAAAACCTAATCGATTAGCCGTGTCCCCTGCTACGGACAATTTGAGCATCCGGACTTGGATCTATCTCGAACTCTCAACACCGGATTGATAACTTAATTGTGGGCAACTTATGATGATTTTGGGCTATGAGACATCGGTTGGCGGAACCATGTCATGATAGAAAACTCCATAGTACAGACTTCATTTATTCCTTTGATGTAGGGAAAATAAATCAGCTTTTATGCAAACAAAACTCAGACACAGAGCCACAAAGCCATATTGCATATAGTATAGTTTTATCATCTATTTTCTCATGGTGTGATCTTGCCGGTACATTCAATGTACCGACCTACACGGCTGCAACGTATCATGTTGCAGGATTTTCTTCGACGAGTAAGAGTTACGATACAGGTTACGGTTCACACTCAACCTGCCGATGGCGTTGATGGGACTCCACACCGACTATTTGTTTCATTGTGACTTATGAGGTATATATCAGTTTTACGTTAATTATACATGTGATTGCACTTTGATATATACATTGATGTACCGTGTGTGCAAAGATACCGATCCGTGGATGGCACGAAACACGTAGGCTTGACCGCCCGAGGTCGGGTCGCTACACATGAGGACTGCAGAGCCGCATCCATCTTGTCGCATTTAATGTATTATCTCCTTGATCCGCGCATCCAATGAGTCGTGGATTCACCTTCCTCCTGCTATAATTTTTCAAGTCCACAATCGATATAGATTGCTTGCAAGTGTCTTTGAAGTTCGGATGAAACGGGCCTTTAGCTCGCCCATGAACTAATGGAATTGGGTGGCAAGCCTTTAACCATGACCGGTCGCTCCATCTAACATCATGGTGAAGTACTTAGCCATCGCTGCATCGCTAACCTCCAACAGCTCCATGGCCATCTCATAACTTTCTATCCACGCCCGGCCGTAAGTCGGCCGTAATTCGCACCTTCCGAGGTCCCTTGAAGTCCTTGGGTAAACGTACATTACGAGAGCCGCACTAAACAAGGAACACCGCCGGTTCTGGTAGCCACTCCCGCCTCAACGGAAGCCATCGGATAATCTGGAAGGTCCTGATGAGCCGTTTGTTGAGCCGCTAGCTGAGCCGCCCATTCGTCTTCCTAACGTATTCGGTCCTGCACCGGGTTATAACCACCGGGCGGGTTACGGCGCTGGGCGTTGCTTGACAAAGCTCCTGACTCCATGTGCCTGCTGTAACTCGGACTCCGGTTTGGACGAGCCGGAGCTAACCAAGGCGGAGGAGTTGAATGAATCCTGTCCCGACTGTAGGAATAAGTCTCTTGCTGAGCCAAGGCTGTCTGGACGAGGTCTCCGATCCTTCGGGTCTCCACTGCTGTTGGATCGTCACCGTTTCATCGGGAGAGCCGCCAAACGCGCTGATGCTGCGATCAAGTTCTCCATGGGGTTGGAAAAGTGACCCGGCGGTATCGGTACGTAACGGGGCGGTGCCATGTTTCCATGAGGAGGTGCCATCTCCGAGGCTGAGCCGGTCCTCCTGTTCCGCTGTCATAAATTGATTTGCATCCGCGGTTTACTTGGGCCGCTCCGTGTAGTGAAAAGATTCCGAGGATCATAAACCGGAGGTAAAGAATGGGTTTTCGATGCCTCCTCCTCATCACCTCGTTAGATGCGCTCAGCTCATCGTAGTCGGAAGGCTTCGATCGTAGCTGTTGTGCCCGTGCATCCAAAGCCGCTGCTCGTGGCTAACATGGTGTCCTCAATCGCCAAGGCCTCCTTGGCCCGAAGCTATCTCCTCACGCACCCGCACCACCTCCGCTGCTATGCTCATCTTGATTCGCAGGATGACTGTGGTAGTTAACAAGGCCGCTACCATCCATGAGGTCCATCAAGACTGAGTCAAGGGCGACAGGGCCTCCCGCCCGCCGCCGCCTCGACCCGGACGTTATTGCTATTGTAGCCGTTGAGTTTTGACCGGGTTGAGTACCAGCAATGAAGACTCCTGCCCAGCTTGGCGACTCATAGGGGTCCGAAATACTAGAGCCGTCGGAACAGCCCCTAAGCCCGCCATCCTGTAATAGATACAACGAATCCGTTGAACCGGCGGACGAATCACCGTCGGAGAGGACGACTGCCTCACCACCATCTACAGATCCTTCAGAAGTTCTCTCCGTGGATGCAACCCACGAAGGCACGCTTCACGACAGTTGAGCTCGGGCGGTCTTGCATGTCGAGCCGCTTCGACGAGGTCGGTGCAGCAGTCCGGCTCAGGTCCGCTCACCAATCCGCCGATGAAGACGTGGATTCCGCCAAAGGGGACCCGTAGCAGACTCAATTGAGCCGTGTCGGGCCCCAGCCTTCGCCGTCGATGTAGATCTTGCCGCGACGACTCTTGGTCATCCGCCATCACAGATCCCTTGAGCCCTTCAAGTTGCCCTTCAAGAACTCAACCATCATGCGCTGCCCCACGGTGGGAGCCAACCGTCGTGGGATTGTCACGCAGATGTCCTCTTGCAAGGAGTTAGTCGTGGAGCCATCGCAACCACGGCTTAAAGGGGTTAATCGACAAAGGACACGAGAGATTTATACTAGTTCGCCCCTTATGGTGAAGCTAAGGCCTACGCCTAGTTGGTTTGGTATTGCTTGATGTTTCGATGACCGTATGCGGCACGCTATGCCCGCCTCGATGAGTTGTTTCTTGTCCTAAGCCGCCAGCTGGTCGCCCCTTATATACACGGTGGACGCCTCATGTTTACAGAGTCCCGACCGCTCATAAAGAGTATCCGCCTTGACTAGTTAATTCTACCTTATGATACAAGTCATGTCATTATGGTGGTTTATCACCATGGGCCTTAAGTCACTGTGGGCCTCAAATTTTTTATTGAACCGCCATATTCATGCTTGGCCTTGGGCTTCTTTCTGATGAGTCTCCTTTGCGTAACCCGGCCCCTCCTAGGCGGCTTACACAAATAGTTATATCCCCAACAGGTTCAGTTAGAGCCCAACGCCTCGCTCGGGTTCAGTTAGAGTGCAACGCCTCCCACACACACGTGTACGTATATGAGAGAAACGCGCAAACCTCCGTGCATTGCTCGGCCCCAACCACCCACCGTAGCCGGGAACTCCCTGAAATATTCCTCGCCCTTGCTTCTATCATGATTTTTCCGTCATGGACGGCCCAAAGAATGTCATGCAGGTGCGTCTCCGGCCCGCCCAGGACAAAAAGCCCATTTTCTATCAGGATTTTTGTCATAGAAGTAGGAGCCCACCACATCTATGATGATACCGGGTTTTGTCACAATTATCATCATAGAAGTGTCATAAGCATGACAGAAAAAAATTCGTTCGGCCCAAAATATCATGGACGTGTCTTTTTTGTAGTGTGAACTTGTGCTTCAAATGATAGTCTCCCCAACACTCAACTCTCTCACATAGATTTGGCTATGGTGGAAAGATGATTTGAGTGGAAAGCAACTTGGGGAAGGCTAGAGATCAAGATTCTTGTGGTTGGATTGGAATGTCTTGGTCTCAAAACATGAGTAGGTGGTCCTCTCTCAGAAAATGAGTAGTGGAAGTGTAGGCACGTTCTGATGGCTCTCTCTCAAATGGAGATGGGGGTGAAGGGGTATATATAGCCTCGACGCAAAATCCAATCATTCCACAAATTTAACCCAACCAGGCAAGACAGAATATAAGAACTCGGTGAGACCGATTTAGTTCAAAATGTGAACATTAGGAATCTCGGTGGGACCGACTGTAGCGCCCCGACCTCAGACGGTCAAGTCTCTGTGTTCAGTGTCATCCCTGGATCGGTAATGCTGGCACACATAGTACTCGAAGGATTTATAACAGATTAGCAACCACACACTTATTACATTGAATTTCTCCAAAAGAGAACTTATTGCAATAAATATGGCTTAAGGCCATCTAAAAACGATAACAGCGGAAGGCTTGGAAGATAAAGTGAGTCCATCAACTCCAACGGCATAGCTGAGTACATGACAAACGACCTATCGCACCTTACTCCTCGTCTGAAAAGTCTGCAACATGATATGTTGCAGCCCGAAAATGGGTCAGCACATGGAATATGCTTGCAATATAACACAGTAGAGCAATGAACAGATAAATGCTATCACTGCATGCATATATGGCTAGTGGAGGCTCTATGGTTATAATGTTTTTGCGAAAAGCCAATTTTTCCCTACAACAAAGGAATATATTTTATTTAACTATCGTGGTGGTTGAAACATTGAGAAAGGTACCCCCATCTCAATCCCAATTAAAAATAATCATTAACAACCCAAAAAATTAATTTAGAGTGATGAGATCCATATGATAATCCAAGAACCAGATACTCAAGATTTTCATAACCGGGGATACGGCTAACCATGATTCATTTGTACACTCTGCAGAGGTTTGCGCACTTTTCCCCACAAGACTCGATCTCCTTCGTTGGATTTCTCGCACTGCATGGTGTTTGAGAAACGGATGATCAAGACACAGTATTTCAGAAGCATTAACTCTAACCTCGGGTAGACAGTACCAACCTACATCCCCTAAATCTGCTAGCCTACCACTAGAAGAGGTCATGCAACCTACTCAAGTATGCTAGAGCCCATAATAGCTTGTGGCTGCACACAGAAGTTTCCAGCATCAATGATCTTATGATCCCTTTGATCCTGGGTGGCGGACCATAGGAGGATCACACGGTGTAACCCCGGGATCTCCTAGGATAACACTGGTATAACCCAAGGTGCCCAAAACCAATAATTCACCCAGATGTTTATTTAAAGTTGCCACCTTAGAATTGAACCATTAATTAAATACTCACATCTGTCATAGATACACTCAAACCCAATCCACGTCTGCGAGCATAGCCTAGCAATATAAGCATAACATAGAAGTAACTCCCAAGGGTTTGATAATAAAGCAGGTAATAGGTTCTACCTCATCAACTACTTCCCAATACCCACAAGTTAATCACATCCTAATCATGCAGTGTTTGAGGATTGTAACTAATGCATAAAAACTGGGTATGAAAAGATTATGATCAATGTGTTACTTTCCTTGCTGACGATCGGCAAAACCTAGTGACTCGTAGTAGCACGCTTCGCACTCCGGGAACTCTATCGCAAACAAACAATAGCATACATAAGAAATAAAGCAAAGATGCAAGGGTAAATCTCAAATAAGAAGATCTAACCAGAAAGTTCAATTGAAGAACTCCGGTCTGCAAAAGGATATCAAATCAAACGGAGCAACGAAACTCAAACTGCAAAAGAAACAAGATCCGATTACTAATCTGGACCAAAGTCAAATTTTACAGTACCAAAACCTTTTTCAAGTTGGTTAAACAGAAAGAGGGCTTTGAGACGAAGATCTAGGCGCTTGTTTCACCTGATTTGGATAAACGAGCGAAAGATATACTAGATCAAAGATTAGGGCAGAAATCGCGATCGGAAATAATCGTGAAAAAACCCTGGAAAAAGAAAACTGACGAACAGGCTAACGAACGAGCCTTCGCTGTCTGCGATTAACCGACGAACAACGTTCATTGAAACGAACGAACGGACGAACGTCCGCTAAATAAATAAACCGAAAAAACCGGACTGGTCTATTTAAAAAACTAGATCTATGGTTTTAAAGAAAACCGACCGGTTTTCTAAGAAAACCAACGAACGGCGGCGATGGTGGCTACCCCGGCGAGGTTGGCGGCGGCGGCGGACGGGCATGCTGCTCAATGCTGGCGGCGGTTAGCGAGACGGCCAAGCTGCTGGCGTGAGCGCTGCGGCGCTTAGGGTTAGGGCGGTGGGGCTGGTGGCTTGGGGCGGGGCCACGAGCCTCCTGGCTTATAAAGGCCGGCCGGGATGGAGTCCTAGTCGGACACGGCCCGTTAGGTCGGTGCTCTTTTTTTTAATAAATCCTGACGCGGTAAAACGAATAAAAGAAATACTAAACGGACTCCAAAAATCCTGAAATAAATTTTCACGGTCCTCTAAAAATATTCCGGAGAAAGTGAACATTTATTTAGGCCTATAATGCAATTTTGGGAAACGCATATTTTTCCTAATTCAAATAAAATTGCGATAAAATCCAAATAAATTTATTTATTGATTTTAATATTTATCCTCCAATATTTCATTTATTTTGGAGAAGTCATATTATCTCCTCTAATATATTTTAATACTAAATATTTTTGGAGAGAAAAAATATTAAAACCAAAACGATCCTTGTCTCAATATTTGATAAAATTCAAATATGAAGAACGTGAAAACCCCAACTCTCTCCGTGGGTCCTTGAGTTGCTTAGGATTTCGAGGATCGCAAAACGAAATGCGATAAAATATGATATGCATGAATGACCTATGTATAACATTCCAAATTGAAAATTTGGGATGTTACAAACCGACCTCCTTAAGATGAATCTCGTACTCGAGATTCGGGTTGGCTAGAAAATAGGTGTGGGTGGTCCTTGCGTAGATCATCCTCTCTTTCCCAGGTGGCTTCCTCCTCGGTATGGTGGCTCCACTAAACTTGGCAAAACTTGATAACCTTGCTGCGAGTAACTCAGCGGGCAAACTCGAGAATTTTGACAGGTTTCTCCTCATATGTCAAGTCGCTATCCAACTGAATTGCTTCCAGGCATCAGATCTCTCAAAGGAATATCGCCATCTCGCATGGCACTTCTTCAACGGGAAACGTGAAACACATCATGAACTCCCGACAGTCCTTCGGTAACTCCAACTTGTAGGCAACCTCTCCCATGCTCCAAAACACGGTACAGTCCTACAAATCTTGGGGCTAACTTTCCCTTGACTCCAAAACATTTAACTCCTCGCAGGGGTGACACTCGTAGATATGCTCTGTCTCCGATTTCATAGGCTACCTCCTTGCATTTCGAGTCTGCATAACTCTTCTGTCGGGACTGAGCTACTTTCAGTCTATCTCGAATCAACTTAACCTTCTCTTCAGACTCCTTAATCAAATCCGGTCCAAACAACTGGCGGTCTCCAACTTCATCCCACATCAACAGTGTCCTGCACCTCCTTCCATACAGGGCTTCAAATGGTGCCATCTTCAAACTGGCCTGGTAGCTGTTGTTGTATGAGAACTCCGCGTAGGGCAGGTTGTCATCCCAACTAGATCCAAAATCTAGCGCACAAGCTCTCAACATGTCCTCCAGAATCTGATTGACTCTCTCAGTCTGTCCATCTATCTGCGGGTGAAATGTCGTACTGAACTCCAGCCTGGTACCCAAGGTCTGGTGCTGCTGGTGCCAAAACTTTGAAGTAAATTGTGTTCCTCTATCTGATACAATGGTCCTCGGAACTCCATGCGGACATACGATCCTGGTCATATATGTCTTGGCCAACTTCACACTTGTATAGGTGGTTTTCACTAGGATAAAGTGAGCTACTTTGGTCAAACGATCCACTACTAACCAGATAGAATCATATCCCGATCGGGTCCTGGGTAATCCGGTGATAAATTCCATGCCAAGTTTGTCCCACTTCCATTCGGGTATCGGCATAGGATGCAGTAATCCTGCTGGCTTCTGATGTTCTGCCTTCACTCTCTGACATACATCACACACGACTACATACTCGGCAATATCCTTCTTCATACCAGTCCACAAGAAACGCTCCTTCAAATCCAAATACATCTTGGTGTTTCCGGGGTGTATCGAGTATGGCGAGTCATGAGCTTCCTGAAGTATCAACTTCCTGATCTCAGCATTATTGGGCACATATACGCGGTCCTCAAACCACAAGGTGTCGTGCTCGTCCTCACGAAAACCTTTGGATTTTCCTTCACTCATCTTCTCCTTTATTTCAGCAATTTCTTTGTCATCCTTCTGAGCTTCTCTAATCTTTTCCAACAATGTTGACTGAACCTCCAATGCTGCAACAAAACCTCTAGGAACTATCTCCAAACAAAGCTCCCTGAGATCTTCTGCTAACTCCCTTGGCAATCCTCCTGTTACTACGGTATTGGCATAACCCTTCCGGCTCAAAGCGTCTGCTACGACATTGGCCTTGCATGGATGATAGTGCAATTTCATACCATAATCTTTTATGAGCTCCAACCATCTCCTTTGCCTGAGGTTTAGCTCCTTCTGGGTAAAAATGTACTTCAAACTCTTGTGATCCGTGTACACATCACAACGGTTTCCAATAAGAAAATGTCTCCAGGTCTTGAGTGCATGCACTACGGCTGCTAACTCCAAATCATGTGTGGCATAATTCAACTCATGCGGTCGAAGTTGTCGTGAAGCATATGAAACAACTCTTCTGTCTTGCATAAGTACTCCTCCAAGTCCTAAGCGTGAGGCGTCGCAATACACTTGGAAATCCTTGCGTATATCCGGCAGAATTAGCACTGGGGCTGTAGTCAAACGTTTCTTCAACTCCTGGAAACTTGCTTCACATTCCTCTGTCCAATGGAACTTGGTATCTTTCTTCAACAATGACATCATAGGCTTCGCAATCTTGGAGAAATTCTCGATAAATCTCCGATAGTATCCCGCGAGTCCAAGAAAACTGCGGATCTCTCCAACTGAGGTGGGTGCCAACCACTCGGTGACTGACTGAACCTTGGTAGGATCCACTGCTATACCTTCTCCTGATATAACATGTCCAAGAAATCCAACTTCCTTCAACCAGAACTCACATTTGCTGAACTTGGCATATAACTGATGTTCCCTGAGCTTCTCGAGAACCAAACGCAAATGCTCCTTGTGTTCCTCTTCATTCTGCGAGTATACCAAGATATCATCAATGAACACCACGACAAACTTATCCAAGAACTCCATGAACACCTTGTTCATCATACTCATGAAATAGGCAGGGGCGTTAGTCAGTCCAAATGACATAACCGTATACTCATATAACCCGTACCTTGTGGTGAAAGTTGTTTTTGGTATATCCTTTTCTCGAATCTTCAGCTGGTGATATCCCGATCGCAAATCAATCTTCAAAAACACTTTAGCTCCTTGCAGCTGGTCAAACAAATCATTGATCATCGGCAGTGGGTACTTGTTATTAATCGCCACTTCATTCAACGCACGGTAATCAACAACCATTCTCAATGATCCATCCTTCTTCTCGACCAAGAGCACTGGAGCTCCCCATGGCGATGAACTTCGTCGGATGTAACCTTTCTCCAACAACTCCTTAATCTGCTTCTTGATCTCTTCCAGATCATTTGCGGGCACCCGGTGTGGTCACTTCGATATTGGTCCGGTGCCTGGCAATAGCTCTATCAAAAACTCAATATCTCGATCTGGCGACATTCCTGGTAGCTCCTCTGGAAATACATCGGGTTAACCCTTTACTACAGGCACTTCGTCCTGAACAACTCTCGTGAGAGAATTTACTTGAGTCCTCCTAGGCGCATACCTGGATACATACTTGATCCTTTTTCCCTCCGGGGTGGTGAGTAGAATTGACCTACTAGCACAGTCAATGTTTCATCCATACTTCGATAACCAATCCATTCCTAGTATCACTTCCAATCCTTGTGACTCCAGAATTACTAGGTCTGAGGGGAAAACATGGCTACCAATGGTTAAGGGTATTCGATCGCACCATCGGCTGGCCATATACTCTGCACCGGGTGAGCTTAATAGCAAGGGTGTCCTAAGGGCTAAGGTGGGTAACTTAAACTTTTCCACAAATCCCCTTGAAATGTATGAATGCGATGCACCAGTATCAAATAAAACAAGGGCGGTAAATGACTTAACCAAAAACTTATCGATAACTGCATCATGCTGCTCTTCGACCTCCTCCACGTTCACGTGGTTCACTTGTCCCTTGTTGAAAGGGTTGGGCTTCTTCCCAGCGCTTCCATTGCCATTTCCGTTCTTCAATTCCAGACAATCATTAGCATAGTGCCCAGTCTTCTCGCACTTGAAACAGGTAATGTGACTTTGATCCTTCTTGGCGGGTGTGGCTGGGTTAGAGCGGTTCTGATTGTTGCCTGCTCGATTCCCGTTTCCATTCTTGGGGCCGCTATGGTTATGCGAACTACCTCCATTGTGAGTGTGGCCTCCATGGTTATGGGTCAATCCTCCCGAGTTCGGGGTGAAACGAGGCTTCTGCTGAGCTCCAGAATTGTACTTCCCTTGTCCGTACTTCCTCTTGCGGCTCTCAATCTGCTGTTGCTTCCCTTCAATCATAAGAGCCTTGTCTACCAGCTCCTGGTAGTTGTTAAATGTTGCCACCATCAAATGCATGCTCATCTCATCATTAAGCCCTGCCATAAACTTCTCTTGCTTCGCGACATCTGTGGCCACATCATCAGGGGCATAACGAGATAGCTTACTAATCTCATCTACGTACTGAGCCACAATACCATTTCCCTGGCGCAAGTTGCGAAACTCACGCTTCTTCATGCTCATAGCTCCAGTTGAGACATGGGTTGTGCGGAATGCTTGCTGAAACTGATCCCAAGTGATATTGGCTATAGGAAAAGTGACTGTGTAATTCTCCCACCATGATGCTGCTGGTCCATCCAATTGGTGTGCGGTAAAACGCACCTTCTCAGCATCAGTGCAACCTGTGGTGGTCAACTCTCTTCCAATCTTGCGTAACCAGTCATCAGCAACTATTGGCTTGGTGCTAGAGGAAAACACCGGCGGCTGCAACCTCAGAAAATGAGCTAAGTTATCAACTGGAGGTGGTGGCGGTGGGTTGTTGTTGTTGCCTTGGTTCTGGACTAGTATCTGCATCAAGGCATTCTACTGCTGGATCAACTGGGTGATCTCCGATGGGAAAACAAATCCGGTGTCACGTCTCGGAGGCATCTGATGGGTTTAGAGGGGAGAGATTAGAATAGAAATGAGGTCTAGGGAGAAAACACTACCCATATGCACATGAGACAAACACAATCATATCACACCAAATCAATTCAAGCAAGGGCATACAACGGTCTAGAACTAACGATACAAAAGTGCTCAAACTACTACTATATACATGGGGGATAACTACTAATCACATGGTGGTCATCTAGAAATATTGATCGGTGGAAGACTCCATGATATCTGCTCCAGCTTCGTCTTCATAATCATCATCACTATCATCATGGTCGGAGTCGGTGTCGTCGATGATGATGTAGTCTTCAGAACGAATTTCCTTGGGTTCGTCATCTTCTCCTCCTGGCGCAGGGTCTCCCATGAAAACTCCTATCTTTCTTATCAAGTCGTCATTCTTCTCCACAAGTATCGTCATTTCCTCTTCATATCCATCGCGTGTAGACTTGAGTTCCTCTTCAAGCTCCGTGATCCTGGTCATCGCCTTCTTCAAATCTATCATGCCTGCGCACATCTGGTTCTCCTGGCGTCGAATGTGCTGGTTTAACTCCTGGATGAAAGCTATAATGGACCTATCTCTCCTGGTGCTGACCATCTCCCATTGCTCATCTCAGCGCCCACATATCTGGTAGATAGTGTCCTTAAGATCCTTGTGATAAACTTCGCCGATGCGTACGATGGCGATGTGGGCTGCCATGCTCTTGCCTAAACTCCAGGTTGGTGCATCGAAGGAAAACTCTATGGGCTCAATGACTGGCGTGTAGGTCCAGGTGAAGCTTGGTATTCCAATGTTTAGGTATCTAGTGACTTCCTTCAAGTGTCGTCCAAAGGGTATGTCTTCATCCGGTTGTGCAATCTTGTTCCTTGAGTCCCCATCCTAAAGAGTAGAAAATGGAGAGGAGTTAGAAATGAGTAGAGAAGAGTGACCTATGGCTCATCTTAGTGGTCGTGTCCTACATTCAACGTGTGCTCTGATACCATCTTGTAGCGACCCGACCTCAGATGGTCAAGTCTCTGTGTTCAAGTAATCCTCGGATCGGTAATGCCGACACACACAAGATCAAGGATTTATAACAGAGTAGCAATCACACATTTATTACATCGAATGTCTCCAAAAGAGAACTTATTACAATAAATATGGCTTAAGGCCATCTAAAAACGATAACAGCGGAAGGCTTGGAAGATAAAGTGAGTCCATCAACTCCAACGGCATAGCTGAGTACATGACAAACGACCTATCGCACCTTACTCCTCGTCTGAAAAGTCTGCAACATGATATGTTGCAGCCTGAAAACGGGTCAGCACATGGAATGTGCTGGCAATATAACACAGTAGAGCAATGAACAGATAAATGCTATCACTACATGCATATATGGCTGGTGGAGGCTCTATGGTTATAATGTTTTTTGTGAAAAGCTAATTTTTTTCCTACAACAAAGGAATATATTTTATTTAACTATCATGGTGGTTGAAACATTGAGAATGGTACCCCCATCTCAATCTCAATTAAAATAATCATTAACAACCCAACAAATTAATTTAGAGTGATGAGATCCATATGATAATCCAAGAACCAGATACTCAAGATGTCCAAAACCGGGGACACGGCTAACCATGATTAGTTTGTACACTCTGTAGAGGTTTGCGCACTTTTACCCACAAGACTCGATCTCCTTTGTTGGATTTCTCGCACTACATGGTGTTTGAGAAACGGATGACCGAGACACGCCTTCGTACATTAACTCTAACCCCGGTAGACAAGACCAACCTACATCCCCTACATCTGCTAGCCTACCACCGAAGAGGTCATGCAACCTACTCAACTATGCTAGAGCCCATAATAGTTTGTGGCTGCACACGGAAGTTTCTAGCATGAATGATCTTATGATCCCTTTGAGCCTGGGTGGCGGACCATAGGAGGATCACACGGTATAACCCCAGGATCTCCTAGGACAACACTAGTATAACCCAAGGTGCCCAAAACCAACAATCCACCCAGATGTGTATTTAAAGTTGTCACCTTAGAATTGAACCAGTAATTAAACACTCACATCTGTCATGGATACAATCAAACCCAATCCACATCTACGAGCATAGCATAGCAATATAAGCATAACGTAGAAGTAACTCCCAAGGGTTTGATAATAAAGAAGGTAATAGGTTCTACCTCAGCAACTACTTCCCAATACCCACAAGTTAATCACATCCTAATCATGAATTGTTTGAGGATTGTAACTAACGCATAAAAACTGGGTATGAAAACAGTATGATCAATGTGTTACTTGCCTTGCTGACGATCCGCAAAACCTAATGACTCGTAGTAGCACGCTTCGCACTCCGAGAACTCTATCGCAAATAGAAAATAGCATACATAAGCAATCAAGCAAATATGCATGGGTAAATCTCAACTAGAAAATAGCATACATAAGCAATCAAGATCTAACCAGAAAGTTCAACTGAAGAACTCCGGTTTGCAAAAAGAATCAAATCAAACAGAGCAATGAATCTCAATCTGCGAAAGAAACAAGATCCGATTACTAATCTGGACTAAAGTCAAATTTTACAGTACCAAAACCTTGTTCAAGTTGGTTAAACACAAAGTGGGCTTCGAGATGAAGATCTAGGAGCTTGTTTCACCTGATTTGGATAAACGAGTGAAAAGATATACTAGATCGAAGATTAGGGCAGAAATCGCAATCGAAAATAATCGCGGAAAAACCCTGGAAAAAGAAAACTGACGAACAGGCTAACGAACGAACATTCGCTGTCTACGACTAACCGACAAACAACGTTCGTTAAAACGAACGTACGGACGAACGTCCGTTAAATAAATAAACCAAAAAAACCGAACCGATCTATTTAAAAAACTAGATCTAAGGTTTTACAGAAAACCGATCGGTTTTCTGAGAAAACCGACAAACAGCGACGACGGCGGCTACCTCCGGCAAGGTCGGCAGCGGCGGCGGGACGACGGCTGCTACCTCTTGAGCACTGCGTTGGATTTCCTTGAAGAGGAAAGGGTGATGTAGCAGAGTAGAGTAAGTATTTCCCTCAGTTTTTGAGAACCAAGGTATCAATCCAAGAGGAGGCTACGCGAGTCCCTCGTACTCTACATTAAACAAATAGCTCAACGCAACCAACGCGATTAGGGGTTGTCAATCCCTTCACGGTCACTTATGAGAGTGAGATCTGATAGAGATGATAGATAATATTTTTGGTATTTTTTGTATAAAGATGCAAAGTAAAATAAAAGGGCAAAGTAAAAAAGCAAAGCAATAATAAAGTGATGGAAGATTGATATGATGAGAATAGACCTGGGGGCCATAGATTTCACTAGTGGCTTCTCTCAAGAGCATAAGTATTCTACGGTGGGTGAACAAAGTACTGTTGAGCAATTGACAGAATTGAGCATAGTTATGAGAGTATCTAGGTATGATCATGTATATAGGCATCACGTCCGAGTCAAGTAGACCGACTCCTGCCTGCATCTACTACTATTACTCCACTCATCGACCGCTATCCAGCATGCATCTAGAGTATTAAGTTCAAGAAAACAGAGTAACTCCTTAAGCAAGATGACATGATGTAGAGGGATAAATTCATGCAATATGATAAAAACCCCATCTTGTTATCCTCGACGGCAACAATACATTACGTGCCTTGCTGCCCCTACTGTCACTGGGAAAGGACACCGCAAGATTGAACCCAAAGCTAAGCACTTCTCCCATTGCAAGAAAAACCAATCTAGTAGGCCAAACCAAACTGATAATTCGAAGAGACTTGCAAAGATAACCAATCATACATAAAAGAATTCAGAGAAGATTCAAATATTGTTCATAGATAATATTTGATCATAAACCCACAATTCATCGGTCTCAACAAACACACGGCAAAAAGAAAATTACATCCAATAGATCTCCACGAGAGAGGGGGAGAACATTGTATTGAGATCCAAAAAGAGAGAAGAAGCCATCTAGCTACTAACTATGGACCCGAAGGTCTGAGGTAAACTACTCACACTTCATCGAAGAGGATATGGTGATGATGTAGAAGCCTCCATGGTGGATTCCTTCCCATGAGTTCAAACAGGCCCCAAGATGGGATCTCGTGGATACGTAAGGTTGCGGCGGTGGAATTAGGTTTTGGCTCCGTGTCCGATTGTTTGGGGGTACGAGGTATATATAGGAGGAAGGAGTACGTCGGTGGAGCGAAGGGGCCCACGGCAGCGGGCGCGCCTCCACCTCGTGGCGCCTCTTATTTCTTGACGGGGTCCAAGTCTCCGGATCATATTCGTGAGAAAATCACGCCCCAAGGTTTCATTCCGCTTGGACTCGTTTGATATTCCGCTTCTTCAAACACCAAATAGGCAAAAAACAGCACTTACGGCTGGGCCTCCAGCTAATAGGTTAGTCCCAAAAGTAATATAAGAGTGGAAAATAAAGCCCAATATGGTCCAAAACAGAGGTAATATAGCATGGAGCAATCAAAATTATAGATACGTTGGAGACGATCGCATCCCCAAGCTTAATTCATGCTCGTCCTCGAGTAGGTAAATGATAAAAAAGAATTTTTGATGCGGAGTGCTACTTGGCATAATTTCAATGTAATTCTTCTTAATTGTGGCATGAATATTCATATCTGAAAGATTCAAGACAAAAGTTCATCATGTTCATAAAATAGGCAGGTGCGTTAGTCAGACCAAATGACATAACGGTGTACTCATACAGCCCGTACCTGGTGGTAAAAGCTGTCTTAGGTATATCCTGCTCTCGATTCTTCAACTGATGGTACCCTGATCGCAAATCGATCTTTGAAAACACCTTAGCTCGTTGCAACTGGTCAAACAAGTCATTGATCATCGGTAACGGTATTTGTTCTTAATGGTCACTTCGTTCAATCCTCGATAATCAACAACCATTCTTAATGATCCATCCTTCTTCTCCACTAGAAGTACTGGTGATCCCCAAGGCGAAGAACTTGGGCGAAAAAAACCTTTATCCAGTAACTCCTTAATCTACTTCTTAATTTCCTCCAAATCTTGGGCTGGCATCCTATATGGTCTCTTAGATATCGCCCAAAGGCTCGCAATAGTTCAATTAGAAACTCAATGTCTCTATCCGGTGGCATGCCTGGCAACTCTTCCGGAAACACGTCCGGGAAATCCCTTACCACTCATACTTCTTCCTGCACAACTCCTGATAAGGAATTTACATGTGCTCTCCTCGCTCATGCCGTGATACATACTTGATTCTCCTTCCTTTGGGGTGGTAAGCAAAATTGACTTCTCGCGCAATCTATGTTCCTCCATACTTGATAACCAATCCATGCCTAATATCACATCCAATCCTTGGAATTCCGTAACTATTAGGTCCGAGGGAAAACATAGTGTCCAATCCTTAATGGCAGTCGATCACACCATATACTAGCCATGCATTCTGCTCCAGGTGAGGTTACTAGCATGGGTGACCTAAGGGCTTGGGTTGGTAATTTGTACTTATCCACAAATCCCCTTGATATGTATGAATGCGATGCACCAATATCAAAAAGAACAACTGCAGTAAATGACTTAACCAAAAACTTACCTATTACTGCATCTGGCTGAGCTTCAACCTCCTCCACGGTAACGTGGTTCACTTGTCCTTTATTGAAAGGGTTCGGCTTCTTTCCTGAGCTTCCATTGCCATTTCCATTCTGGCTTTCTGGACATTCGTTTGCATAATGTCCAGTCTTGCGGCACTTAAAGCAAGTGATGTGGCTCAGTTCTACCTTGGATGGTGTTGACGGGTTGGTGCGGTTCTGTCCATTGCTTCCTCCACTCCCGTTCCCATTCTTGGTGCCATTATGGTTGTGCGAGCTACCTCCTCCATGGGTATGCTGAAACTGTCCTCCTGTCTTCGGGGTAAAGCGAAGTTTCACTGAGCTCCGAGTTATTCTTCCCCGTCCATACTTCCTCTTGCGATTTTCAATCTGCTGCTGCTTCCTTCAATCATAAGCGCATCGATCTACTAACTCCTGGTAGTTATTGAAGGTGGCTACCATCAACTGCATGCTCAGCTCATCATTCAGTCCTTCTAGAAACTTCTCCTGCTTAGTCAAGTCCCGTAGCAACGCTATCCGGGGCATAACGTGCTAACTTATCAAATCATCTATATATCGCCAACCGTCTGTCCTCCTTGGCGCAAGTTGCTAAACTCACGCTTCTTCATGGCCATAGCTCCTGCTGAAACATGGGCAGACGAAAAGCTTGTCAAATCGATCCCATGTGACAAAGTCCACAGTGGTAAGTGGTCTGTAAAATTCTCCCACCATGTCGCTGCGGGTCCTTCTAGCTGATGTGCAGCAAACTTCACCCTTTCTCCATCTCAGACATCCTGAAGTGGTCAACTCCTCCCTATCTTACGGAGCCAATCATCTGCAACAATCGGCTCGGTGCTATTGGAAAACACCGGCGGATTCAGCCTTAAGAAACGGGTCAAATGGTCAACAGGTGGTGGTTGCGGTGGGTTGTTGTTGTTGTTGCCTTGGTTGTGTACCAATGTTTGAATCAAGGCATTCTTCTACCGAATCAACTGGGTGATCTCTGGCGGGAAAACAAATCCGGGGTCGCGTCTCGGAGGCATCTGAGGGTTTAAAGAAAAGACGAGAATTTAGAATAGAATGAGGTCTAGAGAGAAACACTACCCATATGCACATGAGACAAATCACACAATATCACTCCAATCAATTCAAACAAGGACATACAACGGTCTATCTATCGTTACAAAGTGCTGAAACTAAAACTAATATAACATGGGGTAATCTACTATCGTTATGGTGGTCAACTAGAAAACTGCTCCGATGAAGACTCCATGATATCCGCTCCACTTCATCTTCGTAATCATCATCACTAGGATCGGAATCGTGTCGCCGATGATGATGTAGTTCTCTCGACAGTGCTATCTTCATCTTCTCCTCCGGTGCTGAATTTCCCATGAGTTCTTCAATCTTCTCCTTAAGATCGCCATTTTGTCCCACTAGAGCTACAATCTCCTCCATGTAGTCCTTGCGAGTGGCCTTCAATTCTCCTTCTAGTTCAATAATCTTGGCTTTTGCTGCCTTCAACTCCATCATGTCTCAAGACATCCGGTTCTCCCGACGTCGAATGTGCTGGTTTAACTCCTGGATGAAAGCTGCAATGGATTGATCCTTCTTAGTGCCAACTATCTCCCATTGTTCATCTCGGCGTCCGCAAATCTGGTAGATAGTATCCTTGAGGTCTTCTTTATAAACTTCTCCAATGCACCCCATGGTTATATGGGCTTCCATACTCTTTCCCAGACTCCAGGTTGGTGCATTGAAAACACACTATGGGCTCCGTGATTGGCGCAAACGTCCTTTCGGGAACTTGGGCTTGAATCTTCCAAATACCTCTTCGGGTAAAGTGGAATTGTAGGTCCCGGTGAAGCTTGGTAATCCGATGTTAAGGTACCTAGTGACTTCCTTTAGGTGTCGTCCAAAGGGTGTATCTTCATCCGCCGAGTGAACTTGATCCTCGCTTAGCCATCCTAAAAGAGTAGAAAAGATGAGGAGTCGAAATGAGAAGAGAGAGTAGTGATCTAGGGCTTTAGCATAATGGTCGTGTCTCACAACAACAGTGCTCGATGCCATCTTCAGAGCGACCGACCTCAGACGGTCAAGTCTCGTGCTCGGTGTCATCCTCGGATCAAGAATGCCGACACCACACAAGATTTCAAGCATTTATACAGAGTAGCAATCACACACTTATTACAATCGAATGTCTCAAGAGAGAACTTAATAAAATAAATATGGCTTAAGGCCATCTAATACGATAACAAATGAAGGCTTGGAAGAATAAGCGAGTCCATCAACTCCAATGGCATCATCGAGTATAGAACCACGACCTAAGCACCTTACTGTCGTTCGAAAAGTCTGCAACATGAAACGTTGCAGCCCAAAACGGTCAAGACATGGAATATGCCGCAATGTAACACATAGAGAATAATGGAATGAATAGCCTATACTACATGCATATATGGCTGGTGGAAAGCTCTACGGTTACGCTTTTTGCATAAAGCCAATTTTTCCCTACCGCAAAGGAATAAATTTATTTAACTATCATGGTGGTTGTGAAACATTGAGAATGGTTGACAGATCCTCAATCCCAATTAAAAGTACTCATTAACAAACCCAACAATATTAATTAGAAGTAACATGATGAGATTCACATGATATCCAGATACTAGATACTCAAGATGTCCATAACCGGGGACACGGCTAACCATGATTAGTTTATACACTCTACAGAGGTTTGCACTTTTCCCCACAAGACTCGATCGCTTCCATTGGTTTCTCGACTACTGTGGTGTTTGAGAAACGGATGACCGAGACATAGCCTTCGTACACTAGCACCTTACATGTGGGTAGACCGTACCAACCTACATCCCCTACATCAGCTAGCCTACCCGTAAGAGTTCGCACAACTTAATCAACTATGCCAGAGCCCATAATGGCTTGTGGCTGCACACGGAAGTTTCTAGTTTGAATAATCTCATGATCCCTTTGAGCCCGGGTGGCGGTCCAAGAAATACAGTAAGTCCTGATAGAAACCAGTGCCTCAATCCACCCAGATGTGTGTTTAAGTTGCCACCTTAAATAAACCATTAAATAACAATCTCACATCTTTCATGGATACACTCACCCAATCCACGTCTACTAGCATAGCATAGCATAATAAGCAAACGTAGAAGTAACTCCCAAAGGTTTGATAATAAAACAGGTAATAGGTACTACCTCAGCTACTTCCCATCCCACAATTTAATTAGGTCCTAATCATGCAGGTGTTTGAGAATAGATTTAATGCATAAAAACTGGGTATGAGAAGAGTATGATCAAAGTGTTACTTGCCTTGCTGATGATCCGCGAAACCTACAGACTCGAAGTAACAAGCGGCGCACTCTGGGTAATCTATCGCAGACAAACAAACAAGCATACAATAAGTACTCATCTAATGCACAGGTAAAACTCGAATAGATCTAACCAGATTGTTCAACTTAAGAACTCCGGTTTGCAAAAAGAATCAAATCAAATGAAACAACGAAAGACAAACGATGGAAGAAAACAGCTTCGTTTTACTAATCTGGATCTAAGTCAAATTTTACAGAAGCAAAAACTTGTTTAAGTAGATTATTCGAAAGAGGGTTTCGAGATTTAAACTCCAGCGCTTGAATCGCCTCGATTCCGATAAATGAGCGAAAAGTTATACTAAAACGAAAATCGGATCTGGAATCGCGATCAGAAAAATCACGGATTAAATCCGAGAAAAAGAAAAAAACGACGGACAGATTCGAATGGAAAAAGGAAAAAAAATAAAAAAACCGATCGGTTTTTTAAATAAAACCGCACGAAATCGAGGCGGCGAACCTCGAAAACGCTTGCTGCCGCCATGCATGCTGCGCAGCAAGGCGGCGGGCGGCTTGGGCGGCTAGGGTTTGCTCGGGCTCGGGCTCGGGTAGGCTGAGCTCCAGGGCGACCGCTATTTATTAGCGCCCCCAAGCGGAGTCCCGCTCGGGTACGGCCCGAAAGGCGATTCGTTTTTTTTTTAAACATTACGCGCAGAAAAAAAATCAAAAGAAGTACCAAACGGACTCCAAAAATCCCGAAATAAATTTTCCCCGGTTTCTAAAATCAAGCCGGATTTAATGAACATTTATTTGGGGCCTAGATGCAATTTTGAAAAACATGCACTTTTCCTAAATTCAAATAAAAAGGCGAAAAACTCCAAAATAAAATCTTATTTGATTTTATTATTAAATCTTCATTATTTCTTTATTTTGGGAAAGTCATTTTATTCCCTCTCTCATATTTTTGGAATAGAAATAATTGAAGATAAAATAATTAAAATCAACTATCCTATTTTCAAAATTTGAGAAAAATCAAATATGAAAATAACGAAAATCCCCAACTCTCCCCGTGGGTCCTTGAGTTGTGTAGAATTTCTAGGATCGAGCAAAATGCAAAGACAATGCAATGAAAAATATGATATGCAATGATGCTCTATGTATAACATTCCAAATTGAAAATTTGGGATGTTACATCTGTTTATTTACAACTCAATGATTACAACTCGATACTAGAACAAAGTATGACTCTATATAAATGCCTCCGGTGATGTACCGGGATATGCAATGAATCAAGAGTGCCATGTATGAAAGAATTATGAATGGTGGCTTTGCCACGAATACTATGTCAACTACATGATCATGCTAGCAATATGGCAATGATGAATATGTCATGACGAACGGAATGGTGGAAAGTTGCATGGCAATATATCTCGGAATGGCTATTGAAATGCCATAATAGGTAGGTATGGCGGCTGTTTTGAGGAAGATATAAGGAGGTTTATGTGTGAAAGAGCGTATCATATCACGGGATTTGGATGCACCGGCGAAGTTTGCACCAACTCTCAATGTGAGAAAGGGAAATGCACGGTACCGAAGAGGCTAGCAATGATGGAAGGGTGAGAGTGCGTATAATCCATGGACTCAACATTAGTCATAAAGAACTATATACTTATTGCAAAAATCTACAAGCCATCAAAAACCAAAGCACTACGCGCATGCTCCTAGGGGGATAGATTGGTAGGAAAAGACCATCGCTCGTCCCCGACCGCCACTCATAAGGAGGACAATCAAATAACACCTCATGTTTCAAATTTTTTACATAACGTTTACCATACATGCATGCTATGGGACTTGCAAACTTCAACACAAGCATTTCTCAAATTCACAACTACTCAACTAGCACGACTTTGATATTATCACCTCCATATCTCAAAACAATTATCAAGCATCAAACTTTTCTTAGTATTCAACGCACTCAAAAGAAAGTTTTACAAATCTTGAATACCAAGCATATTAAGATTTTTAAGCAAATTACCATGCTATTTAAGACTCTCAAAATAATCTAAGTGAAGCATGAGAGATCAATAGTTTCTATAAAACAAATCCACCACCGTGCTCTAAAAGATATAAGTGAGGCACTAGAGCAAAAACTATAAAGCTCAAAAGATATCGGTGAAGCACAAGAGTAAAACTATAAAGCTCAAAAGATATAAGTGAAGCACTAGAGTATTCTAACAAATTCCAACTCATGTGTGGCTCTCTCAAAAGGTGCGTACAACAAGGATGATTGTGGTAAACTAAAAAGCAAAGACCCAAATCATACAAGACGCTCCAAGCAAAACACATATTGTTTGGTGAATAAAAATATAGCTCCAAGCAAAATTACCGATGGAAGTAGACGAAAGAGGGGATGCCTTCCGGGGGCATCCCCAAGCTTTGAATTTTTGGTGTCCTTAGATTATACTGGGGGTGCCATGGGCATCCCCAATCTTAGGCTCTTGCCACTCATTGTTCCATAATCCATCAAAAGATTTCACCCAAAACTTGAAAACTTCACAACACAAAACTCAACAGAAATCTCGTGAGCTCCGTTAGCGAAAGAAAACAAAAGACCACTTCAAGGTACTGTAATGAACTCATTCTTTATTTATATTGGTGTTAAACCTACTGTATTCTTCTCTATGGTTTATAAACTATTTTACTAGCCATAGACTCATCAAAATAAGAAAACAACACACGAAAAACAAAATCTGTCAAAAACAGAACAGTCTGTAGTAATCTGTAACTAACGCAAACTTCTGGAACTCCAAAAAATCAGCCAGAATAGGAAGACCTAGTCAATTTGTTTATTGATCAGCAGCAATTTGAATTAGTATTTTATCACGTTCTGGTGATTTTTAACAATTGTTTTCGTGAACAGAAAGTTTCTGGAAATTACAACAAGATCAAATAACTATCATCCAAGAAGATCCTATAGGTTTAACTTGGCACCAACACTAATTAAAACATAAAAACACACATAACCAGAGGCTAGATCAAAGATTTATTTCTAAATAGCACGGATACAAATTGGGTTGTCTCCCAACAAGCGCTTTTCTTTAAAGCCTTTTAGCTAGGCATTGATAATTTTAATGATGCTCACAAGAAAGACAAGAATTGAAGCATAAAGAGAGCATCATAAAACATGTGACAAACACACTTAAGTCTAACATACTTCCTATGCATAGGAATATTATAGGCAAACAAATTATCATAGCAAGAAAAAACTAGCATATGCAAGGAAGCGGAAAAGAACAATAGCAATCTCAAGATAACGAGATGTAATTTAGTAACATGAAAATTTCTACAACCATATTTTCCTCTCTCATAATAATTACATGTAGGATCATAAGAAAATTCAACAATATAGCTATCACAAAACATATTCTTAACACGATCCACATGCATGCAAAGTTGTCACTCTTCCAAAATAGTGGGATTAACCTTAGCTAAATTCATGACCTCTCCAAACCCACTTTTATCAAAAATTTCATAAGATTGAATATTCTCCAAATATGTGGGGTCTAAAGTTGACACTCTTCCAAACCCACTTTAAATGTTATTGCGAACAATATTATCAATCTCATATTCATCATGGGGATTAAATAAATTTTCAAGATCATAAGAAGAATCACCCCAATCATGATCATTGCAACAAGTAGTAGACATAGCAAAACTAGCATCCCCAAGCTTAGGGTTTTGCATATTTTTAGCATAATTGACATCAATAGAATTTATAGTAAAATCATGGCAATCATGTTTTTTATTCAATGATCTATCGTGAATCGCTTCATAAATCACTTCATCACAATTTTTAGATTTACGAGTTTCAGGCAAAACCTCAAAAAGGTAATCTAGTGCACTCAATTCACTAGCAATAGGTTCATCATAATTAGATCTCTTAAATAGATTGGCAAGCGGATGAGGATCCATAAACTCTTAGCAAGCGAAGATGCAAGCAAAAAAGAAGGCACATGGTAACACAAGATTGAACAGAGGAAGGGTGAATAAAACGGCAAGGGTGAACTGGGGGAGAGGAAAAAGAGAGGCAAATGGCAAATAATGTAATGCGAGAGATAAGGGATTTGTGATGGGTACTTGGTATGTTGACTTTTGCGTAGACTCCCCGGGAACGGCGCCAGAAATCTTCCCGGCAACGGTGCCAGAAATCTTCCTGCTACCTCTTGAGCACTGCGCTGGATTTCCTTGAAGAGGAAAGGGTGATGCAGCAAAGTAGAGTAAGTATTTCCCTCAGTTTTTGAGAACCAAGGTATCAATCCAGTAGGAGGCTACGCGTGAGTCCCTTGTACCTACACAAAACAAATAGCTCAACGCAACCAACGCGATTAGGGGTTGTCAATCCCTTCACGGCCACTTACGAGACTGAGATCTGATAGAGATGATAGATAATATTTTTGGTATTTTTGGTATAAAGATGCAAAGTGAAATAAAAGGGCAAAGTAAAAAAGCAAAGCAATAATAAAGTTATGGAACATTGATATGATGATAATAGATCCGGGGGCCATAGATTTCACTAGTGGCTTCTCTCAAGAGCATAATTATTCTACGGTGGGTGAACAAATTACTTTTGAGCAATTGACAGAATTGAGCATAGTTATGAGAGTATCTAGGTATGATCATGTATATAGGCATCACGTCCGAGACAAGTAGACCGACTCCTGCCTGCATCTACTACTATTACTCCACTCATCGGCCGCTATCCAGCATGCATCTAGAGTATTAAGTTGAAGAAAACAGAGTAGCGCCTTAAGAAAGATGACATGATGTAGAGGGATAAATTCATGCAATATGATAAAAACCCCATATTGTTATCCTCGATGGCAACAATACAATACGTGCCTTGCTGCCCCTAGTGTCACTGGGAAAGGACACCGCAATATTGAACCCAAAGCTAAGCACTTCTCCCATTGCAAGAAAAACCAATATAGTAGGGCAAACCAAACTGATAATTCGAAGAGACTTGCAAAGATAACCAATCATACATAAAAGAATTCAGATAAGATTCAAATATTGTTCATAGATAATCTTGATCATAAACCCACAATTCATCGGTCTCAACAAACACACCGCAAAAAGAAGATTACATCGAATAGATCTCCACGAGAGAGGGGGAGAACATTGTATTGAGATCCAAAAAGAGAGAAGAAGCCATCTAGCTACTAACTATGGACCCGAAGGTCTGAGGTAAACTACTCACACTTCATCGGAGAGGCTATGGTGATGATGTAGAAGCCCTCCGTGGTGGATTCCCCTTCCCATGAACTCAAACAGGTCCCAAGATGGGATCTCGTGGATCTGAAGGTTGCGGCGGTGGAATTAGGTTTTGGCTCCGTGATCGATCGCTTGGGGTGCGTGAGGTATATATAGGAGGAAAGAGTACATCGGTGGAGCAAACGGGGCCCATGAGGCGGGCGTGCCTAGGGGCCCTCCACCTCGTGGCCGCCTCTCTTCTTTCTTGACGGGGTCCAAGTCTCTGGATCATATTCGTGAGAAAATCACGTTCCCAAGGTTTCATTCCGTTTGGACTCCGTTTGATATTCCGTTTCTTGAAACACTAAAATAGGGAAAAAAACAGCAATTACAATTTGGGCCTCCGGTTAATAGGTTAGTCCCAAAAGTAATATAAAAGTGGAAAATAAAGCCCAATATGGTCCAAAACAGTAGATAGTATAGCATGGAGCAATCATAAATTATAGATACGTTGGAGACGTATCAGCGGCGCGGCGGCGGCTGTGGGGGACGGCAGCGCGGCGGCGCTAGGGTTAGGGCGACGGGGCTGGTGGATTGGGGCGGGGCCTCGGGCCTCCCGGCTTATAAAGGCCGTCCGGGCTAGAGTCCTAGTCGGACACGGCCCGTTAGGTCGGTGCTCTTTTTTTTTTAAATAAATCCTGACGCGGAAAAACGAATAAAAGAAATACTAAACATACTCCAAAAATCCTGAAATAAATTTTCACGGTCCTCTAGAAATATTCCAGACAAAGTGAACATTTATTTAGGTCTATAATGCAATTTTTAAAAACGCATATTTTTCCTAATTCGAATAAAATTGCGATAAAATCCAAATAAATTTATTTATTGATTTTAATATTTTTTCTCCAATATTTCATTTATTTTGGAGAAGTCATATTATCTCCTCTCATATATTTTAATGCGAAATATTTTCAGAGAGAAAAATTATTAAAACCAAAATGATCCCTGTCTCATTATTTGATAAAATTCAAATATGAAGAACGTGAAAACCCCAACTCTCTCCGTGGGTCCTTGAGTTCCTTAGGATTTCGAGGATCGCGAAACGAAATGCGATAAAATATGATCTGCATGAATGACCTATGTATAACATTCCAAATTGAAAATTTGGGATGTTACACCGAAATGATCAACTCGGTGAGACCGATGTGCTAGGGCTAGGGAAATACCTCTTCTCAGTGAGACCGATTTCAGCAAGGATTAGACAGAGAGTTGGTCAAGCAAACTCAGTGGGACTGATTGCACATTTTGGTGAGACCGAAAAAATTACAAAAGACAACAGAGATTTAGCAAGGCCATCTTGGTGAGACCAAGATCTGTATCGGTGAGACTGAATTGTCTAGGGCTTCTGGCAGTGGCTATGTCAACTAAACTCAGTGGCGCCAGATAGATCCAATCGATGGGGCTGATTTTGACTTTGGGTTTTGGACATTTGTGGAAATGAGAAAGTGGTTGAGGGTTTTGGAGCAATATCACTAAGCACTTTGAGCAAGTAGACCATTAAGCAACACCTAATCCCCTTTTAATAGTATTGGCTTTCCTATGGACTCAATGTGATCTTGGATCACTAAAATGAAAATGAAGAGTCCTGAGCTTTTACCAATCTTTGTCCTTAGCATTTTGAAGGAGTTCCACATCCTCTTGTCCTGTCCATGCCATTGTTGAACTGATCTGAAATACACTAGGTAAAGGTATTAGTCCAACAAGAGATATGTTGTCATTAATTACCAAAATCACCCAGGGATCACTTGTGCTTTCAAAAAGTGTATTAATTATAGTAGATATTGATATTTATAATAGGGACAGTAAAAAACAAGAAGGTAGCAATTGATAAAATGGAGCACAAACGGTATTGCAATGCTTGAAAATGAGGACTAGGGTCCGTACTTTCGCTAGTGCAATCTCTCAACAATGCTAATCTAATTGGATCATATAACCATCCCTAAGGCATCATGGATGGTCTCAGTTAATTGGAGCTCTTCGTCTACGGTGGTGGTGTTCTCGTGCGGCTCAGGTTGGTAATGGTTGCTCAAGACCCTCTCATGGTTACTGTTGTGTTGCGGCGAGCTTGGTGCTCTTGGTGTTGTCTCGACTCATCTTTGCTCAAGGATGGTGCAAGATGCCTCTCAAACTGCTATTCATTCCGTTCTTCTGTGGCGGAGCCCCAGTCAAGGTTCGTGTTTGGGATGACACTCCTCGATTGTGGATGCTCCTGAGTTGTGCCATAGGGCCGGTATGCCCGCCGATGCGTTCGGCTGTTTGCAAAGTCCTGGTATTGTGATCTCTCGACGACACCCCACATCTACTTTTGTCTCTCATGATGATGGTCTTATGTCTGCCAGCTAGGCCGTGCCTTGTACGGTTTTCGACCCAGTTTCCCTTATAAACGGGGTCAATTTGTTAAGGTTTTCGATCCGGTTTTCCTTATAAACTGGATCACCACTCTGGCATTTTGGCCACTTTGAGTAATATATTCAGGTGTGGAAACTCCCCCCGGTGACTCTAAAAAAATCATCCCTCAACGTATGATGAAGAATCACTCCAAAGTTCTTATCTAGCGGAGAACATAAGAAGAAATTGTTTGTAGGGTACGAAACCACCTTAAAGTTATTCTTTCCGTTCGATCTATTCAAGATTTCATACTAAAATAACACAAAGTTATTCTTTCCGTTTGATCTATCCAAGAGTTCGTACTAAAATAACACCATATCATACACATCAACCAACTCTAATGTCGCCTAGATATTCTAATGTCACCACAAGTATCCATGAGTTAATTATATGATACGCATCAAACAATTTTAGATTCATAATACTCGATCCAACACAAAGAACCTCAAAGAGTGCCCCAAGATTTCTACCGGAGAAACAAGGACGAAAACATGCATCAACCCCTATGCATAGATTACCCCGATGTCACCTCGGGAATCCGTGAGTTGAGCGCCAAAACATATATCAAGTGAAATCAATATAATAACCCATTGTCACCACGGGTATTCATATGCAAGACATATATTAAGTGCTCTCAATCGATAAAAGTATTCAATCCGATAAAACAAAATCTCAAAGGGAAAACTCAATTCATCACAACAAGATAGAGAGGGAGAAACACCATATGATCCAACTACATTAACAAAGCTCGTGATACATCAAGATTGTGACATCTCAAGAACACGAGAGAGAGAGAGAGAGAGAGAGAGATAGATAGATAGATAGATAGATAGAGAGAGAGAGATTAAATGCATAGCTACTGGTACAAACCCTCGGCCCCGAGGGTGGACTACTCCCTCCTCAACATGGTGGCCGCCGGGATGATGAAGATGGCCACCGGTGATGATTTCCCCCTCTGGCAGGGTGCCACAACAGGGTCTAGATTGGTTTTTCGTGGCTACAGAGGCTTGCGGCGGCGGAACTTCTGATCTAGGGTTATCTTTGGGGGTTTTGGAATATTTGGGAATTTATAGGGCGAAGAGGCGGTGCGGGAGGCCACCGAGGTGGGCACAACCCACAAGGGTGCGCCTGGGCCCCCACGCGCGCCCAGGTGGGTTGTGCCCACCTCGGGGCACCCCTCTGGTACTTCTTTGGCCCACTGGATGTTTTCTTGTCCAAAAAAATCTCCAAAAAGTTTTGCTGCATTTGGACTCCGTTTGGTATTGATTTTCTTCGAAGTAAAAAAAAAGTAAAAACAACAACTAGCACTGGGCACTATGTCAATAGGTTAGTCCCAAAAAATGATATAAAGTTGCTATAAACTGATTGTAAAACATCCAAGAATGATAATATAAAACCATGGAACAATAAAAAATTATAGATACGTTGGAGACGTATTAGTAACATCACATGCTAACCAAAGTTTCACTTGAATATCATTCATGTGCTCATAGGGATCGATATGGACGTCCATGATTCCGCTATCGGTTAGTGGACGAACGGTTTCGTCCATGTCTATGAGTTACCGAACCTACGAGGTCTCAAGCTTAAGGCAATCATGATATGCGGAGTGTTAGTAGGACGAGAGTGATGAGAATATATTTGTGGAATTGTTTCATTAATATTAGGAATAGTTTCGAGAGGACCCGAAAGAGTTTGGGGTCACCAGAAGGGTTTCGCTGAATATCGGGTAATACTGGGTATTACCGGTAAATAATATATAGGTGGAAACTGTTTCCAAGGATGTTAAATTATATATAAAATGGTCTGGAAGTATTTAGAACAATATTTTATTTTATTTAATATCAACGGGCCTTGAAAGGCCAAGTGGAGGAAGGCAACTTGGGCCACCAAAGCCCAAGTGGGGAGGCATCTGTCGATGTCAAAACCGGCGGATCTCGGGTAGGGGGTCCCGAGCTGTGGATATTGGATCAATGTTGAACAGTGAACGCGGTGACAATATTTACCCAGGTTCGAGCCCTCTCGAAGAGTTAAAACCCTACATCATGCTTGATTGTATTGATGTCTATACGATGATTACAGAGTCGATCTACCACGAGATCGGATGAACTAAACCCTAGATGAGTAGGATGATCATTCTTCTAGCCTCTATGGACTAAGTCCTATGGTTTATATAGACACCAGGGGTACCTAGGGTTACACATGGTCGGTTTCCATCAAGGAGTAAACATGCCGATTCTACCATCTTGACTTGGTGGACACTCCAAGGCTTCGGAGGTTTCCTTCCCAAACATGGAGTCACCTTATAGCTCAGCCTTCCAGTAGTAGTTACAGAGCGGCCCACCTGTCCGGCCCATGAGAGTTAGACTAGCGGCCCAAGGACCCCTTAGTCCAAGACTCCCTCGGTAGCCCTAGAACTAGTCTTCAAAGCCGAGGTATGCACGAGAGTCATCGGCTTTGTGGACCAGTTTATTACTTTCATGGTACTTGCACCAGGCATGCAATTACTTTTAACTAAACCCTCAAGGGTTGTCCGGCCAATTCTTTTCATGCATTGTCCAGATCATGTCCTGATTTTCGACCTGTATGATTTACTTAGCCTCGAAGGCCAGCCACTCAACTGTGAACAGTGTCTTCGCGTGACAACTTTTTGCGAAAGGTCGCAACCGGCCATGACCACTGCCCAATTATGGAAACTTGATTCGTGGTTCGAGGCAGTTTCTCCAGTGGCATGGCCCATTAATATGGAGATCATGTCCCGCTTTTTAAGGGATATGATAAATGGTTTGGGTTATCCCATGCATGCATAACGAGACAATTATACCGGGAAGCAGCAAGGTCTGCGGCGTAGTGAAGGGGCCCTTGGGCTTTCGGTAGCTTATAAAAGGGGAGCGACCACTAATCTCTCTATACGATTTCCCCTTCTTCATCACCATTGCCTTCCCAATATCTTGAGCTCCAATGCCCAGATCCATTCTTCCCCCGAAATACTTCCCAGCCATTTCCTTAATCTATCCATGGCTGGATCCGGCTCGAAGGGCAAGTGGGAGGCCTCCTGCATCACTAATGACAGCATCCAGGAGTTGAAGAGCGCGGACTACCTTCCGGCCAACGCCGCCCACTGCATCCCGGAGGAGGGCCAGGTTGTCCCCACGCCTAGGCCAGGTGAGAGGCTGGTGTTCCTTCCCCCACTTTATCTGGGGATTGGGCTTTCCCCTCCACCCTTTCGTCAGGGGTCTCATGTTCTTCTATGGGCTTGACTTCCATGACATTGCCCCAAACTCCTTCTTGCACATCTCGGCTTTCATCATCATTTGTGAATCCTTTCTTTGAATCCGGCCACACTTCGGCATGTGGCTGAAAGTTTTCAATGTCAAGCCGAAGATCGTGGACGGCCAGCAAGCGGACTGGGGGGCGATGATCAGCAAACTCCCCCAAGTTGAGTGTCCAGAAAGCACCTTCAACATTCATAAGAATTTTTGAATCTCCCATTCACTCCCTTGGTTGATATACTCTCGGTGCTAACAATTGGTATCAGAGCAGGTTCTCCCTGTCTCTATTTATTAAAGGTCTAACAACCTTGGAGTTTTGAGTATGTCGTATGCATGTAGATCCTCGCACTCTGAAAGGTTTCCTATCTTCGATGGAAATGGCTATGTATACTGGAAAGAGAGAATGAGAATCAGACTTCAAGCCATCAACATAGAACTTTGGCAGATTGTGGAAAATAGATACACCATTCAGCACCCTAATGCTCCGAATTCTGATGACAAAGATATACCGCGGTTGAATGCACAAGCAAAAGATATTATCTGTGATAGTATCTCGAAAGACATTTTCATTCGGTTCCAAAAGCTTGACATTACAAAGCAACTTTGGGTTGCCATAAAAAATGCTCATGAAGAATTCATTACCAGAACAGATCCTCACAGTAAAATGCTTCGTTCCATGTTTGTTGGTTTCATAAGTCTTCGTAAGGAAAGTGCTATGGAACTCACTGGCCGGTTGACCAATATTGTTGAAAGACTTCATCAACGAGGAGTAACATATATCACCGATAGAGATGTGGTCAACAAGCTACTGAGCGCTCTTGATGCAACCTTCAATATAATCATAGCTGAAATCAAGCAAAGACCTAACTATGAAGAACTTCACTATGTCGAGGTCATGACGCTATTGTCTATTCATGAAGAAAAGATGGAACTTGAAAATGGATATCAAGAATATTCTTCGGAAAGTGAAGGGGAAATTCTTTCACAATATGGAAGTTCACAAGAAGAAGATGTTGAGAACAAACACACTATCACAAGGGAACGAGAAATACTCAAAGAAAGGTTAGGTGATCTCAGAAGACATACCATGTGTCTCACAAATGATTGCAAATTTGACTTGCCTAAATCTTCAAGAAAGTTACCTTCGAAAGAAATAAAGTGCTTCAAGTGCAAACAATTCGGTCACCTCATAGTAGGTTGTCCTTGCCGGGATGGAAAACCTAGCAACAGATGGATGTATCTTCACTGCAATTGGTTCACACGAATGGATCGTCACACTAAGCTCTCAAAGAAAAATGAATCGTTATCATCCTCTTCGACGAGACCAGTCACTGACGTGCAAGCCAAAGCAACCATCGAATCTAATATGAAGAGAATATCACAGCCGAAAAGAGTATGTGCTGAAATGAATATGGAATCTGAAGATGAAATATGAATCAGAATCAGAAGATGAAGAGCTTCACAGAAGGTTAGGAGAAGCAATGCTTTCGTTGCTTATGAATCATCTGAGAAATCACTCAAATCAGACACTCATGACAATGCTTGAAGTGATAATGAACCAATCACATTCTGTCTCATGGCAAAGACCACTAAGGACCGAATATCAGCAAAACACCAAAAATCTATGAGAATATTCTCCTGAATACATTACCTATGCTAAACTGGTTAAGATTGCAAAATCTCAACAAGATGAGCTTGAAAAACTTGAGAAGAATCTTAGGAAAGCTGAAGGATTACTAGTCGAAGAGATGGAGAAGAATCAAAAGTTGATCGAAGAGCATGATGCCTTTTCTTCAACTATTGATGATCTTTCCAACCGATATGATTCCCTTACAGTCGACTACGAGAGTTTATCAGATGAACTCCTTAACAGGAATCAAGAACTCGAGTCACTGAAAGAGTCTCATAACGTGCTAGCAAAAGAAAAAGCTTCTCTCTTCGCCGAGCAATCTAAACGACTTCTTGATGATTTTGTGCCTCCTTGCTCACAATGCCTAGAATGTAGCAATGTTGATTCAAATGCTGAAATATCTAATGTTGTCATCGGGAATATTGCAACAACTATGAATGGCATATCTAACCTCCCTTCCAAGGAATTTTCTGCTATCTCTGATGAAAACTGCAGGTTAAAGAAATTGCTTGAGATAGGAATGCTAAAGAGCCACAAAGGGCATCAAACTCTCTGTGATGTGCTCAAGAAGTCAATACTGCACAAAAACCCCCGAAAGGAAGGATTGGGTTTTGAAAGAAAACTCAACACTGAGGGAACCTACTCGACTCCCGAGCAATATCCTCGAACGAGTTGGGTTCCTGCCAAAAGTAAAACTCTTGAACCTGCAGTTCTGTCAGGATATGACACTCCCATTTCTGTTGTTTCTGACAAGTCTGATGACTCAAACTACAAATTCTTCACACAACAGAATGGTAAGGTTTTCTCTCGGTAGACTAACTGCAGGTCTGTTTCATCCAAGAAGCAAATCTGGGTGAAGAAGTGCATCATTGAAAATTTATCTGTCACTACTAACATGAATATGCAGAGTGATTCTTGATATGTCTCCAATGTATCTATAATTTTTTATTGTTCCATGCTATTATATTATCTCTAAGTCTCGTAGGTGTCTTCTGGTCCAAGAAAAATCATCGCGAAAGTTTTATTCCCGTTGGACTCCGTTTGATATTTCTTTTTTGTAAAATTCAAAAACAAGGAAAAACATAAAATCACACTGGTCTCTAGGTTAATATGTTAGTCCAAACAATAATATAAAGTAGCATATTAATGCATATAAAACATCCTAAACAGATAATATAATAGGATGGAACATTAAAAAATTATAGATACGTTGGAGACGTATCAGCAGTCAGCTCTAATTCCAACTTGTGACGCCCCCGATTAAATCATACACTAATCATACACGCAAATGTGTACGATCAAGATCAGGGACTCATGGGAAGATATCGCAACACAACTCTAAACACATATGAAAGACATACAAGCTTTATATTACAAGCCAGGGGCCTCGAGGGCTCGTATACATCAGCTTGAATACAAACGAGTCAGTGAAGAAACAATATCTGAGTACAAACATAAGTTAAACAAGGTTGCCTTAAGAAGGCTAGCACAAAAGCAACACAATCGAAAAGGCAAGGCCTCCTGCCTGGGAGCCTCCTAACTACTCCTGGTCGTCGGCGACCTCCACATAGTAGTAGGCACCCTCGGGGTAGTAGTAGTCGTCGGTGGTGGAATCTGGCTCCTGGGATCCGTCATCTGATCGCAGCAATCGGGTAGAGGAGAAAAGAGGGGGAGCAAAGCAACCATGAGTACTCATCCAAAGTACTCGCAACTAAGTATGCATCAGTATCAATGGAATGGACTATATCTGTGGACTAAACTGCTGAATGCCAGAATAGAGGGGAAGTCTAGCCTATGGAAGACTAGCATCTTGAAGCATCTTGCAACATTAGAAGAGTGTAGATTAGCATATCATTAAGCAAGCATGTTGTAATATTAATGCCCAGAGATCCTTTCTTGACTCCCTGCGAGAAAGCAATCCCGGAGCTTTCATATTCCAGTTACATCTCAGTGTCCAGTTCTAGTTGTATAGATCGGATACAACTCCAAGTCATCCTTTTACCGGGGACACGACTATTTGAACAGATTAACTTCCCTGCAGGGTGCACCACATTACCCGACACACTCGATCACTCTGGCCGGACACACTTTCCTGGGTCATGCCCGGCCTCAGAACATCAACACGTCGTAGTCCCACCTAGGCTCAACAAAGAGGCCAGCACGCCGGTCTACATCCTAAATGCGAAGGGGTCATGGGCCAATCGCCCTCTGCAATCCTGCGCGTTGCGGACATAGCCAGTGTCAGTTCTGGCAACCTCCTTAAACAAGGCAGGTGCTTACGTGGGCCACCCAGGCGCGCGCCACTAAACCGCTGACGTCTGGAGAGCTTCGGCTAATATATATGACACCGGTTGCTCATTGATGACCCACAAGTATAGGGGATCAATTGTAGTCCTTTCTATAAGTAAGAGTGTCGAACCCAACGAGGAGCAGAAGGAAATGACAAGTAGTTTTCAGTAAGGTATTCTCTGCAAGCACTGAAATTATAAGTAAAGACTAGTTTAATAGGAAGATAATTTGTAACGAGCAAGTAAAGGTAACGGTAACAAAAGTGCAGCAAGGTAGCCCAATCCTTTTGAGGCAAAGGACAGGACAAAATGGTCTCTTATGATAAGCAAAGTGTTCTTGAGGGTACACGGGAATTTCATCTAGTCACTTTCATCATGTTGGTTTCATTTGTGTTCGCTACTTTGATAATTTGATATGTGGGTGGACCGGTGCTTAGGTGATGTTCTTACTTGAACAAGCCTCCTACTTATGATTAAGCCCCTCGCAAGCATCTGCAACTACGAGAAAAGTATTAAGAATAAATCTAACCATAGCATTAAACTTTTGGATCCAAATCAGTCCCTTACGGAATAGCGCATAAACTAGGGTTTAAGCTTGTGTCACTCTCGCAACCCATCATCTAATAACTACTCCACAATGCATTCCCTTAGGCCCAAATATGGTGAAGTTTCATGTAGTTGACGTTCACATGACACCACTAAGGGAATCACAACATACATACCATAAAAATATCGAACACATATCAAGTTGACATGATTACTTGCAACAAGATTTCTCCCGTGACCTCAGGAACAAAAGTAACTACTCACAAATGATAATCATGCTCAAGATTAGAGGGGTATTAAATGTCATAATGGACCAAAACATATAATATTCCACCGGATAAACCATATAGTAATCAACTACCAGATGTAATCAACACTACTAGTCACCCACAAGCACCAATCAATAGTTCCCGTACAAAGACTGAACATAAGAGATGAACTAGGGTTTGAGAGGAGATGGTGTTGTTGAAGATGTTGATGAAGATTGCCCTCCCCAAGATGGAAGAGTTGTTGGTGCTGATGGTGATGATGATTTCCCCCTCCGGGAGGGAAGTTCCCCCGGCGGAATCGCTCTGCCGGAGGGCAAAAGTGCTCCTTCCCAAGTTCCACCTCGAGACGGCGGTGCTTCGTCCCGAAAGTCCTCCCATTATTTTTTCTAGGTCAAAATGACTTATATACCAGAAGAGGGCACTAGAGGTGGGCGAGGAGGCACAACCCACCAGGCGCACTGGGTTCCCTGGCGCGCCAAGGTGGGTTGTGCCCACCTGGTGGGCCCCTCTGGTACTTATTTGCTCCAATAATTCTTATATATTCCATAAAAATTCTCCGAAGTTTCAGCTCATTTGGAGTTGTGCAGAATAGGTAGCCTGACGTAGCTTTTTCAGGTCCAGAATTCCAGCTGGTGGTATTCTCCCTCTTTGTGAGAACCTTGCATATTATGAGAGAAAAGGCATTAGAATTACTCCAAAAAGCATTATTATACATAAAAACAATATACATAACAATAGGAAAACATGATGCAAAATGGACGTATCAACTCCCCCAAGCTTAGACATTGCTTGTCCTCAAGCGAAAACTGAAATCGAAAAATATGTCCACATGCTTGGAGAGAGAGGTGTCGATAAAAACAAAATACGGACATAGAAGCATCATGTATATTATTATAACATCAACGAACTTGATACGTCCATTCTGCATCATGCTTTTATATCGATATTTATTGCATTATGGACTGTTATTACACATTATATCACAATACTTATGCCTTTTCTTTCTCATTTTATAAGGTTTATATGAAGAGGGAGAATGCCGGCAGCTGGAATTCTGGACTGGAAAAGGAGCAAATATTAGAGCCCTATTCTGCACAACTCCAAAAGTCTTGAAACTTCACGGAGCATGTTTTTGGAATATATAAAAAATATTGGGCGAAAAAAATACCTGAGGGGGGCCACCAGCCAGCCACAAGGTTGGAGAGCGCGCCCTACCCCCTCGGTGCGTGCCCCATCCTTGTGGGACCCTGGCAGGCCTCCGGTGCCCATCTTTGGCTATATGGTGTGTTTTGACCTGGAAAAAATCAGAAGGAAGCTTTCGAGACGAAGCGCCACCGTCTTGAGGTAGAACCTGGGCAGAACCAACACTACAAAAAAAGACACTTCCGTGATGATACGTGTTTGTCACAGTAGGTCATGTTTTCTGTCATGCATGTACATCGATGACGACTTTATGACAGAATCAAGATAGTCATACATGTGTTGTCGTAGAAGTGTTCCATGACATTACCAAAATTATCATCACAGAATTGTCCACTTCCATGACGATAAATCGCGCGTCATAGAAGTGCTTTCGTCAAGGGTGACCGACACGTGGCATCCACCGTAACGGGTCGCCGTTAAGCTATCGGGTCCGGTTTTGGATCCGATAACCCGTTAACATCCCGGACCAATGAGGATTTTCCACGTGTAAAATTGTCATTGTCCGGAGGAAACATGTGTTGGCTCACCGTTGGGACAGATGTCATCCATTCATTGGACAGGAGGCGCCTATGATACGTCGACACGTGGCACGGCCCAACAAAGGCCCATATAGGTTAAAAAGGCCGGCCCAGTCAAAGTCCCGTAGTACTTATTCAGGTACTAGTGGGCCAGCCCAATAACGACCTGTTTAATAAGGCCCATTTACGGCCCGAAGCCAGATTTGGCCCATTAATTGTTTGCTGAATATTTGGGCCCAATTACGGCCCAATGACTTTCGGCCTATTAGAGGCCCGATGTAGACATGGGCCCATTTCATCCCAGTGTGTCTTTCGGCCTGGGAATGGCCCGTGCTGCCCATGGGCCATATATGGTCCGACGCTACATCCGGCCCACTAACGGCCTGTGATAAAGGTGGCAATAGTTCAGCCCAACGTGACTTTGGGCCTGTTAAAGGCATGTCGTATAATTCGGCCCGTTGATGTCTGTACTAAGCTTTCGGCCTCTTAAGGGCCCGTGATATCAGTGGGCCAACTCAGGCCCGAAATATGTTTTGGCCTGGTAATGGCCCATCATATAACTAGGCCAAAAAAGGCCCGGTCTACCTTTCAGCCTGCTGAAGGCCCGTCGACGACTAGTGAAAATTGAGGCCCAACATGAATTTCAGCCTCCTAAAGGCCCATGGTTTCTTCTGGGCCATAGCAGGGCACCAGAATATTCAGCCTGTTAATGGCCCAACGCTACATGGGCCAAACTAAGCGTTGGGTCCACAAAAGGCCCAACTAAAATTTGGGCCGAATATAGACCGAAGTAAGTTGTGGGCCTGGCGCAAAGTGTGAAGGCCCCAATGGCCATTCGGGCCCAAGAAGGATGCAGGCCGGCCCAATTGTGGCCCGCTAAAAACCAGGACCGTTAGACGCGAATGTTTCGGCCCGGTCGACTACATAAGATTTTTTTTCAGATAGCGAATGATGGCAGTAACTAGTAGGAATTAAGAAGAAACCTACTCTATACAATAAAGAAATTACGGCATAGTAACTTAGAATAAACCTACACTATACAATAAAGGATTTATGGTATATTACATCCACTAGGCATCGAAGTTTGCCACCAGTGATTATAAAGCGCAACGGAGAAGCAGATTACAAAAACTGGGCACCATTGCAGCGTAACAAAATAATACTGAACCGAGACCACTTCCAAGACAGTTCAAGAAAGGTTAGCCTTGCGCGGGAACTGCTGCGCAAGCTGCTGAGCAAGGCTGTGAGACCGGCATAGCATGTCGGTCATAGCTTCCAGGTGTAGCTGTTTAGCAATGAGGTTCTTATTGGTGTTCTCCACAATCTTTCTTAGAGATAGGGCTTCAAGTCGAAGTCGACTTGTAGAATGCCTTTCTGCTAGAACTTGGGACTGAAGAAGTCAAACTGATTCAGACAGTGAATTCTGTGAGCTTGTCTGACTGCTAGTCTCAAGTAACTTGAACACTGCATCAAGACAAGACTTTGGGATTGCCTCGCTATCTTCAAGATGTTTTGTCTTCTTTCCTGCAATATATGTTGGGTTTGTGTCATGGCCTTCAGCAGACTTGTGCATGCCATCAGGCATATCACCCTGAAACAAGCAGAGAGATGACAGGTTTTGCACGTGTATAAACAAAAATGATAATTGTGTTGTCAATTCCATTCAATTTCAAATTAGAAAATAAAGAGTAAGTTCAAAATATCAATAGCATAATTTGGCATTGTTCATAATGCGGGGAGCTTCACCACACTAGTGGATTACCATGACAACATAACAAGCATAGATGAAGGGCAAAGACAATCATTGTATCTATTTTGGTTAATGTGCATGGCATGTTGTTCATATCATCAGCCACATCAGTAAGATAAAACAGGAGATGACAAGGTGCAAACGTGGGCTCTTCACCACACACTGGATTATAGATCCACAAAAACAAGCATACATATAGGGAGTATTGAGTAATGTGCATGGTATGAATAAGGAATTTGGTTTTACAAGTAAAACTTGGAACTTACGGTTGTTGCGAACATGCATTTTGATAGAAACAACAAACTAAACAGCAGTAAACGATAGGGAATATGAGCAAATTAAACAGCAGTTGAGGATAAAGGCTTTAGAAGGACTGACTTGCATTAATAGTTAACACAGGCTTTATAATGCCCTTCTCCATGTCGAGGGAAGGATAACTCAAGAATTTCAGCAAAGAATCTTCTTCATAATCATTCCCTGTACTCTACATTTTGTAAAGAGTAATTATAGATATGATAATACCAGAAGGGATAGAGGATAATTGTAGCGACCCAACCTCAGACGGTCAAGCCTCGTGTATATCATGCCATCCTCGGATCAAGATCTTTGCACACACAGACATCAATGTATATATCAAAGTGCAATCACATGTATAAATAACGTAAAATGATATATACCTCATAATACTCAGCGAAACAATCAAGCGGGTGTGGAATCCCATCAACGCCATCGGCAGGTTGAGTGTAGACCGTAACCTCAGATCGTAACTCTTACTCGTCGAAGAAAATCCTGCAACATGATACGTTGCAGCCGTGTAGGTCAAGACATTGAATGTACCGCAAGATCATAACATGAGAAAACAGATGGTAAAACTATACTATATGCAATTTGGCTTTGTGGCTCTGGGTCTGAGTTTTGTTTGCGTAAAAGCTGGTTTTATTTTCCCTACATCAAAGGAATAAATGAAGTCTGTACTATGGAGTTTTCTATCATGACATGGTTCCGCCAACCGATGTCTCATAGCCCAAAATCATCATAAGTTGCCCACAATTAAGTTATCAATCCGGTGTTGAGAGTTCCGAGATAGATCCAAGTCCAGAGGCTCAAATTGTCCGTAACCGGGGACACGGCTAATCGATTAGGTTTTAACCCTCTGCAGAGGTTTGTACACTTTACCCGCAAGATTCGATCCCTCTCTTTACGTTCTCGCACTTCAGGGTGTTTGAGAACAAGACGACCGAAACATGGTCTTCCGAAGAGTTCCCCTGACCACTGTCCGGTGCTCATCCAATCCTACCGTAGTTCTACATCTGCTAGCACCGTCCCAGCCAGAGTCACCACTAAGGTCAACCAAGCCAGAGCCCATAGTGACTTGCGGTTGCACAGGTAAGCTTCCGGGCATGAAGTATTCTTCCGTCTCTTTGAGTCTGGGTGAAGCTTTCCGCAAGATGTCATGGCGCTTCTCCATGCCTCCCGCCATCCACCGGTTTCTCCAGGTGCCCACAACCATCCTTCACCCAAAGAGTGTGTATTGAATTCTTGTCTCGAGTCTTTAAGTCTTGAGGCCTTGAAGATGCAGTCCTTCCAGATGCCATCATGGAGTTGTCGTCATTGACGTAGAGTCCTCCATTCTCACACCACTCCCGAGCACTCATACCAAACCTCGTCTACTATAGTGTAGCACTAAAATAAATAACGTCCCGGGCTTGTAACAGGGTGATGGGTTCCTACCTCATGCATACTACTCAACTACAAGAATTCAATATCACTACTGGAGGGTTGTTGCAAAGATGCCACTAAATGCAATAAAACATAGGTATGAAAGCATGGTCAAAGTGAACTTGCACGAATGCGTTGATGAAGATAACAACACTCTCACAAAATTTGATAGAACTATTCGTCACTCTCCGAAGAAAATCTATACAAGTCAAACATAGCATTCACATAAGCAATCATTCTAGCAAGCAATACTAACACTCAAAATAACAATTTAAAAAACTAAATAATAAAACTCGAACAAAGTCCAAAGAAGCTTCAAATAAAACTAGAAAGAAAAACTACTAACGAAAATCTATGACTTTGCTACGAGCATCTAACATAGTTTTGCCCTAAGTAAAAAAAAACTTAACAGCAATTAAAACACTAAACTAATAATTTAACAGAAAATAAAAAGTAAAACAACTAAGTTAACAGAAAGTATTTTTCATAAAATTTTATTTGCAAAAAGAAACAAATAAAAGCTTTTATAAAACTCTAACTATGACCTATAGAAGGTTTCATACAAAACTAAGGAAAATAAATTTTTTAAAATAAAATAAATTTTTCTCCTGTTGTCTAACAGAAACACAATTAATTTTGTCAAAAGTGAAAAAAATAAATAATTTAAAACTAATAAAAACAATAAAGAAAAAGCTAAAACAGAACTAATAATAAAACAGTACTGTTTTGCTAAAAACCTAATTTAAATTAACCTAGAAATAAAATACTAAATACTACTGGATAAACAAAGGTCCTAGAGACCAGGAGCATAAAGAATCGGTCAAAATTAATATTCCTGACTCCAAATAGCTCAAATCTAGTGATTTGAGCAAATTCATACAAACACAAATTTAAACTGCTCAAATGTGAAATAAAATTGAACTAACAGAAACTTCACAAAATTTGTGATCCAAGGCAGTTGGAATCACTCAAAAATACCTCCTAGATAATTAACTATAGATTTTACAAGATTGAAACTATTCTGTTTTAAAAACAGAACGAAAAAAAAAGTAGGTCGGGATTTACTGTAGCAGTTCCGATGATGGGGTTCTGGTGGAGCTCCGGCGACATCCTCCGGTGGCCCTCTGGCGTCGGGGAAGGGATGGTCGGGGGCGGCAGAGCGGGCGGAGCGGCTGGTGAGGTCTGTGGGTGGCGGGGATGGCCGGAGGTGGCGGGACGGGGCGGCAATGGCGGCGGTGGTCCGGCGAACTCCGGCGAGGTGGCGCGGCGACGTGGGGTGAGGAGAGGAGGGACTAGGGGTGGAAATGGGTGCGGAGATGGCCATTTATAAGGGGGCAGGTCGGTTTGGAGGAGGGGCAAGGATTTGCGAATCCCGCGATTCAGCGATGCTCCGCGGTGGTGGAGATCTGGAGCATCTCGTCGGGAGGAAAGAGATGATTGATGCGGATCGGGCGGATTTGGCCCAAAAAACAGTACCTTCCTTTTTTAATAACTCATGAAGAAGAATCATTTTAGAAAATAAAATGAAAATAAAATATAGGAGTATTATATATCAAAATGATTAAAAAAATAAGCCCAATTTAATGGGATAGTTTGCACGGGCAAATAAAATACTTTTTGAAAAATCATTTTTTTAAATTCAAACAAAAATCAAAATGACTCTCAAAACTCTATGGAAAATTTATTCCAACATTTTTGGGGTGTCATGTTACTCCCTCTCAACACTTTTGTTAAAGTGTTCTTTGTCAGAAAAGTTTTTGAATAAAACTCAAATGCCACTTTGAGTTAAAAACAAAATTTAAAATGACAAATTAAAATGAAATTTTCTTTACTTCCCACTCTCTTTCATTGAAGAAATCATGAGGATCATTGAGTGGCATGAAGTTTGAAATATTTCCAAATTCAAATATTCCTCTAAACAAAACTTCAAAAGTTTAAAATTCCAATCAATTTCACATAATCGATCACTCAACAATCAATCAAACAATCATATATTTTAATTATTATAACATTTCAAAATTTAGAATTTTGGGATGTTACAAACTACACACTTAAAATGAATCTAGTCCTCGAGATTGAAGAAACTAACAAGAAAAGGTTACGATTTGGAGGTCTCCCAAAGAAATCCATCGATCGAATGGTCTAGTGTGCTACCACACTTAAAAGCGAGGTTATGGTTCCAGCGAATTCAGGTACTCCATCCCTTTGGGTTGACAATGTCGCTCAGGATAACTCTTTCACCGAGGCTCTTTTGGTAGGGGTATAACCTTTTCGTCCAATCTCGGAGTCCTTTCATTCATGGTGAGTTCCTTCCGAGACTGGGTCTTCTGAGCTGACAGGTCTGTCGCCAACCCTAATCAACTATTCGATATTCTCGTGGTGGTCAACAATTAATGGTTTCTCCTGCAGGAAATGGGCCTAGTTTAAATCTCACCGTATAACCTACGATTGGCAACGGTTGCCTGTAAAGGGTTCCATCGTCCTACCATTCTATGGTTTTATGGCTTGACGTGTCGACACTCTTCTAAGGTTTTCGAGGCTCTCTTATTTTCCATCAACATATGATAGTTCATGATAGAAGTCTCGGTATGGGGGCCAATCCATCCCGTACTTGAACCATTACTAACTATGCAGACATTGAATCACGTATTCTAACACTTGGTCATACTCACAAGCATTGCAGAATTTCCCTTGTCGACGAACTGAGTTCGAATAAATCCATGGTTTCTGCAAGCTGAACAAGACATCTAACGTTTCTTCACAACCCTCGGGTTTCGTATCCTCCTAAAAATGTCGGATGATTAACTCGAGCTTTCTTTGAAATATCTTCCTTCAGCAAGAGTGTGCTTGCTTCTTATTAACACAGGCACATGGGTTATGGCCCACTTCAACTCTTGTACAAGTTTAACTCATCCTTCCGAGGATTATCATTCCATATTCAACATTACATCTCCTGTAAATCCAATAGTACTTCTTCCTTCATACCCTTGTGGTGATGATCATACAAAACTCCAACTTATTTGGTCCAGCTCCCTTCTATGGACTGTCATGAATAACACATTTCTTTCTTCATTGATCCTGTGGCTTTACGGAGTACTACCACACCAAAAAATGCACTAGTTTATCCATAAATCACATTATTTTCATATCAATCTTTTATTACATCCTTAACCATTTTTCGTAGATCCAAATTCCAAAAAGTTTATTACAAATGCTGCCACCCACATGGTTCGGTATGGTCAGACATTACTTCCAACTTTATTCATTTTTCCTCCTTGAGGATTCTTCAGTCCCACTGGAATTGTGCGACATGCGCCTTGAAATCTTCAATCTTCTGTTTCATCGTGGTGGCCTTGAGCTTCATCTCCATCATCTCTAGATGCACTTCTCTTAGGTATTCCTGAGTATAACGAAGTCTTGCTTCAAGTATTTCTCCGATCTGGTGTATGGCTTCCATGGCTGCTTCACGAACAACGTCGAAGAAAGTTGCTTGTGGTATACGTGAGATGAAAAAGTACTGCCCCATCGTCTTTGGGAAAACTCCTTTCATACGGTTGAGGTGTACCTCCACATACCAAAGTTCCACTCCCTTTTTCATGAAGGGGTAGCCTTTGTAGACTGCATCTCCTTCAAGGTGAATATGCTTCATCATGTCCTTGAGATCTTGGGTAATCATGATCACTTGTCGAGGTCATGATCGTTTGAGGCCCTTAAGGAAAGACTCATAAAGGTTGTCATCTGCATGTGTAGGATAAGAAATTACTCGGAACAAAGAGTGTATCTCCATGGGGAATTTTTTGTCTCGAGAAAAGTTTGGTGTTCAGCTGTCCATGGGTTCGAGGTTTGGGTCTGTTGAGATAGAAAGAGAAAGAGAATACCCACCCATAAACAAACAAATCCGAGCTCAAAAGAAAAAAAATCGTTTATAATGGGCCGTTCTACTATGGTTTCGTTTCTAAGTCTTCATTTCTCCAGGTCTTCAATGCTCGGGAGTTTCCAATTCCTGATGCTTTTCCCATATGAAGGCCTTCTACCATTCTTCCGTAACTTACGTCTCTCAAGGTTGACATAACAAGCCTACGAATATCGCATCTATCCAACCATTCAATAAACACAGAAAATAATAGCAACCAAGCATTCATTTATTCAATCAATTCTATAGTATCGCCACCCACATAAGTTGGTATGGTCAGATACTTAAATCGAGAAAGCGTTCATCTTTATTTTTCTCATGGTGGGCTACTACTAAGCTAATTTATCGGGAACTTGATCATTGTCCCCACTGGGGCTTCATTTGTGTGGACTTGATCTCCTCCAATTTTTCTGCTATATTTTCCCTGTCGACGCGGAGTTTCTTGTGACGACCTTGTATGTCCTGAAGTTGTTCCTTGATCTTCTGGATCTCAACGTCCTTGGCATGAGACATGGTCCTGCTGCTTTTCAGTTCCTGACGCATTCTCGGGATCTCGAGGTTCTCCTCCTCCAGGTTGTCTACCTTCAGTCTCTGAGTCTCAACCTCTTCTCGTAGTGCTTCATTGTCAAATAGGGCTTCCAGGAGGTCCATCTGAAGATTCTTGATGTATTGTTCTAGATCCTGATTGTACACTAACAGTGGGGAGAACTTCATCTTTTACACTTCCGTCAAGGCAATAGTTGCTCCATCAAACTTCTGCCATCCAATCCTTCCAAAGAAGTGTGGGTTTAGTGCAGCACGATGGCGATAGCATAAGCGTGCAATAGTATCATGGACGGCAGTGTTGATGCCCATATCACATCACCATTTATGGTGCGAAGCTGATGTCTGCAGTCTTGGGGTCTTCTTCGGCCAAAAACTTGGGTCTTGACTCCCCATGATCTAGGCGTCCTCTTAGTTGCCTTGATCTCGGTATCGGTAGCTTCAGCAGCCTGACTAGCTCCACAAGGAAGGGCCTCCAAGAACCTTCTCGTAGTGTTCTCTTTTGTTCGAATGTAGCTCTCCATCTATAGTTTGAAATAAGGAAGGTTCAATAAAAGGAATCAGGTGTTACGAGTAGTAACAAAAACAAAGGGCGTTCCTGTTGGGGTCTTCATATTACTAAGTCATTTCCTAGGGTCATGTCCTACATTCAACATGTGCTCTGATACCATATCTGTAGCGACCCAACCTCAGACGGTCAAGCCTCTGTGTATCTGTGCCATCCACGGATCAAGATCTTTGCACACACAGACATCAATGTATATATCAAAGTGCAATCACATGTATAAATAACGTAAAATGATATATACCTCATAATACTCAGCGAAACAATCAAGCGGGTGTGGAGTCCCATCAACGCCATCGACAAAGTTGAGTGTAGACCGTAACCTCAGATCGTAACTCTTACTGTCGAAGAAAATCCTGCAACATGATACGTTGCAGCCGTGTAGGTCGAGACATTGAATGTACCGCAAGATCATAACATGAGAAAACAGATGGTAAAACTATACTATATGCAATTTGGCTTTGTGGCTCTGGGTCTGAGTTTTGTTTGCGTAAAAGCTGGTTTTATTTTCCCTACATCAAAGGAATAAATGAAGTCTGTACTATGGAGTTTTCTATCATGACATCGTTCCGCCAACCGATGTCTCATAGCCCAAAATCATCATAAGTTGCCCACAATTAAGTTATCAATCCGGTGTTGAGAGTTCCGAGATAGATCCAAGTACAGAGGCTCAAATTGTCCGTAACCGGGGACACGGCTAATCGATTAGGTTTTAACCCTCTGCAGAGGTTTGTACACTTTACCCGCAAGATTCGATCCCTCTCTTTACGTTCTCGCACTTGAGGTGTTTGAGAACAAGACGACCAAACATGGTCTTCGAAGAGTTCCCGACCACCGTCCGGTGCTCATCCAATCCTACCATAGTTCTACATCTGCTAGCACTGTCCCAGCCAGAGTCACCACTAAGGTCAACCAAGCGAGCCCATAGTGACTTGCGGTTGCAGGTAAGCTTCGGGCATGAAGTATTCTTCCGTCTCTTTGAGTCTGGGTGAAGCTTTCCGCAAGATGTCATGGCGCTTCTCCATGCATCCCGGCCATCCACTGGTTTCTCCAGGGTGCCCGTCAACCATCCTTCACCTAGTAGTGTGTATTGAATTCTTGTCTCGAGTCTTTAAGTCTTGAGGCCTTGAAGATGCAGTCCTTCCAGATGCCATCATGGAGTTGTCGTCATTGACGTAGAGTCCTCCATTCTCACACCACTCCCGAGCACTCATACCAAACCTCGTCTACTATAGCGTAGCACTAAAAGAAATAACGTCCCGGGCTTGTAACAGGGTGATGGGTTCCTACCTCATGCATACTACTCAACTACAAGAATTCAATATCACTACTGGAGGGTTGTTGCAAAGATGCCACTAAATGCAATAAAACATAGGTATGAAAGCATGGTCAAAGTGAACTTGCCTAGTACGTTGAGGAAGATAACAACACTCTCACAAAATTTGATAGAACTATTCGTCACACTCCGAAGAAAATCTATACAAGTCAAACATAGCATTCACATAAGCAATCATTCTAGCAAGCAATACTAACACTCAAAATAACAATTAAAAAAACTGAATAATAAAACTCCAACAAAGTCCAAAGAAGCTTCAAATAAAACTAGAAAGAAAAACTACTAACGAAAATCTATGAATTTGCTACGAGCATCTAACATAGTTTTTCCCTAAGTAAAAAAAACTTAACAGCAACTAAAACACTAAACTAATAATTTAACAGAAAATAAAAAGTAAAACAACTAAGTTAACAGAAAGTATTTTTTCATAAAATTTTATTTGCAAAAAGAAACAAATAAAAAGCTTTTATAAAACTCTAACTATGACCTATAGAAGGTTTCATACAAAACTAAGGAAAATAAATTTTTTAAATAAAAATAAATTTTTCTCCGTTGTCTAACAGAAACACAACTAATTTTGTCAAAAGTGACAAAAAGAAATAATTTAAAACTAATAAAAACAATAAAGAAAAAGCTAAAACAGAACTAATAATAAAATAGTACTGTTTTGCTAAAAACCTAATTTAAATTAACCTAGAAATAAAATACTAAATACTACTGGATAAACAAAGGTCATAGAGACCAGGAGCATAAAGAATCGGTCAAAATAATATTCCTAACTCAAAATAGCTCAAATCTAGTGATTTGAGCAAATTCATCTAAACACAAATTTAAACTGCTCAAATGTGAAATAAAATTGAACTAACAGAAACTTCATAAAATTTGTGATCCAAGGCAGTTGGAATCAGTCAAAAATACCTCGTAGATAATTAACTATGGATTTTACAAGATTGAAACTATTCTGTTTTAAAACAGAACGAAAAAAAGTAGGTCAGGATTTCTTGTGTGCAGTTCGATGATGGGGTTCTGGTGGAGCTCGGCGACGTCCTCCGGTGGCCCTCTGGCGTCGGGGAAGGGATGGTCGGGGGCGGCAGAGCGGGCGGAGCGGCTGGTGAGGTCTGTGGGTGGCGAGGATGGCCGGAGGTGGCGGCAATGGCAGCGGTGGTCCGGCGAACTCCGGCGAGGTGGCGCGGCGACGTGGGGTGAGGAGAGGAGGGACTAGGGGGGAAATGGGTGCGGGAGATGGCCATTTATAAGGGGGCAGGTCGGTTTGGAGGAGGGGCAAGGATTTCGCGAATCCAGCGATTCAGCGATGCTCCGCGGTGGTGGAGATCTGGAGCATCTCGTCGGGAGGAAAGAGATGATTGATGCGGATCGGGCGGTTGGCCCAAAAAACAGTACCTTCCTTTTTTTAATAACCCATGAAGAAGAATCATTTTAGAAAATAAAATGAAAATAAAATATAGGAGTATTATATATCAAAATGATCAGAAAAATAAGCCCGATTTAATGGGATAGTTTGCACGTGCAAATAAAATACTTTTTGAAAAATCATTTTTTTAAATTCAAACAAAAATCAAAATGACTCTCAAAACTCTATGGAAATTTATTCCAACATTTTTGGGGTGTCATGTTACTCCCTCTCAACACTTTTGTTAAAGTGTTCTTTGTCAGAAAAGTTTTTGAATAAGACTCAAATGCCACTTTGAGTTAAAAACAAAATTTAAAATGACAAATTAAAAATGAAATTTTTCTTTACTTCCCACTCTATTTCATTGAAGAAATCATGAGGATCATTGAGTGGCATGAAGTTTGAAATATTTCCAAATTTAAATATTCCCTCTCAACAAAACTTCAAAAGTTTAAAATTCCAATCAATTTCACGCAATCGATCACTCAACAATCAATCAAACAATCATATATTTTAATTATTATAACATTTCAAAATTTAGAATTTTGGGATGTTACAAAGAAGATAAGATGCATATTGATGCTACATAATCAACTACCAATCCCTGGAAGTACAAGCACTAGGACAAAATGTACTGACAAGAGCAACTGGCTACACTTCTGCATTGGCATTGTTTGTGTATTCAACTTTTTGGTAAGATTAAATATAGATCTGATATTTTTTAGTAAATGGTGGACGAGGGAGATAAGATGCAGAATGCTACACAATGAACCAATCCCTCTTCCCATAATACAAGAGTGTTTTGAACACTGGTGTACTCTACAAAATGTTCTTATATTGTGGGACGGAGGGAGTAGCTGTTAATGTAAGTAAAGTGGTAGACGACGTTCAGTCCTTACAAGAGGACTGCAGAGCTAAACCTCTTCAAAATCATTGGGTTGATTCTAAATTTATGTAAGAGTCCATATGGATCTTATAATGTCCACCAAATGGACGATAACGAGGCTAACATGTGCAGTGATGCTACATAATCAAACAGCTATGAAAGTAAGTATGGTCATACAGGGCAAGAGGTACTCACAAGAGCAATGTAGTGTGCAGTATAGTTGCGAGATTCTGTGGTCCCTTGAGAATGAATGTTCTTCTGCTAACAGTTTTCGTACAAGTGAGACATTAAGGCAAATGCAGAAATGTAGTTCAAATTGTGATGTGATATCATAGACAGTACCTTACGCTGCAGACGAGACCAATGTGTAACAAGATTATTCCAGTCACTGTCTGATAAATGTAGCACCGGAGACTTTACAGATATTTCGTTTAGAGGCTTGCCATCAAAGTGCGCTTGCCTCAGGTAGGAATGATACTTCAACGAGTGCTTGGAAAGCGCAACCAACCCTTGCTCATCTTAAAAATCCAGTTTTGTCCTCGCCTATTTAAAAGAATGAAATCTTGTGTCTTTTGTCAGCAGAAACATATGCAGTAATTACCATGAATAACATTAGTAGATTACTTAGGCGTAAGTTGCGGAGGAAGACTGGAAATTGTTCTGTGTCTGAGTATAATCTTTCCTTGAAGGAAAGATGCGCACAAAGTTCCTGACAACAATATAAGCTTTATCTTCTAAACTAGGAAGAAATGGAACAGGGGTCCTATTTGCTGCAATTGGGGCTCTCTCTGGTTCGAAAAGGGATTTGGCAACTGGATTTGGTGTACTCTTTGCAGGAATGGGGGTTTTGCAACGTAGAGCTGGTGCTATGTCAACTGGCATCATCATACTATTTGCTGCAGTTGGGGTCTGCTGAGTTGGGGCATCACAAATGACCAGTGTAGTAGGGCTAGAGTCTGCTAGAGTTGGGGTGTTTTGTGGGTCAGGTGATATTGCAACTAAACCTAATGGGCTATTTGATTTATCAGGTGTCACTACCTTTTCCAAATACTTTGCTCGTGCTCCTCCGCAATCAGCAATCGCCCTCTTCCTTTTGAACGTCTGATACACAAGAACAGCATTTGAATGGATAAATATGGTATGATGACAGATGGAATATGTACTGAAAATGGATAGGCAGGGCGTATTCACATACACGATGTGTAAACTAAGCTATTGGCAGTGCAACAAAGTAGAAGCAATGCAAAGCATCAGTTGCAAGATATGTGCGACCAATATAACCTTGGAAAGTTAGAGCAAGTACCTTGATGGGTGAATAAGATAGGGCATCTGCCTCTGACTCCTCCACTAGGGAGCTACATTGACTTAGGTTTCCCTCTTGATCAGAATCACTATTAGGATCGTATTCTGAGCATGAATCTGTAGGTGGAGAGCGTTTGAATTGCATTGCATCCAGACTTGATTTCAGTCCCTTAATGCCAAGTTTGATAGCCATGGCATTGTTCTGCTTTATTCTTTTCATGCGTGCAAGCTCATAATCATTATGATGCTGTTCAGAATATGAGATTCATGAAAACATAAAAATTAGTGAGATTATCTATGGAATGCATTGCGGATTCAACTCGAAGAGTGTCTCCCTATAAACCCTTGCATATGCAAAGTTCACCCCCAACCATGATGACTAGACCACACACAGAAATACAAACCTCTTATGTCTCTATAACAGGCAGACACACATTTCAAAACTGAAGTAGGAACATTAGAATCATATCAAATTTGTATTTGAACAAATAAACTAAGGAATTATCAGTGGCATAATGTTTAGCTTCAAGGGTGGAGTGCTGGTAGTGCGACACAAAGCAAGTAGGAAGATTGTATTCCATGTAAAAGATTGTAGTCTATGTAAAAGCTGGAAATGACACTTTCTTTCTATACAATGCAGTGCTCGTTGCCCACACATGATGGAAGAGATCACACAGAGAAATACTATTAACTCATGTCTACGGTTCCAGTAATTTGAAATAGGGTGGTCCACCCTAAAAGAATATGACAAGACATGCCTAGATGTAGTGAATCAATCATTTATTTGTGAGCTTACTAGGACATGTATGTTGAATTGTAACTGCAGTAAGAGACCGTCCAAAATCTGAATCAAGAAGCTTGTCTAGCACTTATTGTTTGCAACTAATCGACGTGAATAATTGGATATCATATCAAATGAGTGAGAAAGACAAGTAAAGTTGTCAACAAACCTGGCCTGCACTAGTAATCTGGGTCGATGTCACTACGGCCAACAATCCAAAATGACTAGTGTCTGTTCCTAGGGCCGAAATTTTGAAACCCTGTGAACTTTACAGGTACTAAAGATTACTGAAATACATTTGAACCAGTAAGTGTAGGTAGCACTCAGCACACAACAAACCCTAATGACAGTCCTGCCTAATGAGTAATGAATCAATTAGAAAATGGGTGAAGAGGAGTGGCTACTGAGTGTTGATGATGTATCTCAGGATAAATCGGGTTGGCTTAGTGGGTGCTGCATGCCTGAGCCCTGAACGGACCGGGAAGGTAGGCACAACGGCGCACCCGGGCAGCGGTGACGTTGTTGGGCGAGCGGCTCCTGGCCTCCTGTTAGTCCGGCGTCTCCTCCTAGAGTCATGTCGTCCGGGGACGGGAAGTCACCGGTGAGGCAGGCGGCTAGGGGCGAGTAGAGATCGGAAGCGCGCAGCAGAACAGAGGGGAATCGGGGCATGGGCGGACCCAAAATCCCAGGGTGGGCCACGGCCCACCGTGCACCCAAGCGGCGAACATGCATTTTCAAAACTAAGATAGGAACATTTAGCTGACCAATTAAACGACTCAGTTTTAATAATATCATATTCGTATTTGAACAACTAAGCTTGTTTAGCTTGATGGGTGGAGCAGTGCTATTATGACACGAAGCACGTATGCTGATTGTATAGTGATCATAAAAGGGGGAAATCCTAAGCATTTTTTTTAGCAAAAGAGGGTTTCCCCTCCGATTTCTATTAAGGAAACCACCACGGAACCAACATGATCAATTAAACCCTAAGCATGATCAATTAAACCCTATTATGACTGTGCCATGGCAGATTTAAAGCTGCAAACCGGGGAAATGCTATTTATCATCCATTGTTTGCTTCGAACTAGGAACTAAATTCTAAGAGCTGAAAAGAAAGTACAGTAACCAAGTTACGATCTATTTTCTGGTTGAGATCAAAAAGTTGTGGAGATATGAAGTACCACCTCTCTTGCGGCGCCGTGTAGGCATCGGGAGTGCGATGGCGGTCGGTGGCGTTGAAGCAGATCTGCGAAGGTAGATGGGTGCATCGGGGGATAAGTCCCGTTGCGGTGGAAGAGAAGGTCGTGTGAGCGGCCCCGGAAAAGAGGACGACGGCACCGATGAAGCGAGAGGACGCGATGCAAGGCTCTTGGTCCGTCACCGTGGATGAGAAACGTCCATCTCTAGCAGTGGACGACGTGGTCTTGGTAGGTGCTCCGGCATGGTGGAGGATGGTGGCGATGGATGGGGTGGAGGACGGTGGCGATGGATGGGGTGGCGGACGAAGGCGGCTTGTGTGGGGATGGTGTTCTAGCACGGACAATGTATGCATGGGAAAATGGAGGGAGAGGTACGGGGAACCATGTTTATGGGATGCGCCTGTCTGAAATATGGGAAAGCTACGAACTTAGCCCCCGTTTAAAATTTGGATGTCTCGTCGGTTGGTGATAGGACGGTAATCTCGCATCTCGCAAATATTTGCCCAGAGTGATTTTGGGCGAGGAGAGGGTGTTTTGGCACCCATGGTTGGCGCCCACGGTGTATGAACGGGGCTGACATGTAGGGAGGTTGTGTCACGTCCGAGTGAAGTTACGAACCTGCCCCTGTTGAAAATATTTGCCTACATCGATTTCGGCCGAGTCGAGTTTGTTTTGCCGCCCACCGTGTATGAATGGGGAAATGGAGGGAGAAATAGAGGTCTTCCGGACGAGATTGAATCAAATGTGTTTTGCCGCCCATGTTTGGCGCCCACCATGTCGGAATGGGCTCAGAGGCGGTTGTGTCACGTCTAATTGAAGTTACTAACCTACCCCTATTGAGAGCAGTGGAAATCGGGCCGATGGATTGTCCGTGTAAGGGGTAGAGAGTAAATTCCATCTCCCAAACACTTGGCTTCGGGCAGCCGACGTGGGAGTGGACATTTTGCCGCTTCTTTCGAATTTTGGGACAATAAGCATCCACGTTTACCCTGGCAACTAAATTCGAATCCATTTTGTATTCCTATACGAATCTTTATAAATCATTATATGTGTTTTTATATATCTTCAAAAGCATGACAAAGATGTATTCCACTGTCATATATGAATATGATTTACAAATGCCGATACTCGAATTCAGAAGCTAGAATCCAGTTTAAGGTGAATTCAAATATTTGGAACACTTTATGTCCAACTCAAATGTCACACGCAGCATAATGTGTACTCCCATTTAGATATGTACACAAGCTATGTATCAAGATTAAAATACCGAGTCAATCAACCAATAATGTACAAAACTAACATACATATAAATAGTTATAGAGTATAAGGATCAATAATATAAACTAACATACATAAGCCAGGCCACTGTACTTTTTTTTGCTAGAAGAGCGTCCTTTCTTTAGCGAAGCTAGTACAACATCTTGGCCCTTTCCGATGCCTGCCACTTATGGTCCATCTATACTACTATTATTGCTGAATGCACATTCAGCCCGATTGGCATATTTGTAGGTCTGGCACAGCAATCAAAATGAAATGTCTCTGAGTCTTATCAACTAATACAGACTTGTGCTTAAATAAAATTACAAACCAAAAAACAAAAAAACAATTATTACATGATCTCTAAAACAAATGGTTTGATCGATTACATGAACAAACAACACAAAGGTTATTCAACGATGGAAAGAACATTTTACCTATGATTTACCAAGTGGGAATTTAATTTCCTTTTTTCCTTCAGGACCTTAACAATGCGGTCAGTCTCAGCTTGCCTCGTTATGAAATCCACCAAATATTTAATGGTTGTCTTGAATACTGCTTGTGATTGTGCTGTTTGCTTCCTTAACATGTCAACTTCATCTCTAAGTGCAGAAGCAGAATCTCTTTCTACCGCTAGTTTAGCCTCTAGAGCATCAGCAGTTGGCAATTCATGATGCACGATTGGGCCGGTGCCACTACTGTGGGATGATACAATGTCCATGGGGACCTTGCTCTTTGATCCTGGGCTAGCCTTTTTTGCCATTAAAGTTCCGATTGGATTCCGAAAAGTTGAAGTTAGCAAAACATCTAAACTGGGACTTATAACAGCAAACAGTTAAACAAACAAGGAAATAAATAGTTTCAATTGGATGCTGAAAAGTAGTTATTAACATCATTGTAACCGGTTGTTGCAGCAGCAAAGTAGTTAAACAAACAAGTTTTGCAAAAGGTACCTGTTGTGGCATTGGAGTTTCTTTTGGATCCTGAAAAGTTGAGTAGCTAGTAACATGATTAGAGCAACCGGTTACAGCAGCAAAGCAGTTAAACAAACAAGTTTTGCAAAAGGAACCTGTTGTGGCATTGGAGTTTCTCTTGGATCCTGAAAAGTTGAGTAGTCAGTAACTTGATTAGAGCAACAAGTTACAGCATCAAATCTCTTACACAAATATATTTTTGAAAATATATCTGTTGTGCAATTGGACTTTCAATTGGATCCTGAAAACTCGAAGTTGGTAAGATGAATACAGCAACAAGTTACAGCAGCAAACCAGGTAAACAAGGAAGTTTCTGAAAACATACCTGTTGTGCCAACGGAGTTTCAGTTGGATCCTACAAAATTGAATGTTAGCAATCAATAAATAAAGTTTTGCAAGAGCCATAAGAAACTAACATCAAACTAGTAAAACTAACCAGTTTTGGCAACGTATTTAATTACACATGAACTAGTAAAACTAACAAGTTCTTGGTAGCGTATTAAAGTAACAAGTCGGCACCGTTTACCAGCAACACAGACATCTGTAAATTTCTTTGATGTAAGCAAAATGATTCTAACATAGATATAAGTTAAAAAGACGGTGTCGCTCATATAAACCTGACAGTTGTCTATCTATGAACATGCAAACATTACTAGTGCTACAAGTGATAACAGCAAACCTTTTAAATAAACAGGGTATCAGAACGTAAATTACACATGAATTCTATTGCACCCTAGAAGTACATATGACCAGCTATCTACGTGCTTAAGTAGCTATTTAAGTTCAGGCAAACAGGTAATTCTTTATAGTAAGTATCAAACACATAGATAGGCGCAATCTATAATAGGATTAACAGGCTATGGCATTATGTAATCAGTAGCAAACTAAATTAAGCCAAGCAACATAATTGAATTTTTTTTGCAATAAGTGGCTAACTAAAATTCTGAGAAGCAGGTAACTGAACTTACGCTAGCTCTTTGTACAGGCACACTGCAACTTCTTTTTCTCTTACAAGGTTCTACGAAGGAGTCCATGGCATCAATTGCTTGGATTCGCAGTCCCAACACTTCTTTCTTTCCACACTGCATTGGTAAGTCGAATGGTTAATCTCGTAAGATGGTGCGTCCTTGAAATGTTATATGAGGACGTGTAGTCAGACTAGTTGTAGCGACACACATCACACTCGCTTTTACTGTATATTTCATGCGATTACATTTGGCATATCAAGATCTAAGCAATCTACAATAGGACAAAAGACCGGCATCCTTCACATTATTGACGAACTCAGTTCATAGAAACAAGTAATTCAACCATTCTGTGGGTAAATCAAAAGCGCCACTGGAATATTTTTCACGACCCCAATCATACACGCAAAAAGGGGCGACGCCACCATAGGGGCTGGTATGGGCGGCCGCCTCAGGTGGCTGGAAAGTGTGCACCTAGTTTGAGTTATCTAGGTTGGCCCATGCTAGTTATGTTCGTCCCAACGCACGAGCAGGCAATGTAAAAACAATGAAGAAAAACGTTTCAATTTGGATGGGCCTATAGCAGGCTCGCGGCCCGAACGAGCGCCTCCCATATCGATCGACAGCAGGAAAAATACCAATTTGTTCCCTCCAGCCTCCAATCTGGTTCGCTCCTGACCTAGCCGCCGCTGGACAGACCAACACAGCGATTCTTCACGCCCTCGTTGGAGGGTGGTCGCCGGGCTTCAAGCGAATGGAAGGACAAGAAGATGAAGATCCAGCCTTGGGTGTAGCCTGCGTGGGAGGCAGCAGCGGCAGCATGGGCATGGCCGAGCTTGCGCAAACGGACAGTCGCAGCTTGCAAGAGCAGCATGCGCAACGAGCAGGTACATCACATCCATGATTATATCTAAGTCAACTGTTCAATTTTTGGCCAATAGTTAAACCTGACGGTGTTGTGAAGCTGCTTGTATGTAGGGAATCTATGAGAAAATGAAACCAATTTCTTCTTATTTTATAACTCCCCCAATCAATATGAACTGACTGAATCTGATGTATCTAATCAAGTTTCATGTGCAAACATACAAGCTCTTGTTTTTCTTGAGCCTAAAGTGTCTAATGAACAGATTGCTAATGAAGGATTTGATGCAAACATTTTACATGCTCCTGGTGATGAACATATAGTGTCTAATGAGGGATCTAATGCAAGCATTTTGCAAGCTCCCGTTGAAGGATTTAGTGTCTAATGATGATCTGCTATGTTGAGAGAGACATAGAGATTTGCAGGCATTGATGACAAGCAAATTATAGTACATTTTCATGGCTTCAGGAAAAGTCAAGGCCAACTACCAGAAAGTCCCCATATCATGACAACGTAGCATAATACTTTTCTTTTCTAATCTGTTGTTTGAAACTATTGGCAAACTTGTGCAGGATAGATATATTGATACGCAGTTTGCGCACTGGTTATAGGTGCAATTACACTTCGATATTTTCAGCCAAAGAACGTATAATTCAAGCACGTACAGACCATGTTAGTAGTCCTCGTACACCATGTTGCATTTTGTGTTATTTGGTGCTTGCATCATTTAGTGTTCTATAATCTGAACTACTTTGGATCATTAGCTGGTTTTCAAAGTGCATGTAGCTTCACATTTCTCAAGTTATGTTGATTTCCGGAGTGCAAGTGCCTTCGTATTTTTTAAGTTAAATGTTCGCCCCTGGTAACTTGAATTCGTGGATCCGCCACTGCACTCAAATCATACACGCATGCCAATACGAATTAAATGAAATGCATGGACTTACTCTAGCTCGTTGTACAGGCTCACTGCAGCTCCGCTTGCGCTTGGGATGTTCCATGTACAAGTCCATGTTACCACTTGCTTGGATGTGCAGGCCTTGTGCTCCTTGCATCCCCTCTGCATTTTTGACACGGCGAATGGTTAATCAAATAAGAGGAATTAACCTTGTTGTTGTACCGGAGGACAGATACTTACAAGGTTATACGGGTGTGCCGGATGTGTACCAGATCCCGTAGTGCCGTCATGCTTCGCCAAAAAATGGTTTTGCTTGTTTCAGATGATATGTCCAGAAGAAACAAGAGTTAAAGTCAGAGTCGCATAGCCGTGTAAGCTAAGAGATCAGTGAAAGGATATCCATACATCGTCGGAACAGTGCACAAGGAAGTGATGTGTGGATACCTAGTTCGGGCCGGCGTTTAGGCATGCTCGCCTAGCTAGAGTGCGGGTCACTTCAGAGCCGTTGAGGGTGATGCGTTGGCTGGCCACGCACGGATGCAGATCTAGAGTGGCAGCGGAGCGCTACGATGCCGTGGACGAGACCGTTGGTGAAGCCCCAACAGCCTCGGGGGCCGGAGGTGCGACGATGTGCTTGGTGAAGTAGCCCCGGTGAGGTGGGAGATGGCATCAGTGAAGCGCACCTGATGCGGTGGAAGTCGGTGTCTGTGAGGCACGTCGGTTGCGGTGGCTGACGTTGTCGGTGGACCACCCGGTGCGGTGGACGAGGGGGTAGATGAGGTAGCTCCGGTGCGGTGGTGAAGCGCGACCGTCGTCTTCGTCGTCGTCGTCTAGCACAGAGGTGGGGAAAGAGACGAGACAAGGGGTGATTCGAACTTTGCTAGGGTTGGCGGTGAATTAGGGATTTGAGCAATCCGGGCACGGAAGGGGACGATGGAGAAGGGACAATTTACATGGCTGGAATTTGGGCCGCCAGATATTTCAATCCGAAACGTGGAAGCGCGAACTTATTTTGTCGTCGTTCTTTTTTTGGGGGGAGGGGGTGGGTAGCTGGGTGCTAAGCGTTCGTACGACACAGGCGACCACCACAACACGACCCTGGTCTGCCTGGTGCGCCTACATTTGAGAATGCAAACGTATCTTCTTTCATTTGCAAATGAATCTATATGTATTACCATGCCCGTGTTTTCCTTGCAAATAATTAGTCATTCGAAATGAGATACTATAAATTAATTAATGATGAGTTATTTGAAAAAAAATTGAAACGGTATCCATGCTAACGTGGATTAGAGTGTGTGTCACATAATTAGTTATTTGAATTAGAGTGTGTGTCACATAGCAGTCTCCAATTCTAACGTGGATTTCGCATTTCACAGTATCCATGCTAATTTTTTAATACAAATTCATATGTATAAGATCAACAGCATGGTAGTGAGAAAACTTTGGATGGATTCAAACATATGACCTACAAAATAGCAGAACAATCGAGTCAATGTCAACTTTTTCAAACCTAATATGGCACAAATTCGAAATAATTACCCATATGCATGGTCCTCAGTTCAAATTTTACAATGTACACAAAATTGAAACATCAATATTAAGTCTCGTACTATCTACATTCAAATGTTGATTTTAGCCCCACCCCCTCCCGGCACACACGCTACATACTTCCTGTATCGGTCAATCTTCCTCTCCTAACCACCTTAGGAAGTTATCGGTGTCCGACACACGTGAGGGAGTCCTGGACTAAGGGATCCTCGGGCGTCTGGCTTGTTATCCTTTGGGCCGGACTGATGGGCGGTGAAGACATGAAAACTGAAGACTATACCCATGTCCGGATTGGACTCTACTTGGCGTGAAAGGCAAGCTTGGCGACCGACTATGTAGATTCCCTCTGATGTAACCGACCCCATGTAACCCTAGATCTCTCCGGTGTCTATATAAACCGGAGAGCGTAGTCCGGATAGGATATATTCATTACCATATTCACATAGGCTAGACTTCTAGGGTTTAGCCATTATGATCTCGTGGTAGATCAACTCTTGTAACACTCATATTCATCAAGATCAATCAAGCAGGAAGTAGGGTATTGCCTCCATAGAGAGGGCCCGAACCTGGGTAAACATCGTGTCCCTTGTATCGTGTTACCATCGATCCTAGACGCACAGTTCGGGACCCCCTACCCAAGATCCGCCGGTTTTGACACCGACATTGGTGCTTTCATTGAGAGTTCCACTGTGTCGTCGACCAAAGGTTCTATGGCCCCTTCGACCGTCAGTAATGACGTTGTCCAGGGAGAAACCTTCCTCCCTAGACAGATGTTCGTATTCGGCGGCTTCGTACTGCGAGCCAACTCGCTCGGCCATCTGGAGCAGATCGATAGCTACACCCCTGGCCATCAGGTCAGATTCGGAAGCTTGGACTATGTCGTGGACATCCGTGGAGACTTGAACTTCAACGGATTCGAGACTGCGGTCACCGTTCCCCTTCATCCCGATGAGCACGGCCTAAACCTGTCATTGGGACCCATCCAGGAGATAGCTCCTGCAACCACTCCGGCCTTAGATCTGGAGCAGATCGAGTCATCCGAAGATGGGAAGCTCAACCCCGTCATGGAGGCTGCAGATCCCGCGGCGCTGGAGCCACAGACACATTCCACTTCATACGATATCTGCATCAAGGGAACCCCGGGCTCGTCTCCGGTGACAAGTTCCGAACCCTGCGAGTCCGCGGATACCGAACTTAGTCGGTTATCGATCTTCAAATTCGGCGCCACAGACGTCTTCCAACACTCGCCCATGGGCGATGTACTAAACTCACTAAAAAACCTATCCCTGGTAGATGACTCGCCGCCGAACTATGTTCGGTTCGAACTTGCGGCGGCTGAGGAGAATTTTGCTTCCCACCCGCCACCCACTTCATAACCACTGTTGAAGACCCAACCAACACGCCTGAACCCCGCTCCAAAGACATCGACGGTATGGACGATGATGAGGGGCAAGGCCAGAGCTTACTACCCGCTAGACACGGGATGACCACTTCTTGGTATGACGTGTGTATGATAGACACACCTTACGACGCTCTCGACAATGTCAAGGAGGATCCAGTCGAGGGTAAACCTCCTGGTACACAGTCCGAACACCGGCGCCCACGGTGCCGCTCTAAGTCACATCTCTCAAGAGAAAACACTGCTAGCACCAGAGAAGACAACACTCCGGACAATGTAGACCCTATTGAGGAAGAATCCAAACAGGAGGAACAGGAAGGCGGGCAAGACAGCCCTGATGAACAGGCCACATATGGAGACTCAGAGGATAGCAATTATTTCCCACCCTCCAAGGAAGAGGAGATCCTCGGCAACGAGGATTTGATCATGCCTAGGGAACCTCTCGAGCAGGAGCGCTTTAAACGCCGGCTCATAGCCACTGCAAGGAGCCTAAGAAAGAAGCGGCTGCAGCTTCAAATGAGCCAAGATTTTCTCAATGATAGATGGACCAAGGTCTTGGCCGCCGAAGAATACAGCCTCAGCGGCCCAGGCAGGAGCCACCCCAAGAGTAGGTGGCTCCTTCAATACAATGGCAGGGCGTTGGAGCCCCCACCACCATCAAATAAGGCTGTAGGCCGACCACAGTTCGGTTCGGATAAAGCAGCAGCCCAAGTAGAGCACCATACCAACCCATCCGACCATCAAAGCAAGAGCAATACAGCTCGGGGGAATACTCACGACATCCAACAAGACCCGGAGGTAGAACAGCACACACAAAATCGATATACAGATCACGGGGACATGCCCCGACCGGTGATGATGGTTACCTATTCGGACACAACAAAGCCGACCACGCCCGGTCCGAACCGTAAACGGAGTCCGCCGGAGGTGCTTCATAGTGTGGCTCAACATAGAGGAGTCGCACACCCTCTCTGCTTCACTAACGAGGTAATGGAGCATGAATTTCCAGACGGGTTTAAACCCATTAACATCGAATCATACAATGGAACAACAGATCCCGCGGTATGGATTGAGGATTACCTCCTCCATATACACATGGATCGCCAAGACGACCTTCATGCCATTAAATACCTCCCTCTCAAGCTCAAAGGGCCAGCTCGCTACTGGCTAAACAGTTTGCCAGAAAATTCTATTGGCGGCTGGGAAGATTTGGAAGACGCCACAACTTCCAAGGAACATATGTCCGGCCACTAGATGCCGATGACTTAAGTCATATCGTCCAAGATCCCGGTGAGTCAGCCAGGGAGCTCTGGACTAGGTTCTTAGTAAAAAAGAAGCAAATTGTCGACTGTCCGGACGCAGAAGCCCTCGCAGCCTTCAAACATAGCGTCCGGGATGAATGGCTAGTGCGTCACCTCGGCCAGGAAGGACCTAAATCCATGACAGCCCTTACCGCTCTAATGACTCAATTTTGCGCGGGAGAAGACAACTGGCTTGCTCGTAAAAGCAACAACGCCAGCAACCCGGGCACTTCCAAAATCCGAGACGGCAACGGCAAGCCACGACGAATCGAACACAACAGTCGCATCAATAATGAAAGACTATGCGACACAACGGTCAACGTCGGATTTCACAATCTGAAACCCGGTCAACGGAAGAAGCCGCCAAAGGCAAACCAGGATGGACCATCCACCATTGACAAGATATTGGACCGACCTTGTCAGATTCACGGTCATCCCAATAAGCCAGCCAATCATACCAACAAAAACTGTTGGGTCTTCAAGCAGGCAGGCAAGCTTAACGCCGAGAACAAGGGGAGGAGGCCACCAGGCGATAAAGATGACGGAGGGGCTCGCCAGCAGAATACCAGGGGCCAGAAACAGTTTCCCTCAGAAGTTCGACCACTCCCGGAACGGAAATAGCAGTTCGACTTCCGCCACCCACCCACTATACTAGCAAGATTTACACCACGCGTACATCACTACATGCTCAAGATACCATGGGCGTCGGCGGAATCACAATACAATCCTGCAAAGCATTCCCGTAATGTTTTTATCTGTTATCCTTACTTTTCTTTATTATCTCTTAAAAACAAGTGACCATCAGGACAGCATCTACATCGGACTCTCTCGGAGTTCGGATCCGTACACTCACCCAAGGGGCCACTTCCGTTAAGGATTCCCCCCTCCCCTAGGACGGGCAGCGCAGACGTGCGACAGGAGGTCCAAAATAAGTTTTTGTAGACCATACTCTTTATTTTGAGCCTGTACTACGCCCTTTTTCTCCGTTCCCAACCCCGAGCATGTCAAATAGCCGGGTTGTGGTTTTTACTCTTTATATATATTTATCATTGGCATATTGCTCCGCTCCCAGTAAACTTTATCCGAACTAATCTTCCATGCTCTTTCAACAATGAGTACGGCCGCAACGGCTGCTCTACAGATGTACCTCGGCATACCCTGCCAGGGGCTCGGTATGGGAATGAATGAGTTTCCAGCAAAAGTCCGAACAACTCTATAGCAAACTTCGGCGTCGCAAGTTTGGCCTTATATGCATCAGCTCCGAATCATTTTCTTGGGTCAATAGTTGGGTTGCCCGGCTCCTGTGCTTGCTACCCTATGTTCTGCTCTATCGGCTAGGGTAGTAAAGGGAGAACTACTGCGATTGTGCCCTGTTCTAAACCGGATGAGCACCTCAGTAGAGAAAGCCGAAAACTGACTGTCATGATGCGGCAAGAGCTGGTCAACCACTTGACAACTTCTTGGAATCCTTAGAGATTCCCCGTGTCACACGAGGGATCTTTTTCAGATCAAATATGTAAGGCACTATACGCCGCATACATACCAGGGGCTATGTCGTAGTCCCACCATAAAACTCCTATGGCTAAATGAAAGTGTTAACGCCTTATAGTCCGATTGCCTGGTTCGCCGCATTATCACCTCCTTCACGGACCAAGACGATGGATAAAGAGTGATTAAATGCTTTTCCGAACACCCCCGTACTTCCTATGAGGGGGCTGAAGCCGACAACTAGAAAACTTTCAGGTTATATTAAAATGGCCGCACAGGAGGAATTCAAGCTTTTGAGCAAAAATATAAAAGTAGATCAATTATAAAATTTTCTTTTACAATTCTAATACACCTCACTCGAACATTATGTTCTTTGAGCATTGACCCTCTATCAGGAGGGCGGCTTCCAGGACGTCTTCAAAATAATGCTTCAGTTCATTACGGTCTTTGCCCTTGGGCGGACTATTCACCGCAACATCGACGGCCTTCATCTTCCCCCAGAACGTCTTGACTCGGGCAAAGGCCATCCGTGCACCCTCAATGCACGCCGACCGCTTCGCAGCATCGATACACGACACCGCATCAACAAGACGCCGCACCAGGCCAATGTAGCTCTTGGGAACAGGCACATTCGGCCACAACCGGATGATGACGTTCTTCATGGCGTCACCGGATATCCTATGAAAGTCGGACCATCGGGACATCTGTTCATTCAGCAACACAGGGCGCTTTGATGCGCCAAATTGAGACCAGAAAATCTTCTCTGTTGCATACCCCTCTTGTGCTTGGTAAAATTGTGCCGCATTGGAAGAACTCTTCGGCAAGTCCAAAAATTCAGCCGGAGAACTCCAGACCTGGTTCAGTTGAGCATAGTCTGGATCGCCAAACTTAGTTTGAAGCAAAAAGGGCTTACCTGCCTCTATCTCCTTACCCTTCCGAATCTCTTCACGAGCTGCCCTAGATTCAAACCGAGCCTCACTCGCCTCTCGTACGGCCTTATCAAGTTCATCCATTTTGGCTTTATTCTCCTTCTCAAGGAATACACAGCGGTTGGCAGTATTCTTCAATTCAAGCGCCAGTGCGGATATTTTCTCCTCATTTTGGCGCCGAGCTGCTTGTTCGGCTCTTAGATCAGCCGATGCCTTCTCGGTAGCCGCATCTCTACACCGGGCCTGCTCCTTGGCCCGGGCTAGCTCCGCCCGAAGAACTTCAACGGCGGCAGCACCATCTGCACTCATGCACATTTCATATCAAACCCTTTTCGGTGTCAGGCCTACATTACAAGCACATTGGTGTAAGGAATGCTCGAAATATATACCTTGCGAGTCGTCAAGATGCCTGTTGATCAATGCAATGTCATCTTCTGCAATATCCAGCTTTCGCTGCAGTTCGGCCACTTCCGTATTTCGGGTAGCCGCAGGAGGGGAGGCAGCCTATATTCCAGGTTAAATCAAGGTTAGTAGCTGAGCATATCTCTTTGATCCTCCGATCGCTTCCTACGGAAGGCAATCCGAGTCTCAGGGGCTACTGCATATACAACAGGTGCATTCTGTCAGCATTATTCAATTGGCAAAACTACATCACAAACCTCAAAACCTCTTAGAAGGCTCGAGAAGGCCTCGTTCAACCCGCTTTTCACGGATAGAACCTTTTCGACCACCGTAACCATCAAGGCACGGTGCTCCTCTGAAATGGACGCTCGCCGCAACATGTCCGTCAGCATCTCCGGCGCTCTGGGGTCTTCGGAAATCGCCGCCGGAGTACGACATTCCTTTGAAGGAATCCGCTCACTCGCCCCCAGAATCGTCTCTGGCTGCAAACCGGACGGTTCGGGGCCGTCATTCTTGATTCCCGAACCCTGAGTGATAGAGGCACCACCTTCGGGTAGCGCCTTCTTCGTTTCCTGCATTTCTTGACGATCGGGAGGAGCCCTTCGGGACGATACCTCGGTGTCGTCCCCCCTGTTGGGCGAGGAGGCCGGAGATGGCGTGTGACTCTCCATCATCTCCGGAAGAAGGTCTCCCGAGGAGGAGGACGATTGAGAAACACCAGGCGTTAACCTGCGTGGATGTACACATGTCGGATGATTACTTCACTAATAGGAAAAGAATGAGGTACGTTTAAAGTGCCCCAGCTTCACTTACAGTTTGGCCAGAGGTTCGTCCTCGTCATAAAACCCTACGGCGGCATCGCTCACCCGGCCCAAACTGCCCGACGATGGCATTTTTCCTCTCTTGGAAGGCTTCCCCTCCTGATCTTCGGAGGCGGCCCTCCTTTTGGCATGGGGGGCTTCCTCTGCACCTTTGCCCTTGGACAAAAGAGTTTTGGTTTCCCCGAACACAGCGTCCAGTTCATCCTCAGGGCGGGTATCACCTTTGGGATCCCTGCTCTCGCCCCCCTTTGCAAACACCTGGTACGGTGTGGGAATCAACATTCTTGTCAGTAGGGCGGTCATGGAGTGTTTGGTAAGGGGCGCCGGACACCAGATTAACACCGCTTTCTTTATCCAGTCCTGTATAGGGACGGATTGTTCAGTATCTTGTCAAGAGATGCTTGAATGGAAGGTGTTCGGAATTCGAATACTTACCGCGGTGTCCGGATGATTGCAGTCAAGGCAAACATCTTCGGTGGTGTCCGACCATTGCTCTTGTTCCCCAAAATATAATTTTCACATTCCTTCGTGCGTGGTGCCGAAGAAGTGCTGAAGAGGCCGCCTCCCTTCTAGATTAAACTCCCACATACGGAGAGGCCACTGCTGACATGGTAGGGTCTGGCAGACTAGCATTACTTGAACGACGTTCACAAGACCGATGCCCCTCTCGGTAAGGCTTCGGATGCGACCTTGCAGAGTCTGCACTTCATTGACGGATCCCCAGTCCAATCCCTTATTGATCCATGAAGAAAGCTAAATTGGAGGGCCGGGTCGGAACGCGGGCGCAGCCGCCCACTTGGAGCCCTGCGACTCATTGATATAAAACCACCCCTACTGCCATAGGTCGGAAGACTTGGCGAAACATCCTTCAAACCAAACCGCGCTGGCAAGCTTGCCTATTATGACGCTGCCACACTCTGCCTGCTCCTCCTCTGTCACCTGCGGCCTCACGTCAAAGGTCTTGAGCCACCAAACAAAGTGCGGAGGAGTCCGGAGGAAGGCCTCACACGTGACGATAAATGTCGAGATGAGGAGAATAGAGTCCGGGGCCAGATCGTGAAAGTCTAGCCCATAGTAGAACATGATCCCCCAGACGAATGGGTTAAGCGCGAACCCTAACCCATGGAGGAAGTGGGACACAAACACTACCCTCTCACCAAATTTGGGGGTAGGAATAACCTGCCCCTGTGCAGGAAGCTGGTGAAGGATTTCCGGGGTCAGATACCTCGCTGCGCGGAGCTTCGCAATATCCTCCACTTTCACAGAACAAGCCACCCACCGGCCTTGAGGGCTGGATCCGGACATGATTAGGGCTGGTGGTGATGGGAACCCGAGGGTCGGAACTCGGGGTGGCTAGGGTTGAGGAAGGAGCAAGCGCAAAGGAAAAAGACAAGTCTGGGTCCCTATATAAAGACCCCCAAATACTGAACGTCTCCGCCTGGGTCTCGAAACTTACCTATCTCCAAAGAGTTGTACCCAGGGGACAGTTGGGTTACCCACACCTGCATTAATGAAATCCCGTGAATAAGGGAACACGATCTAGAAGGTCAACGGAGACATGGGGCGACGCGCTAGCCAATGATTGGAAATAGTAACTAGGCAGGCGTGATACGATGTCATAAACAGTTATCAGCAAATTGGACTCGCGGAATATTGTATTATCTGCAATTATATGCACATGTCCGGATATACTTACTACACCCGAAGACTATTCCGGAGTTCGGAAGGAGGGAACCCGCCTTGCAATGCCAAAGACAAATCTGCGTGCTGGACTCCTCGTCATTGAAGCCAGGTTTAGGGGCTACTGAGGGAGTCCTGGACTAAGGGGTCCTCGGGCATCCGGCCTGTTATCCTTTGGGCCGGACTGATGGGCTGTGAAGACAAGAAGACCGAAGACTATACCCGTGTCCGGATTGGACTCTACTTGGCGTGGAAGGCAAGCTTGGTGAAAGTGCAACTATCCCTAGGTGGTTTTGGTAATTCATAACAACATATAGCTCATTGAGCTAATGCTATTCCAAGAATATTATTTCAGGAAAGCTCAATGAATGGCATGGCATGGATGATGAAAGTGGATCCCTCAAAATACTAAGGACAAAGGATTGGCTCAAGCTCAAAAGCTCAAGACTCTTCATTTTTACATTTTAGTGATCCAAGATCACATTGAGTCTATAGGAAAAGCCAATACTATCAAGGAGGGATGAGGTGTTGCTTAATGAGCCTCTTGCTTCATGTGCTTAGTGATATGCTCTAAAACCCTCAACTACTTTCCCACATCCACATATGACCTAAACCTAAAGCCAAAATCGGTCACACCGATTCTTTCTATCCGGCGCCACCGATTCCAAAAGTCATAGCCACTGCCACAAACCCTAAGCAAATCGGTCTTACCGATAGGGATCTCGGTCTCACCGAGATGGGGTTGCAATCTCTCTGTTTCCCTTCGTAACGTTTCGGTCTAACCTAAGTGAGCGATCGGTCCAACCGAGATTGCAATGTAAACTCTCGGTTTCCTTTTTGTAACATTTCGGTCTCACCGAAAAGAGCAAATCGGTCCCACCGAGTTTACCTGACCAACTCTCTGGAAACCTTATTACCAAATCGGTCTCACCGAGTTTGTATGTCGGTCTCACCGAGATTACGTTATGCCTAACCCTAACCAAATCGGCCTCACCGAGATGCATGTCGATCCACGAAAATCACTAACGGTCACTAGGTTTACTAAATCGGTTCGACCGAGTTTAACGATTTGGTCCCACCGAGTTTGGTAAATTATGTGTAACGGTTAGATTTTGTGTGGAGGATATATATACCCATCCACCTCCTCTTCATTCGTGGAGAGAGCCATCAGAACAAACATACACTTCCAACTTACCAGTTCTGAGAGAGAACCACCTACTCATGTGTTGAGGCCAAGATATTCCATTCCTACCATATGAATCTTGATCTCTAGCCTTCCCCAAGTTGCTTTCCACTCAAACCCTCTTTCCACCAGATCCAAATCCTATGAGAGAGAGTTGAGTGTTGGGGAGACTATCATTTGAAGCACAAGAGCAAGGAGTTCATCATCAACACACCATTTGTTACTTCTTGGAGAGTGGTGTCTCCTAGATTGGCTAGGTGTCACTTGGTAGCCTCCGACAAGATTGTGGAGTTGAACCAAGGAGTTTGTAAGGGCAAGGAGATCGCCTACTTCGTGAAGATCTACCGCTAGTGAGGCAAGTCCTTCGTGGGCGACGGCCATGGTGGGATAGACAAGGTTGCTTCTTCGTGGACCCTTCGTGGGTGGAGCCCTCCGTGGACTCGCGCAGCCGTTACCCTTCGTGGGTTGAAGTCTCCATCAACGTGGATGTACGATAGCACCACCTATCGGAACCACGCCAAAAACATCCGTGTCTCCAATTGCGTTTGAACCCTCCAAACCCTTCCCTTTACATTCTTGCAAGTTGCATGCTTTCATTTCCGCTGCCTATACACTCTTTGCACGCTTGCTTGAATTGTGTGATGATTGCTTGACTTGTCCTAAAATAGCTAAAATCTACCAAACTCTAAAATTGGGAAAAGGTTAAGTTTTTATTGGTCAAGTAGTCTAATCACCCCCCCCCCCTCTAGACATACTTCAAGGTCCTACACTTGGTGACTGACTATGTAGATTCCCTCTGATGTAACCGACCCCATGTAACCCTAGATCTCTCTGGTGTCTATATAAACCGGAGAGCGTAGTCCGGACAGGAGCTATTCATTACCATATTCACATAGGCTAGACTTCTAGGGTTTAGCCATTACGATCTCGTGGTAGATCAACTCTAACACTCATATTCATCAAGATCAATCAAGCAGAAAGTAGGGTATTACCTCCATAGAGAGGGCCCGAACCTGGGTAAACATCGTGTCCCTTGTCTCCTGTTACCATCAATCCTAGACGCACAGTTTGGGACCCCTACCCGAGATCCGCCGGTTTTGACATTGACAACACATTCATTCTTTCCATCCATGTATCGATCTCTAACTCTCTTAACTACACAACCCCCTTTTTTCCAGTCTGTTACCAAATGTATTTACCTCACATAGCCGCCATTGCACCCCATGCCGAGCTCCCCCCTCTCTCTCTTTCCCTCCCACCCTCTCTTGCCAGATACATGCATTGCCTCTCTAGACCCCAACCTCTCGTGCGCACTGATACGTCTCCAACGTATCTATAATTTTGGATTGCTCCATCCTATATTATCTACTGTTTTGGACTATATTGGGCTTTACTTTCCACTTTTATATTATTTTTGGGACTAACCTATTAACCGGAGGCCCAGCCCAGAATTGTTGTTTTTTGCCTATTTCAGTGTTTCGAACAAACGGAATATCAAACGGAGTCCAAACGGAATGAAACCTTCGGGAACGTGATTTTCTCACCGAATATGATCCAGGAGACTTGGACCCCACGTCAAGAAAGAAGGGAGGTGGCCACGAGGGTGGGGGGCGCGCCCACCCCCCTAGGGCGCGCCCCCTGCCTCATGGGCCCCCCTTTGCTCCACCGACATACTCCTTCCTCCTATATATACCTACGTACCCCCAAACGATCAGATATGGAGCCAAAAACCTAATTCCACCGCCGCAACCTTCTGTACCCACGAGATCCCATCTTGGGGCCTTTTTCGGAGCTCCGCCGGAAGGGGAATCCACCATGGAGGGCTTCTACATCATCACCATAGCCCCTCCGATGAAGTGTGAGTAGTTTACCTCAGACCTTCGGGTCCATAGTTAGTAGCTAGATGGCTTCTTCTCTCTTTTTGGATCTCAATACAATGTTCTCCCCCTCTCTCGTGGAGATCTATTCGATGTAATATTGTTTTTGCAGTGTGTTTGTTGAGAACGATGAATTGTGGGTTTATGATCAAGATTATCTATGAACAATATTTGAATCTTCTCTGAATTATTTTATGTATGATTGGTTATCTTTGCAAGTCTCTTTGAATTATCTGTTTGGTTTGGCCTACTAGATTGGTTTTTCTTGCAATGGGAGAAGTGCTTAGCTTTGGGTTCAATCTTGCGGTGTCCTTTCCGAGTGACAGTAGGGGCAGCAAGGCACGTATTGTATTGTTGCCATCGAGGATAACAACATGGCGTTTTTATCATATTGCATGAATTTATCCCTCTACATCATGTCATCTTGCTTAAAGCGTTACTCTGTTTTCTTGAACTTAATACTCTAAATGCATGCTGGATAGCGGTCGATGAGTGGAGTAATAGTAGTAGATGCAGGCAGGAGTCGGTCTACTTGTCTCGGACGTGATGCCTATATACATGATCATACCTAGATATTCTCATAACTATGCTCAATTCTGTCAATTGCTCAACAGTAATTTGTTCACCCACCGTAGAATACTTAAGCTCTTGAGAGAAGCCACTAGTGAAATCTATGGCCCCCGGGTCTATCTCTATCATATTAATCTTCCTACACTTTATTTTTGCTTTGCTTTTTTACTTTGCCTTTTATTTTACTTTGCATATTTATACCAAAAATACCAAAAATACCAAAAATATTATCTATCATATCTATCAGATCTCACTCTCGTAAGTAACCGTGAAGGGATTGACAACCCCTATTCGCGTTGGATGCGAGGAGTTATTTTCTTTGTGTAGGTACGAGGGACTCGCGCGTATCCTCCTACTAGATTGATACCTTGGTTCTCAAAAACCGAGGGAAATACTTACGGTACTTTGCTGCATCATCCTTTCCTCTTCGGGGAAATCCAACGCAGTGCTCAAGAGGTAGAACGCACGCACGCATGTTGTCTATCTAGGTCACTACCTTGAGATTGTCTCACTCTTTCTTCCGCACGGTGGACCACACTCGCTCAATTTCGCTCTCTTTATCTGAGTCTCGATTAACCTCGTTTTCTTTAACACACAAATGATATATCTCCCTGTTCGGGCCTCGATCGACACACTCTATAGTCTCCCATGCAGATTGTCTATCTAGGTCAGTCCATCCAAGCCACCCCCTCTCTTTCGACCTCATGGCGGGCTACGCTCGCTCAATCTATCTCTCTCTCTCTCTCTCTCTCTCTCTCTCTCTCTCTCTCTCTGTATGTCTCGATTGACCTTGCTCTTTCTCGGACACAAATGATACATCTCCATGTTTGAGCCCAAATCGACATATTCATATTGTATACTCTCTCATGCACATTGTCTATCAAGGTCACTCTCTCCAACCTGTCTCACTCTTTCGATCGCACGACGTCCCACACTCGCTCAATCTCTCTCCCTTTATATATGTAATCCATTGACCTTGCTTCCTCCAACGCACAAAATATATCTACATGTCTGTGGCTGGATCATCTCTCAAGCTCTATCTTACAGCCCTCACCCTTCCCAAGAGCTCAATCCAACAATATCTCTCCAGAGCATATATATCTTTTCAATGAATGTTGGACCACACTCACTTTGTCTCTCTATCTATGTCTCTCGATTGACCTCGCTTTCTCACGCCGTATCTTCCACACATTGAAGCTACCTCTCCACCCCTCACAAAGCCGGAGCTATTTACATTGCGAGGGGGACTCCAACCTTGGATTAATTTGTGTAGGCATTTATTGCGGTGGGTTTAGATTATATTTTCGCAGCATTCGGCCCACAACTACTTCGAACACCATTGCAACCCCCGCACCTCCCCCAATTGATTTCCCTTTGGCTCGGTCATCGCTCTCTCACACGTCCTTTCTCGCCTTCAACATCGCACCATGGTATTATTGCAAAAAACTATGTTGTTCTCTTTAATTATTACAAATAAGCTACAAAACTACACACTGATAGTCCACCTAGAATGGAACAAATTTCGACCCACAAATTAAAGTGCTACAAACTACACACCGAGGGGCCCACCTGTCATGAAACAAATTTGGACCCATATACAAATTAAAAAAAGGATGAGGATCGAACATGCGACCAGGGCCTTCAAGCCGCACGTCAATAGGCAACATATATAGAACAACAATGTTTGTTGTACCCCCCTTTGTTCATATAATGTTTTTATATTACCACATCCTATTTAATGGATAACATGTAATATTATTTTTAGTACATTAGTGGGACCGGCTCGTTAGCACGTAGTACTATTCGCCTTCACTTACTGGTGGGTTCCATGTGCTCTCTCTCTCTCTCTCTCTCTCTCTCTCTCTCTCTCTCTCCTCCCCTTCTGCGTTTAGACGCACGGGCAAACACAAAGAACTCGCGGACGATGTTGCCGCTGACCATATCTGGACGCTTTCACAAGTTACGGCACCAGTTTCACATACTAGTAGTACTAGTCAATGTGTATGTGCAATGCACGTTAATTTGGAAGTATATTAAGTGCATGAGGATATTAAGTAGGATATTATGTGCATGTTATTATGTGATTAGCACTACTTTTGGCATGAAATTAACTACATGCTAAACTTGTTGAGCACTCGACATTGAAGCAGTCTAGATCGTTGGATGAGACGGAATACATGTGGCTTGATGATGTTTTATATTTAATTTGATACGGCTCTAGCAAAACATTCAATCGATCAAACCATAGATTTCATTCAGTCTGACTCCGACTTTACATTCATACGACGATCGATTTAAAATAAATGGAAATGATAAACGTTCGGATTTTAAGCATGGCAATCCAAACACTTTTCATGGCAAATTTAGATTACGCGGCGGCGACGGGGGCGTCTTGCGGTGGGAAGCGGCTCCTCTGCCGTCCTCTGTGTGTTGTCGGGCCACTGGCCGACGGCGACGGCGGTGTCTTGCATCGTTGTTGGCTTACTCCTGGACGTTGGCCCTAGCTTCAAGGAAGGCCACAATGTTATGGACTTCGGTCTCCAGGAGCGAGTCAACTGGCGGGAGGAGGCGATTGGCGTTGGTGCAAGGAAGCGGTCGACGGCGGCCAGCCATGCCGCTGAGGGGGGCACTAGCACCCGCGCGGGGACATGCGCTAGCAATGGCGCGGCGGAGACATTCGTGTGCACGGGCGCACACATCAGTGCACTCGCAGGCGCATGCGCTGGCAGGTGCACGGACGCGTGAAAGTCGGCGGGGACCTTGTGGAACCCCGTGGCATCAAGCTCAGCGACAATAGGCGGCTCCTAGCCCATCAATGCCACGGGGATGGGCGCTAGCGCAGTCGGGGCGATGGGAGCGGGGACAGGCGCGGCGTCTTCCCTTAAGGCCGGTTCAAGCTCGTCCCAAAGCGCCTTATGTTCTTGAGACTCCGGCTGGGTGTCTTCCTGAGAAAACTGGAAGACTAAGGGCAGACCATCGTGATGCGGCATGGCGTACGGTTAGGTCAGGCTGGTTGGAGGTAGACGACAGGAGAACCGAAGAGGAAGAGAGAAGATTGTAGCGATTCCGGGTAGTGCGGGGCTGATTTTAAACTGCGGCGCTGGTGACATTAGAAGTGGGAGCAGTTGGGGCGAAGGTGGGCGGCGGAGCCTGGTCAAAGGGCTCGCCTCCCGGTGAGCCTGAGCAGCGGTCTACTCGCACGCCTCCTGTCGGCCAGCGCAGTAGTCTGCTCGCACGCCTCCCGTCGACTCACACGCTTGCTTAGATGACACCTGCTGATGAGAAGCGCGACTCATGGTGGCACTTAAACGCCCACGGTTTCAATAGTGAAAGCGTTCGGCTTAACGTGACAGGTCTTTGTTCCAAAATACCTTGGCTCTTCATTTGTGCAACTTCACATAAGCAGCCTGTCTTAAATTGAAGAAAAAATTACGTAGGGATATTTGTGCCATATCACGTGACCATGCTCAGTTTCATGAATTTCTGGTCACTTTTGGATTTAATGAAATTTAAAATCCAAGATTCGAAACAATATCATAACCTACGTCATGCATTAAATTTTCAAGCGATACATCTTTCCTGTTGTATTTCTTAAGAAAGGATTTGCACTACTGCAGGATACTGCTAACGCGACACTATGATCAGAGACCCTTTGCCGAAACTATGTGCGATGCAATAATCGCAAACGGTGGTGTAAAAAACCCGTCAAAAAAGGTGCAAAACGTTTGCCAATGATGGATGCATCAAACACGGTTAAGAGTTTAGATGCGTGTGCGATGCAGGGCATACCGTTAATCCATTCAAACTATCTGTGATGAGGCAGAACAACAGAAACGGGCATCCGTAACAATGTGTGTGCAATGCAGGACACACGGTTTATCCATTCGAACTGTTTGCGATGAGGTAGAACAACAGAAACAGGCAGCCATATCAATGTGTGTGCGATGTATGGTGGCATACGGTTAACTCGGACGAACTGTTTTGGATTAGGGAACACAACAGAAATGGTTCAACTTAACAAGATGTGTGTGATATGCAGCATACAGTTCACATGGATGAACTGTTTGTGATGAGCCAAAAGAACACTAACGAGTCATGTAAACAAGATGTGTGTGATACGTGGCAAACAGCCGACTCGGATGAACTGTTTGCGATGAGAAATTACAACACAGACGGTCAATATAGTTACTTCGTGTGTGATTCTGTGTGTACAAAAAACTTTGAAAAAAATGCAAACTAGTTGCTTGTGGTGGCTAGGAGTATCGCACACGATGCGTCTGCGAGTACTCGTGTGCGATCATTAGTATGTTACACATATGTTTCCTTATGTGAACACGTGTGTGAATTTACAATATGGATAGTTAATATGCAAATGCCTTCTGGACATCGGGCACACACTTATACTCAATGAACTGTGTACGATACTAATACTTTCCATGAAAATTTATGAACTTGGGTAACAACATTTGAGTAACATATATATAGTGGTTACACTATTCGACAAAAGGAGGATCTTCGTAACACGGTTTTGACAACCATACGGTCCATATCTACATACTTAACATAGTAACAGCTATCACATTTTAAGAGGCTAAGGGCCAACAACCATATGGTCCATATCTACATACTTAACATATATAGTAACAACTAGCACATTTTGAGAGGTTGAGGGCCAACAACCACAACTATCCACTGGAAGCAGCTTGATCACAGCGACTCGGCATCTCGTCAATGAAAAGGAAGATCCCTCCATGCCTTGGTAGAGCAGAGTAGAACAGTGTCTCAATTTTCCAATATGGATGCATTGCCACGAGCGCGAGAACTTGTTAATTTGAATGGTTCCATTTTTTCGAAATGCAGTACCTTGAAATCACTTTGGCGTTATTAGCAGGCACAAGTGTAATTCGACCACACCAGGAAATAGATCTAGGAACTGCTACAGGGGGCAATTTCTATTGACATGTAGAATAAAAACAATTGCAACATATCGTTGCAGATATTTATATATATATATATATATATATATATATATATATATATATATATATATATATATATATATAGTTTATGAGCATCAACATTAAAATAAGACTTTTTACCAGCACTTTGTGCACACAATTGGTCTTGTTCAGTGTGTGCACCATAGGTCTAATTAATCCCATCCAAAATCCAGCATTCATACGTTGCGCTATCTCTGTCAGATTATCAACAAAGTTTATGACATGCTTCAAGTCCTCCCAGTGAAATTTGGTATGCTTAGTAACATACAGATCGTTCACTATGCGTCCAACATATCCTGCTTAAAAGGTGGAAAGGTATTATTTATTCAGAACATGGAAGAAGAATATATAGTGCACATAAATTGGTAAACAGAATTTCTTACTGCCTAGGAACGGAGTCAGAATATGATATCACAATTGGTTGCTTAAATAGTGGTCAATTGGTTGCTTAAATAGTAATATGACAGCATGGAGAAAGTTGAAAGGACACTAACCTCGATCAGACTTTGATCGGCTGATGATGTTGGGGATGTAAACATCCATGTTAATTAGACCAGGCTGTGGTGCATGCACTAGAATTTTATTGCCAGCTTTCAGTTCATAACACTTAGACATTTTTCTCCAAAGGTCCACATTAAAATAAGAGTGACCATCTTTTATCAAGTTTTACGCTAACCATCATTGTAAATCCATGTTGCGTTGTCAATATGACATCCTGCGAGTCACCAGCAAAGTAAAGCCCAAGATTTCCTTCTACTCCTGTTCTTGCAAAGCAAGGGATGTACAGCTTGAAATGAAAATTAAGATCGTAAATTAGATATATTGAAATAACCGAGCAAGATGCAAATATGGGAGTAACTGATAGAACATATCCATATATAGATGCAAGCAAAGTACAAAATATAGAATTAAAAATAGATAATATAACAAAGATTTTATGCAAATATATAGGTAATGTAGCAACAGACGGTATATGTTCACAAATTTAGGCCATGCCGACCGTGGTAGGTTGAGATTGAACATACCGAGCGCTCCTTGAAGGATCCTGGTCTGGCACCATGGATGAGAGACGTCCATCTCTTGCAGTGGATGACGGGGTAGGAGTAGCGGCTCCGGCAAGGTGGAGGATGGGGTGGCGGACGGAGGAGGCTGGCCGCAGTGGGGAGGTTGTAGTGGCGCCGACGGTGTCTGAATGGAGAAATAGAGGGGGAGGGGGGATCTCAAACTTTGGGACGCGCTTGTCTGAAATGTGGAAAAGTTATGAACTTATCCCCCATTTAAAATTTCGGACATCACGTCTGTTGGGGACAGGACGGTAATCTTGCATCTCCCAAATATTTGTCGGCAACGATTTCGGGCGAGGAGAGGGTGTTTTGCCGCCCACGGTTGGCACCCATGGTGTATGAGCAGGGCTGACAGTGTAGGGCGGTTGTGTCGATCGAGGAAGTTACATCTCCCCTATTTCAAATATTAGCCTACATCGATTTCGGACGAGGAGAGTTTGTTTTGCCGCCCACCATGGATGAATGGGGAAATGGAGGGAGAGACACATGTCTTTCGGACGAGCTTGAATTAAATGTGTTTTTCCGCCCACGTTTGGCGCCCACCGTGTCTGAATGGGCTCAGAGGCCGTCATCTCACGTCTGATTGAAGTTACTAGTCTGCCCCTATCGACAGCAGTGTAAATCCGGTCGATAAGGATGTCAAGTGTCAGGGGTAGACAGTAATTTACATCTCGCAAGCACTTGCTTCGGGCAGCCCACAAATGATAGTGGGTGTTTAGCCGCTTCGTTCAAAACTTGGGAGAATTAGCATTCATGTTTGCCCTGGGCCCTGTCAACTAAATCCAAATCCAGTTTTTATTCAATTACGAATATCCACAGATAATTCTATGTTTTGTTATTTATTTCTTCAAAACCACAACAAAGATTTATTCCACCTTTATATATGATTATGATTTAGAAATGACGTGATCTTCGAATTCAGTAGGTTGGATACACTTTGAGTCAAACAGTTATTTCATCCAATACAATATGCTCACACGAAAAACAGTTCACCTTATGTCAATCATACAAGTACTGAGGATTACCTCGCCTAAAAAATTCAGATCATCACAACACATGGACAACATAGGGGGTCTTACAACATAATCCATTCAGAGACATGACACAACATGCAAGTACAATAATCTAATGACAATTTCAACTGCTATCTAATGAAGAACTGGGATTACCCTGGGCTTCAGATAGTAGAAGCAACAGTACCTCCTCCGTCTTCAAATGCAACATTCTTACTTCCTCCAATTCTTGGGTTGCTTGCATAATGCGTGAAGCTAATTGCATAATTTCCAGCTTCAAGATCGAGATTAACTTATTCATGGCAGCCACACCATCTCTTTTTGCCTCTAGTAGAGCCTCAAGAACTATAATATTTGTGCTCAGACTGCTCTCCGGGGGTGTTTCCTCTGAACTGCTACCATCTGGTAACATGGATGGTGCACTGCTTCCACAAATAGATTCTGGGGTTGTACATTGTGTCCAAGTGTGAACAACATCCTGAAAGGTTTCCGCTGGACATAAGTAAGAGATAGTTATTGCATGATCCAGCAGATAGCTTACATGGTAAGCGACATACAATTATTGCGAGCATGACAAGCTATATTTAAATGGTTTGAAGCAACATCAGCCGAAAAGAAATTAAAATGGTAAGATGAAACTAGGGATGTAAGTGGCAAATAAGCGACATCCGCCATCCCATCTAGTTAGTTTTCCTAGCTCCTGGTTCATTTTCCTCAAAAACAAAAACTCTTTTGAACCATCATACCACTAGTGGACTTTAATCGGGATTAAGCGGGACCCGATTGACATCCCTAGTTGAAGCGGAGTGTACCACGCTATATTTAAGTTGCCAAGGCATCTAAGCAGTTGAAATAATCTGAGAAAGCACTTAACAGTGTGGCCTCATATAAACTATGAAGACGGTCTTGTGATGAAGTTCAGAGGAAAAGTTAAGGACTCAAATGAACTAGGCATGCATTTCTTTACGATAGTATAGCAGGCACTGCTGACATATTGGCCAACTCAGGTATAGCGTAACAAGTAACAAAGAATCAAGCAATACAGCAAAGCAGACAACTGAACTATTTGTTATTCTGTAGGATTACATGTTGAGGGCACAAACCAAGAAAGCAGCCCACACGCATTACATTTCACATGTACTAAAACACACTGGCTTACCATATGTTGTTGTGAAGCCTTGCTGCTATTGCAATGTTCTTTGAAGATATCGTCAGCATCCCGTGGTTGCAAATCTACTTGTTGTAGTTTATTCTGCACCCTCTATTTAGGTAAATTAATTTTAATCGCATGCACTGGTTCGAATTGATCATCAATGGTCCATCTAAACTAATGAAAGAAGGGTGTGTGCATACATGACAATATATCTGCTTCCCTCTATTTTTATGCTTGTTCGAGGTGCCAGCCCCAAAAGAACAAATATTTTGCTTGATGGGGTTGGCAGCTCCATAATTAATAGAAGCATCAAATTAGTCATGCAACTTGGGAAGATCAAGAACACACACAAAAGTAATGAACAGAGGCTCGTAGCAGTGATGTAATAGCTAGCATCAGAAAATGTAGGGTAAAACGAACAAAAACCAGCGGAACCACATGCTAGTTTGCTGATGTGCAATTAAGCATAGAGAACATGAAGCGATCGATGGAACCAACAGTGGCATCGGAACAACACCATTATCATAAATATAGCATGCAAGAAGTAAAATAGTAGGCGGTGATATCTAGGAAATCTTGTAATACTTAGGACAAAACTAAAGCATATTAACTATCGTGCCTTTGGTATGTAATTTAGCACATGTAACATGTTCCTTTGCCGAAGTATGGCCCTACAAGTGCAAGCGAATAAAGGCGTCTCATGAAAAACTGAATGATCCCCTGAAGAAATTCAAAGGTGCGGTGCTTATGCTAAGAAAGTGAACGTAGGCGTCGGCCGTTGGATAATAGTACCTGATTCTCGGGGGCGTATGGGTATCGTTGGCATACTTGATAGCTAAGGATCGTCAATGGTGCTCGTGTTGCGGTTGAGTTTGGGCCGGCTGTCGCCATCGCTGAAGCGGCTCCGGTGCTACGGTTGCAGCGCCTGTCGACATACAAGAAAGCTCATCCATGGTAAGTGAACAATTGCATGATAAAGAGAAAAACCAAAGGAGTACAGATCAAAATAACCTGATGAGGCTGCGGCGTCGGTAAAGCAGGGTCGGTGAAGTTGAATATGGCGTCCGTGGAGCTGGTCGGTCAAATGGGCGAAGGCTTGGCGGCGCGTTTCTGATGCTTTCGGTGAGGCGGATCTGTTGCGGCGGACGAGGGCTTGTATGAAGGGCCAGGAAGGGCGTCTGAGGGAGTCGATGAAGGGCTTACACTGTGGTGGGCGAGGCGCGGTTAAGCAGATCCGGTGCGGTGGACCATGATGGCGGTCAAGGAGATCTGGCGGTGTATAAGCCCGATCGCTGAAGCGGCTCGGTGAAGTGGTGAGTTGGCAGTTGGGGGTTCCAAGGTGCGGAAGGTAGATCCATCGGGGTGTGAGGTCCACCGCTGCGGCGGAGGACTAGATTCGGCGGCTTGTCGTGGTTGGGGGATCGGGGAGGGGAAGGGGAGAGGCTCTGGGGAAAAATGTTGGGGGCAAAGAGGGGAAAACAATGGAGTTACCAAAGCAGCCCTTTTCCGTTCATGTGGCACGGGTAAAACAGGAATATCACAGGGCTAAACTTTCGGGCGCGAGATATTTCGATGTGAGCGGGAAGTTTGAAAGCTTTTGGCACCTGAAATTATATTCTGCTCTTGTACGGCCGACTATGATATCATGGCCGAGAATTTGTTTGTTTTGCACGCAAAAAAGTGCATGTTTTGAAAATCATTGTCTCCAACTCGAAACTTAGATTGTCCATTCAATTCAAATATGGATCATTGAGCTACTACAAGAAAATACCATCATATGGTCCAATTCAAATAAATTCCAAATGTTCCTAAATATGATGACAAAAGCAAAAATGTGTATGTGTATGAGTAAAGTGGATGATTATAAAGTTAGAACATGCCCGTATGTGTATATCTCTAGGTTTGATATATGAATTTGAAATCATGAAATCCTAGCTTAAAAATGTACCTCCACTTAAATGAATTACAAGAGCTAATGATGGAGTAGAATTCCAAAATTCCAATCTTAGGTTTGTAATTCTGGTACATAAAAGTATATCAAGCATGTTCAAAAGTATCGTTATCTCATAGTCTAAACTGTGAAACAAATTGATCAACCTTGAGTGCACACACTATTGACCATGTATATCTCAATTACGCTAAAGTCCCTCAAATATAGACACCTCACTCTTTATCTGAAGCCAACCCCCTCCCCCGTCGTTGCCCCCCCCCACACACACAGAGAGAGAAGTCGTTCTCTCCCCCAAACACCAACACACGAGCACATTAACACCCCTCTCTCTTCTAAAGTCCGGACCCCAATATAGGTCTCTATCACTTTGACTCTTGGGCATGCACACATCTCTTCCCCCACTCTCTAGCTAGGTCTCCCGGCATCTCTCTTTCCCAAGCACACGCACTATGTAGAGTTTATCTTTCCCATACACAAAAAACGTCGCCCCCAAACATCTAACTCCCTAGTTATGTGGTTCTCGCACACTCACCTCACACACCATCCCCACTGCGAAACAAGCACACTTTGTCTCCTTGTGCACCACTCTCCTCTTCCTATCTCTCCCACATGCGAACCCATTACAAAAAAAAATTCACTTCCGTGATGATACGTGTTTGTCACAGTAGGTCGCGTTTTTTGTCATGCATGTACATCCATGACGATTTTATGACAGAATCAAGATAGTCATACCTGTGCTGTCGTAGAAGTGTTCCATGACATTACCAAAATTATCATCACGGAAGTGTGCACTTCCATGACGATAAATCGCTTGTCACATAAGTGCTTTCGTCAAGGGTGACTGACACGTGGCATCCACCGTAATGGAATGCCGTTAAGCTATCGGGTCGGGTTTTGGATCCGATAAACCGTTAACAGCCCTGACCAATGGGGATTTTCCACGCGTAAAATCATCATTGGTTGGAGGAAACATGTGTCGGCTCATCGTTGGAACAAATGTCATCCACTCATTGGACAAAAGGCGCCTATGATACGTCGACACGTGGCACGGCCCAACAGAGGCCCATTCCTGTGAAAAGGCCGGCCCGTTAGACTTGGTCAAAAGGTGGCGGGCCAGCCCATAGAAAGCCTGTAAACGGCCTGTTCGCATATAGCCCATTTACAGCCCGCTAACCCAAGGCCCATTATGCGCTATCCGAATTAGGCCCAGTGGCGTCATCTGGGCCATCAATATGACTCGACCCGTTTCACCGGCCCATGACGTCTTTCGGCCCATATGAGGCCCTATGTAACTCTTGGCCTATTAACGCCCGTGGTGGCGGCCCGTAATGAACGATGTATCACTTTACACCCATTAACGGCCCGTGGTGAAACTGGCCCGTAATGAACAGTGTATCACTTTATACCCATTAATGGCCCGTTATTCCGTTGGGTCATTTCCAGCCCATGTTATCTTTCGGCCTTCTCAGAGCCCATTTATTCTTGGGCTCATTTCCAGCATTCTTTACTTACGGCCCGTTACTGTCATTTTCTGCTTGTGGGCCAAATTCAGCCCGTGGTTACAGTCGGCCCATTTGTGGTCCGTTAATACGTTTGGCCGTTTTCATAGCGTCATCAAATACAGCCTATTAACGATGGCGTGTTATGGTCGGCCCATGAACGGACGATTCCAACTCTAGCCCGTTTACGGCCATAATGCGACATGTTATTGGCCCATGTTTGGCCAATCGATCATATGGCCCGTATAAGGCCCATTGATGATATGGCCCATAAAAGGCCCATTGTTTCTACGCCCCGTAGAAGGCCCATTATTTCTATGGCCCGTAGAAGGCCTACTGTTTCTACGGCCTGTAGAAGCCCCACTGTTTCTACGGCCCGTAGGAGGCCCAGTGTCACTACAGTAAATATTAGCCCATGGTTATTGTGGCCTAGTTTAAAAGAAGGTTATTGCATCCACTAGCAAACCGCAGAAAAAGAACTGCACTGACTACAAGCAAACAAATAAACAAGACAACAAGGAAATAAATAAGCAAGCAACTTATGCTAGGCTATCACGGCTATTACACATATTACATCCAATGGGCATCAAAGTTCGCCACCAGTGCAAATATAGGGAACAAAGCAGCATATAAACGCCACAACAAAACAAGTCAAGAACTGAAACCACTTCAGAAGAGTTCAAGAAACAATATCCTGGGTACCCATAATGCTGGCAAGATGCTTAGCAAGCTTATTAACTTTCTCTTGTTTGGCGCTTAAATCCTCCAGCGCTTGTTGTTGCACAAGAAAGTACGCATCTGAATTCTGCAGGGACTTCCTCAGTCCTTTGGCTTCTTGCCGCAGCACAGCTGACTGATGCCTTTCAGCTTGTAGGCTGAGAAAGAAGCCAAGTGATTTAGGCAGCGAGTTCAAGAGCTTGTGCGATGGTAGTCGACGATAACTCGAACACTACATCAACGCAGGACTATGGGGTTTTCTCACTGTCTACAAGATCGTTTTTATCACCTTTCTTGGAGACCAACAGGGTTGTCTCACTATCTTGAACCTTATCTGCATTACTTTCTCTACCATTGCATAGTGGGGTGCTCTTCTCCAATATTTTGTTTGCATACTACAAGAGAAACAAGCAGACACATCACAGGTTTAGCTTATAGTATATGAAACTCATTTTGGTAAACCGGTTCAGTAGTAAGGTGGACAGGATAACAGCATGAAACAAACATATATCTATGTACTATGGTCACTGTATTGTCCATATCATTCTAGTTTATGTTCCCTAATCAAGATAGAGACACAGTTCAACTCATATATTTCTAAGACACAGAAAGATAGACAGAATATAAGTGTGAGAAACTACACAAAGATTGGTAGCACTTGTAATGTGCATCACATGAGAACATAAATGTTTATACAACTTAAACTGAAATCAACATAGAGCAAGAAGTTAGAACAGCAATCCAGTTAAAGAAATAGGTTTAAAACATACCTGTTGCGCCATTGGAGTTTCAGTTGGATCCTTCAAATTCAAAAGTAGTTGGTATGAGTAAATACAGTGATGCAACAGCAAAGGAGTATGGACCATATCTACGGAATCTGACCTGAGAACAGTTGCCCTTCTACTTTAAACGTGGAGTTTTGGTTAGCTGTGGTGGTCTTCGTGCTTTGGGCACTGCAGTAGCTTTACAAACTGCTCGTGTGGGGGTACTCTGTGGTGGAAATGGTGCTTTGTCAACTATAAGTGGGTTACTATCCACTGGGGTTGCGGTTAGATGGGTTGTAGCTGGTTCTCTGCCCAACGGTGTAAGTGTGCAATCTGGAAGAGTCTCAATTATGTGTGGTGGGGCTAGTTTGTGGGCTAGTACAACCATGGTTCTATCTGCATCGACGGGTAGCACTGTCTTTTGTGAAGAACGGGTTTTTGCTCCCTTAGATACTGCCATCACCCCCTCCAATTCAAATGGCTGATAAACAAGAAAATAAATTGAGCGTCTGAGACATTGTATGATAGATGATGTGGTAATTCACATATATGTTGTCTAACCAAACAGGACAGCATGGCACAATTTCACATATATGATGCCTAACTAAACAGGATAGCATGACACAGTTTCAGATATATGATGGATAACTTAACAGGATATAATGGCATAATTCAACATATGATGAGTACCTAAACAGGATGACATGACAAAACTATATGATGTCTTTCTAAAAATAGGTTGGGATGAAATAATTCACATACATGTTGTCTAAGTATACAGGATGGCATGATATAATTGACATAATTGATTCATATACTAAGCAGCTGGCACTTGCATGTATGATCTCTAAACTAAGCAGATAGAATTCAATATTGTGCATATGATGTCTAAACTAAGCAATGCAAGACACCATATGCATCATATGAGAAATATAAATATTGCAACTTAGAGCATACACCGTAGGTGGGATATAGGACTGATCATCTGTCTCTGAATCCCCCTCTGAGGCGCTCCCTATAACCATCGAGATATATGATTCAACAGGTACCATTGCCTGCTCTGAAGACCGTGTTTTCACTCCAGATTTTTCCATAACCGGCTCAAATGGCTGATACACATGAAGAGTAGTTCAATATACACAGATTGTCGACAAATGGAATACGTAGTGAAAAAAAAGATGGCATGAGATAATTCACATATATGATGCCTGGCTCCATGGCGGTGCATAATTCACATATATGATAACTGGCTGAAAAATATGGCGTTGCATAATTCACATATCTGATATAGAAAGCAAACAGGAGGCATTCACACAAAGCATGTCTAATCTAAGCAGATGGCATGGCAATGCAAGACACCATATGCATGATATGAGCAATATAACCCAGCCAAGTTAGAGCATGCACCTCGGGGGATCGATTGGTCATCTCTCTCTCGAATCCTCCTCTCGAGGAGCTATCTCAGAACCAAAGAAGAAATCTGCATCGACAGTGTAGGACTGACTGCTCAGAAGACCTTGTTTCCACTCCAGATTTTCCCATGACCGACTCAAATGGCTGATGCACAGGAAGAGTAGATGAATGTATAAACATTGTTGACAAATGGAATACATTATGGAAAAAAAGATTGCACGATACAATTCACATATCGATGACCGGCTAAACAGGATGGCATTGCATGATTCACGATATGATGCACGGCTAAAGAAGATGGCATTGCATAATTCCCATATACTCCTCCGTTCTTAAATATTTGTCTTTTTAGAGATTTCAAATGGACTACCACATACGGATGTATATAGACATATTTTAGAGTGTAGATTCACTCATTTTGTTCCGTATGTAGTCACTTGTTGAAATATCTAAAAAGATAAATATTTAGGAATGGTGGGAGTATGATATAGAAACCAAACAGGTGGCATTCACACAAAGAAAATCTAAACTAAGCTGATGACATATAAGATGTATAATGTAAGCAATGCAAGGCGCCATTGACGTCTACTACGCAACCTTCTCCTTGTAGACGTTGTTGGGCCTCCAAGTGCAGAGGTTTGTAGGACAGTAGCAAATTTCCCTCAAGTGGATGACCTAAGGTTTATCAATCCGTGGGAGGCGTAGGATGAAGATGGTCTCTCTCAAGCAACCCTGCAACCAAATAACAAAGAGTCTCTTGTGTCCCCAACACACCCAATACAATGGTAAATTGTATAGGTGCACTAGTTCGGCGAAGAGATGGTGATACAAGTGCAATATGGATGGTAGATATAGGTTTTTGTAATCTGAAAATATAAAAACAGCAAGGTAACTAATGATAAAAGTGAGCAGAAACGGTATTGCAATGATAGGAAACAAGGCCTAGGGTTCATACTTTCACTAGTGCAAGTTCTCTCAACAATAATAACATAACTGTATCATATAACTATCCCTCAACATGCAATAAAGAGTCACTCCAAAGTCACTAACAGTGGAGAACAAACGAAGAGATTATGGTAGGGTACGAAACCACCTCAAAGTTATTCTTTCCAATCAATCCGTTGGGCTATTCCTATAAGTGTCACAAACAGCCCTAGAGTTCGTACTAGAATAACACCTTAAGATACAAATCAACCAAAACCCTAATGTCACCTAGATACTCCAATGTCACCTCAAGTATCCTTGGGTATGATTATACGATATGCATCACACAATCTCAGATTCATCTATTCAACCAACACATAGAACCTCAAAGAGTGCCCCGAAGTTTCTACTGGAGAATCAAGACGAAAACGTGTGCCAACCCCTATGCATAAGTTCATGGGCGGAACCCATAAGTTGATCACCAAAACATACATCAAGTGAATCATGTGATATCCCATTGTCACCACAGATCATGCACGGCAAGACATACATCAAGTGTTCTCAAATCATTAAAGACTCAATTCGATAAGATTACTTCAAAGGGAAAACTCAATCCATTACAAGATAGTAGAGGGGGAGAAGCAACATAAGATCCAACTATAATAGCAAAGCTCGCAATACATCAAGATCGTGCCAAATCAAGAACACGAGAGAGAGAGAGATCAAACACATAGCTACTGGTACATACTCTCAGCCCCGAGGGTGAACTACTCCCTCCTCGTCATGGAGAGCGTCGGGATGATGAAGATGGCACCGGTGAGGGATCCCCCCTCCGGCAGGGTGCCGGAACAGGGTCCCAATTGGTTTTGTTGTCTACAGAGGTTTGCGGCGGCGGAACTCCCCATCTATTCTGTTCTTCGGAAGTTTTAGGGTACGTGGGTATATATGGGTGAAAGGGGTATGTTGGTGAAGCTTCAGGGGGCCCACGAGGCAGGGGGGCGCGCCCCCCACCCTCGTGGCCACCTCCCTTCTTTCCTGACGTGCACTCCAAGCTTTTCCGGTAGCTTTCCTTCCAAAAATAACTTCTCCAGTTGATTTCATTCCGTTTCGACTCCGTTTGATATTCCTTTTCTTCGAAACACTGAAATAGGCTAAAAATAGCAATTCTGGGCTGGGCCTCCGGTTAATAGGTTAGTCCCAAAAATAATATAAAAGTGGATAACAAAGCCCAATATTGTCTAAAACAGTAGATATTGGAGCAATCAAAAATTATAGATACGTTGGAGACGTATCAAGCATCCCCATGGTTAATTCCTGCTCGTCCTCGAGTAGGTAAATGATAAAAAAGATAATTTTTGATGTGGAATGCTACTTGGCATAATTTCAATGAAATTCTTCTTAATTGTGGTATGAATATTCAGATCCGAAAGATTCAAGACAAAAGTTTATATTGACTTCAAAGTAATAATACTTCAAGCATACTAACTAAGCAATTATGTCTTCTCAAAATAACATGGCCAAAGAAAGTTCATCCCTACAAAATCATATAGTTTAGTCATGCTCCATTTTCGTCACACAAGAATGCTCTCATCATGCACAACCCCGATGACAAGCCAAGCAATTGTTTCATACTTTAGTAATCTCAAACTTTATAAACCTTCACGCAATACATGAGCGTGAGCCATGGATATAGCACTATGGGTGGAATAGAATATGATGATGGGGGTTATGTGGAGAAGACAAAAAAAGGAGAAGGTCTCACATCAACGAGGCTAATCAATGGGCTATGGAGTTGCCCATCGATTGATGTTAATGCAAGGAGTAGGGATTGCCATGCAACGGATGCACTAGAGCTATAAATGTATGAAAGCTCTACAAAAGAAACTAAGTGGGTGTGCATCCAACTTGCTTGCTCACGAAGACCTAGGGCATTTGAGGAAGCCCATTGTTGGAATATACAAGCCAAGTTCTATAATGAAAAATTCCCACTAGTATATGAAAATGTCAGAACAAGAGACTCTCTATCATGAAGATTATGGTGCTACTTTGAAGCACAAGTGTGGAAAAAAAGGATAGTAGCATTGCCCCTTTTTTGGGCCTTTTTTTTTCTTTGGACTTTCTCTTTCTTTTTAATTGGGACAATGCTCTATTGAATGATGATCATCACACTTCTATTTATTTACAACTCAATGATTACAACTCGATACTAGAACAAAGTATGACTCTATATGAATGCCTCCGGCGGTGTACCGGGATATGCAATGAACCAAGAGTGACATGTATGAAAGAATTATGAGCGGTGGCTTTGCCACAAATACTATGTCAACTACATGATCATGCTAAGCAATATGACAATGATGAATGTGTCATGATGAATGAAACGGTGGGAAGTTGCATGGCAATATATCTTGGAATGGCTATGGAAATGCCATAATAGGTAGGTATGGTGGCTGTTTTGAGGAAGATATAAGGAGGTTTATGTGTGAAAGAGCGTATCATATCACGGGTTTGGATGCACCGCCAAGTTTGCACCAACTCTCAATGTGAGAAAGGGCAATGCACGGCAGTCAAGAGGCTAGCAATGATGGAAGGGTGAGAGTGCGTATAATCCATGGACTCAACATTAGTCATAAAGAACTCATATACTTATTGCAAAATTCTACAAGTCATCAAAAACCAAAGCACTACGCGCATGCTCCTAGGGGGATAGATTGGTAGGAAAAGACCATCGCTCATCCCCGACCGCCACTCATAAGGTGGACAATCAAAGAACACCTCATGTTTCAAATTTGTTACATAAAGTTTACCATACGTGCATGCTACGGGACTTGCAAACTTCAACACAAGCATTTCTCAAATTCACAACAACTGAACTAGCACGACTTTGATATTATCACCTCCATATCTCAAAACAATCATCAAGCATCAAACTTCTCTTAGTATTCAAAACACTCATAAGAAAGTTTTACAAATCTTGAATACCAAGCATATTATTATTATTAAGCAAATTACCATGCTATTTAAGACTCTCAAAATAATCTAAGTGAAGCATGAGAGTTCATATATTTCTTAAAAATAAAACTACCACCATGCTCTAAAAGATATAAGTGAAGCACTAGAGCAAACAACAAACTACTCCGAAAGATATAAGTGAAGATCAATGAGTAGTTAAATAATTATGCAACTATGTGAAGACTCTCTAACATTTAAGAATTTCAGATCTTGGTATTTTATTCAAACAGCAAGCAAAGATAAAGAAAATAAAATGACGCTCCAAACAAAACACATATCATGTGGCGAATAAAAATATAGCTCCAAGTAAAGTTACCGATGAACGAAGACGAAAGAGGGGATGCCATCCGGGGCATCCCCAAGCTTAGACGCTTGGATATCCTTGAATATTACCTTGGGGTGCCTTGGGCATCCCCAAGCTTAGGCTCTTGCCACTCCTTATTCCGTAGTCCCTCGAATCTTTACCCAAAACTTGAAAACTTCATAACACAAAACTTAACAGAAAATCTCCTGAGCTCCGTTAGCGAAAGAAAACAAAATACCACTTCAAGGTACTGTAATGAACTCATTATTTATTTGTACTGGTGTTAAAACTACTGTATTCCAACTTCTCTATGGTTTATAAACTATTTTACTAGCCATAGATTCATCAAAATTAGCAAGCAACACAATGAAAAGAGAATCTGTCAAAAACAGAACAGTCTGTAGTAATCTGTATCAAACATATACTTCTGGAACTCCAAAAATTATAAAATAAATTGTTGGACCTGAGGAATTTGTCTAGTAATCATATTAAAAAATAATCAACTAAATAGCACTCTCCAGTAAAAAGTTTTAGCTAATCTCGTGAGCACTAAAGTTTTTGTTTTTTTACAGCATGATCATAAAGACTTCACCCAAGTCTTCCCAAAGATTCTACTTGGCAAAAACACTAATTGAAACATAAAACCACATCTAAACAGAAGCTAGATGTATTATTTATTCCTAAACAGAACCAAAAAGCAAGAAACTAAAATAAAATTGAGTTTCCTCCCAACAAGCGCTATCGTTTAACGCCCCTAGCTAGGCATGATGATTTTAATGATGCTCACATAAGACATAAGAATTGAAACATAAAGAGAGCATCATGAAGAATATGAGTAGCACATTTAAGTCTAACCCACTTCCTATGCATAGGGATTTTGTGAGCAAACAACTTATGGGAACAATAATCAACTTGCATAGGAAGGTAAAACAAGCATAACTTCAAGATTTTAAGCACATAGAGAGGAAACTTGATATTATAGCGATTCCTACAAGCATACATTCCTCCCTCATAATAATTTTCAGTAGAATCATGAAAGAATTCAACAATATAACCAGCACCTAAAACATTCTTTTCATGATCTACTTGCATAGAAATTTCATTACTCTCCACATAAGAAAAATTCTTCTCATGAATAATAGTGGGAGGAAAGTCAACAAAATAACTATCATGTGATTGAAAATTAAGATCAAGATGACAAGTTTCATGGTTATAATTATTTTTTAAGGCATACGTGTCATCACAATAATCATCGTAGATAGGAGGCATGCTTACATCATAGAAAATTTGCTCATCAAAGCTTGGGGGACAAAAAATATCATCTTTATCAAACATAGCTTCCCCAAGCTTGTGGCTTTGCATATCATTGGCATCATGGATATTCAAGGAATTCATACTAACAACATTGCAATCATGCTCATCATTCAAAGATTTAGTGCCAAACATTCTAATGCATTCTTCTTCTAACACTTTGGCACAATTTTCATTTCCATCATACTCACGAAAGATATTAAAAAGATGAAGCGTATGAGACGAACTCAATTCCATTTTTTGTGTAGTTTTCTTTTATAAACTAAACTAGTGCTAAAACAAGAAACAAAAAGATTCGATTGCAATATCTAAAGATATACCTTCAAGCACTCACCTCCCCGGCAACGGCGCCAGAAAAGAGCTTGACGTCTACTACGCAACCTTCTCCTTGTAGACGTTGTTGGGCCTCCAAGTGCAGAGGTTTGTAGGACAGTAGCAAATTTCCCTCAAGTGGATGACCTAAGGTTTATCAATCTATGGGAGGCGTAGGATGAAGATGGTCTCTCTCAAGCAACCCTGCAACCAAATAACAAAGAGTCTCTTGTGTCCCCAACACACCCAATACAATGGTAAATTGTATAGGTGCACTAGTTCGGCGAAGAGATGGTGATACAAGTGCAATATGGATGGTAGATATATGTTTTTGTAATCCGAAAATATAAAAACAACAAGGTAACTAATGATAAAAGTGAGCAGAAACGGTATTGCAATGATAGGAAACAAGGCCTAGGGTTCATACTTTCACTAGTGCAAGTTCTCTCAACAATAATAACATAACTGTATCATATAACTATCCCTCAACATGCAACAAAGAGTCACTCCAAAGTCACTAATAGTGGAGAACAAACGAAGAGATTATGGTAGGGTACGAAATCACCTCAAAGTTATTCTTTCCAATCAATCTGTTAGGCTATTCCAATAAGTGTCACAAACAGCCCTAGAGTTCGTACTAGAATAACACCTTAAGATATAAATCAACCAAAACTCTAATGTCACCTAGATACTCCAATGTCACCTCAAGTATCCGTGGGTATGATTATACGATATGCATCACACAATCTCAGATTAATCTATTCAACCAAAACATAGAACCTCAAAGAGTTCCCCGAAGTTTCTACCGAAGAATCAAGACGAAAACGTGTGCCAACCCCTATGCATAAGTTCATGGAAGGAACCCGCAAGTTGATCACCAAAACATACATCAAGTGAATCACGTGATATCCCATTGTCACCACAGATACGCACGGCAAGACATACATCAAGTGTTCTCAAATCATTAAAGACTCAATCCGATAAGATTACTTCAATTGGAAAACTCAATCCATTACAACAGAGTAGAGGGGGAGAAGCAACATAAGATCCAACTATAACAGCAAAGCTCGCGATACATCAAGATCGTGCCAAATCAAGAACATGAGAGAGAGAGAGAGAGATCAAACACATAGCTACTGGTACATACCCTCAGCCCCGAGGATGAACTACTCCCTCCTCGTCATGGAGAGTGCCGGGATGATGAAGATGGCCACCGGTGAGGGATCCCCCCTCCGGCAGGGTGCCGGAACAGGATCCCGATTGGTTTTTGGTGGCTACAGAGGCTTGCGGTGGTGGAACTCCCGATCTATTCTGTTCTTCGGAAGTTTTAGGGTATGGGGTATATATGGGTGAAAGGAGTACGTCGGTGAAGCTTCGGGGGGCCCACGAGGTAGGGGGCGCTGCCTAGGGGGGTGGGCGCGCCCCCCACCCTCGTGGCCACCTCCCTTCTTTCCTGACGTGCACTCCAAGCTTTTCCGGTAGCTTTCCTTCCAAAAATAACTTCTCCAGTTGATTTCATTCCGTTTCGACTCCGTTTGATATTCCTTTTCTTCGAAACACTGAAATAGGCTAAAAACAGCAATTCTGGGCTGGGCCTCCGGTTAATAGGTTAGTCCCAAAAATAATATAAAAGTGGATAACAAAGCCCAATATTGTCTAAAACAGTAGATAATGGAGCAATCAAAAATTATAGATACATTGGAGACGTATCAGCCATATGCATGATATGACCAATATCAGCATGCCAGGTTAGAGCAAACACCTCAGGTGGTAAACAAGCGTGGTCGGCTCCTTCTGAATCTCCAGCTGAACATTTATCTTCCTCTAGAATACAATCTGGAAATGTAGGAGGGGGGGGGGGGCACTTCGCCCACCATGGAGCGGCGTCTGCATGACATTATATTCGCACGCAACGGTCTTCTGTTTTTCTCTACATGTTCAGTACGATTGTGTACAACATCTGACATGCATAATAAAAAATATGTAGATTTTGTAAGGCCTAAGGGGTGCATGTAAAAATCAAGACTGATGGTATCAAACGAGTGGATGGATCCAAAACTAATGATAGCATGTAGATTATAGCTTCAGTTTAAAAAGAGAGGCAATGGATCATCTATTGTTTGTTGCCTACCCAACATGAACCACATAGAAGACCCCAGATGAACCAGATAGTAGACAGATACTATTCGTTGCTGGCTCGATATGAGACCCATGGGCAATTGAAAACTCAAGATTGAACGATAAAGTAGCAGGTAATAATAACCAATGTATATCGTAAGCAAACACGAAAGACTGCGACCTCTCTTCTGGAACTGTGTAGTCCTCAGGTTCATCTGCTCAGTCGATGATGGTAATGAAGTTGGCGTGGCTGCTGGCAACAGGGAAGATGATCTGAGGCAGCGAAAGGAAGTCTGCAGGGGGATCTCTGCTGCAGTGAACGCTTCTGTCGATGGTGCACCTCAGGTGGGGTGGATGACGGCACGGCAGGAGCAGGACATAACACACAGAGTTTTCTTTGACGCCTATCTAAAAATGAAGTAAATCTTTAAGGGCTCCTTAGAATTGGAGGATTCTATAAACGCAGGGACAGGGAAAACACGGGAATAGGATAGGAATGCACGTGCAAAACAGAGCATTTGAAAACATAGGATTTCAGTCAACCTGGGTGTTTGGCTCAGATGAATTGGAAGAACAGAGGAATGGAGAAACAAAGTGATGCGACGAGTGTACAACCTCTTTGGCATAGTCTTGTGGACCTCAGCATCATTGGGTTGGACGTGGAGGATGGTGATGATGCTGGTGTGACTGTCGGAGGCGGGGAAGAAGATCCGAGGCCTCTGGAAATGGCGCCGAGGGTACTGCTCCGCTGTGATGACGGTTCCGTCGTTGGAGCAGCTCCGCTAAGGTGTACGGCGATGAGGCTGAAGCATGACAAGACAGACAACGTTAATCTGAAGTGGGACCCTAATATCATCTGCAATAGATGATGTAAAATACATCACCAGAAAGTGCTAGATGTAAAACGCATCAGCCGTGCCACGGCCGCTCCGACAGATGCTGTAAGTACTGTTCACTCTGAACTTAATTGAAGAAAATGAACTTCACAGTCGATACTGAATTTTACTGTCGAAACTGATTGAACTAGTAACAGAGCATTGCAATAGATGTTTAGGGCGTTCGAGCACTAGTAGCAGAGAAGCACTGATCTAAATCAGCAGACGCTCGAGCAAGGGACGCACTAGCAGAGAGCAACTCGTGCAGTAGCACCGCGAGCGAGTGCTAAAGCAGCAACTCCTGTAGCTGGCGGAGGTCGTGCAGCAGCAACAGCAGCGCAAGCGAGAGCAAGAGCAGAGCAGCAGCACGAAAGAAAGCAGGAGCAGTGCAGCAGCGCGACCGACAACAAGAACAGAGCCGCAGCGCGAGCGAGAGCCGGAGCAGCTGCAGCTAGTGTCGTTGTGGAAGTCGCTGCCGAGGAAGCAACGACATGGGGGAGAGACGCCGTGGATGATGTGGCCGGCGACGGCGCCGTCGATGGAGACACGCCATGTCTGCTCGGTATCAAGCACCGGCAGCCCCGTGAGATCGAATAAAAGATAAATTGCAGCGGTGAGTGCAGAACCTCCTTGGTGGCGCCAAGTTGGCCTCGGCTTCATCGGAGGAATTGGTGAGGGTGCTGCGGTTCTGGTGGGGCAGGTCAAGACGGCGCTGTGGGGATTGAGGTGGCGCGATAGATGAGGCGAACATCGAGGCAGCTCCTTGGAGGTGGAGGATGGGGCGGCTGATCCGACGGGACGACGAGATCGACAATGGATCCTCATCCGGTGCGGTGGATGAGGGACGGCGAGCTGTTGTGGTGGACGACATAGTCGGGGAAGAGTCTCCGGCTGGGCGGCGGTCGGGAGGCCGACGGAGGAGCGTGGGGTTTCGCGGGTTTTGGCGGCCTCGGTGTACGAATGGGGGGGGGGGTGAAGGGGAGGGGGAACCAAGCTTAGGGACGCGCTTGTCCGAAATGTAGGGTAAGTTACCAGCGTACCCCCATCAGTTTTGACACCGCAACATGGAGCTTCATTTCCGGCTGAGGGGTAGAAGGGGGATTTCGTGTGTCTGGGCTGCGGGAGCGATTTCGAATGAGGAGGGAGTTCTCGCGCGCGTCCAAATTTCTGGATAACAAGGCGCGGTGCGAGTTGAAGAAGCGGGAGTTTCAAAGCAGGTGAGACAAAAGATACTCGAGCTAGAAAATTTCGGGATAACAAGGTGTGCATTCCTTGTTCGGCAGAACAAACTTAACGTGTAAAGAAACAATTTATACAAGACACAAGAGAGTCATGTCCCCATTTACTATATTGCTATAGATGCCATTGAAAAAACTACAAGAAAAATGTAAAAAAATCGGGAGAACAAGATTACCCTGCACAGTACCAAATCGATTCACACTTCCCTCAACAACAACAAAAAACAAATCAATTCCCACCAAAGAAAGAGTAATGTCCCTTTTTATATGATTACAGATGCCATGATCTCGAATTTCAATTTTTGAATCCATGTTATGTTGAATTCGAATATATCGTTAGGTGACCTTGCAGTTTATAATTGATGTAGTCATACATTTTGATCTTCCATCATATATGAACATTTTACTCCACCATGTAAACATATATATTGTCGTCTACCATATGGCCTAAATTTGAATCAATTTTCCTTATTTGAATACGATTGTTGTCAAGTTATACAATAATTTAAATATTATCTTGATAACAAAAAGCATACATATAGCAGTAATCATATTTCACTATGAACTACATGTACCATACGCTCTCCAATTCAAATATTTGTATCCATTTTATGTTGAATTCAAATCATAGTACATTATTGGTCTAGGTAGCGAGATGTTTGGGATAATCTAAACCCTGTTTTCATACGTATAATTTTTGGCTGAAGGACAAGTTTGGTATAAGCCTCTTGCAAAACCGGAGATTCTCTCAACAAGCCTCATGGTTCCGAGAGGGAATGTGTCACCTTTGTGTGCGAAACGATATACGCTGCCTCCCCCCTGATTTTATTTATGGAGGCAACATAGAACTATATGAGTGCCCTGTTAAACTTTGGAATTATTTCGGGTTCATTTGGCCTTTTTATACATTAATTGAGTTTCTGGACTTTTAATGTGCATAACCTAAATATGAATTGCATGCAGATGCTTCGGTGCACCAAAGTGGGTTGAAAAATCACATGTGTGTCCTTGGTTGAATTTCTAGGTCCCATGGAAGAAATGAGAATGAAATTCAAACATCTGGGCGTCATGACTCGGCCGAGAACATTGATAAACTTTGATTTTAAATTCATGTAAATCCAAAACTCGCTTTGAAATCATGAAACTTGGCATGGTGTCATGTCATGGCACTAACATGTTGTGGTAAAAATTGGGCGATTTGGAAGCTCGTGGTTCTAAGAGGAACGTGCCACCTTTGAGTGTGAAACGATATCGCTGCCCCTTGAATTTCTTAACAAAGGCAACATAGAACTACATTAGTGCCCTGTTAAATTTTGGAATTATTCCGGGTTTGTTTGTCGTTTTTTATACATTAATTGAGTTTCTGGTCATTTAATGTGCATAAGTCAAATTTGAACTACAAGCACATGCTCTCGCACACCAAAGTTGGTTGAAAAATCACATTTGTGTCCTCGGGTGAATTTCTAGGTCGCATGCAAGAAATGAGAATAAAATAAAAACATCTGGGCATCGTGGCTCGGCCGAGAACATTGAGAAACTTGGTTTTAAAATTCTTGTAAATCCAAAATACGTCTGAAAGTCATGAAACTTGGCATGGATGTCATGTCATGGTACTACCATGTTGTGGTAAAAAAAATTGGCCGAATAGGAACAGATTTTGGTATAAGCTTCTTGCAAACCAAAGCTTCTCTCAAGAAGGCTTGTGGTTCTGAGAGGGAACGTGCCACCTTTGAGTGCAAAACGATATATGTTGTCCCCCTTGAGTTTATTTACAAAGGCAACATAGAACTACATGAGTGCCCTGTTAAACTTTGGAATTATTCCGGCTTCGTTTGGCCTTATTTACACATTAATTGAGTTTTTGGTCATTTAATGTGCATAATTCAAATTTGAACTACAAGCACATGCTCCCGTGCACCAAAGTTGGTTGAAAAATCACATTTGTGTCCTCGGGTGAATTTCTACTCCCTCCTTCCATCTATACAGGTCCTAATGCGTTTTTTGAGGCTAACTTTGACCAAACTTAGAGCAATAATATATGACATGCAACTTACATAAAGCATACCTTCAAATTTGTTTGTCAAAGGAGCTTCCAATAATATAATTTTCATAGTATACATCTCATGTGCTATTAATCTTGTCAATAGTCAAAGGCTATCTTGAAAAACACATTAGGCCCTATATAGATGGAAGGAGGGAGTAGGTCCCATGCAAAAAATGAGAATAAAATTCAAACATCTAGGCATCGTGGCTCGGTTGAGAACATTGAGAAACTTGGTTTTAAAATCATGAAACTTGGCATGGTCTCATGTCATGGTAGTACCATGCCGTGGTAAAAAATTGGCTGAATAGGAACAAATTTTGGTATAAGCTTCTTGCAAATCGGAGATTCTCTCAAGAAGGCTCGTGGTTCTGGGAGGGAACGTGTCACCTTTGTGTGCATAATTCAAATTTGAAATACAAGCACATGTTCCAGTGCACCAAAGTTGGTTAAAAAATCACATGTGTGTCCTCGGGTAAATTTCTAGGTTCCATGCAAGAAATGGGAATGCAATTCAAAATTCTGGGCGTCGTGGCTGGGTTGGAAACATTGAGAAACTTAGTTTTTTAATTCCTGTAAATCCAAAACACGCATGAAAATAATGAAACTTGGCTTGGTGCCATGAGATGGCACCAACATGATGTGGTAAATTTGCAGTCCGATTTGCGAAGGCGCACACATTAACAATCAACAAAGTCATTTTGGAACAAGTGCTGTCACGTTACAATCAGAAACACAAGTATTATTGAAATAGTGGGTGTTCTAATTACTAGTACCATTTACGTGCCGCCACGCGTCCCCATTTTTTATTAGCTAGGAGGCGCCGTGCAGGGTAGCTATTTGAGTACGAGAGGCGTGCGATCAGACCCTAGGCGTGCTTATCGGGAGGAGAGCCTTTGACCTCCATCTGCCGTCCACCTCTCTCCCAAGGTCTCCATTAATGGCGCCCGAGCCTCTGTTTAATGGCGTGGCTATGTCTCACTCGACTGAGATTTAAGAGAGAAAAAAGAAAATCTGAAAGCACGGATCTTGATGTAAGATCCGACGGACCTATATAGCATCTACTGCGACTTATAGCAAGACTGATGAATATATAAGGATGATTAATTATTTTTTTGGTCAAAGAAGGGCTTGCCCCTTCCGATTTTCATTACTGAAAACCACCACAATTCACAAGAAGTTCAACACAACTCCAGCCTAACACGAAGGACTAAAAGCTACCAGATTGAAAATCGCAACATCCCAAGAGGCCAACAAAGGCCAAACATCCGCGCTAGAACCCAACATTTCACAATCAACGACACAATCCACATCCTAAACTGATTATTACATCAAAAGAAACTAGGAAATTGAAGGAAGCCCAGCAGCAACTAGAAGAATAGCAATGCCAGGGTCGCCACAGCAAGAGTTTTCTTCATTCTAGCCTTGCAACATTGATCTTCCACAGAAAGATAAGGACGATTAATTGTCTTACATAATTAGAAAGAAAATTAAAAAAGCTACATGTGGCTACGCCCAAAATACACAAGGGCAAAAGAAGAAGGAAGACAAGGATCTGGCTCGCTGATCTCTACTTTCTTGATGTGTTGCTGCAGGCCGCGGGAACTAGTCTCCGCGGCGAGCGGTGATGAGCTCTTTCGTGTCCTCAAGACGCTGCTTGAGAACATCCACGGATTCCTCCACCAGCCTTTGGCGCTCATTGCGGAGCATGTCATTCTCGTCCATAAGTTTCTTGACGATGACGTCGGTCCTCTTCAACAAGGCACTGGTCTCCTCCTGCTGGTTTGCACTTCGGACGATCTTCTCCCTCAGAAGGTCGCGCTCGGCCCGGAGCCTCTCATTGCCCTCCCTTAGTTGCCGGATGACGCCGGCAGCCTGTTCAAACGAGGCTTTCATGTCGTCCTGCAACCTCGCCCAGCCAGAGATCTGATCCATCTGGCTATGGACGATAGCATGCATGCGCCTGTAACAGTCGTCGCCTGCTCGCGAGAAATTTTCCCAGGCCGCCACGGCGCGGCGGGACTTCTCTGCTGCATTCGTGGCGCGGCGGGACATCTCTGCTGCTTCCGTGGCGCGGCCGGACCAGTCTGCTGCATCGACGGTGCAGCTGGACCTCCGTGCTGCTTCAGCGGCGCGGCGGGACCTCTGTGCTGCTACTTCTGCGCGGCGGGACATGTCGGCTGCTCTCGCAGCGAGGCGGGACATCTCTCCTGCTTCGCTTCCATGCTCGCCTCTCCTGGTGGCAATCTCGACCTGAACTCACGCTGGCCATGGCGACGCAAGGGAAGGATGCTGAATGAATTGTTTGTTTTGTGGATGAGGAGTTGAGGAGGAATGTGCAGTCATCTTGGCATACTAGTATTTATAACCGAGTACTAATACGCTCCTAAGTGGGAAACTGTTTAGGTTGTGATCGGTGTGAACAGGTTTGCAATTCAATATAGCGTGGTACTAATACGCTCCTAAGTGGAAACCGTTTAGGTTGTGATCGGTGTGAACAGGTTTGCAATTCAATATAGAGTGGAGTAGTTTGGAATGTGACGAGACGCAAGCTCAAAATTTATTGACGGTTCTAGTTTCGAAGTGCAGCACTATTCCCGGATGGAGTACTTCTTTTTCTACTCCCTCCTTTCCGGTTTTATAGGGCTTATCTCAAAATTTTAGTTTTTCCATTTTATAAGGCTCAATTTGGTTGTTCCCCAACACATGTTCAGATTCCAAGGTGCATTAAATCATTGCATGCAAGTATTAAGAGAAAATTGACCAATGCATGTACTTTATGCATGCATGCATTGCAATTAATGCATTGATAAACATAATTTTTTGAGAAAAACAAGAGCATTAATTAGGTGCTTTTGCAAACTACAAAAAATATTCCACCACTCACCATCTTGGTTGGTGAGATTTTTGAATTAAGCCCTATAAACTGGAAAGGAGGGAGTACTGCTGTGTACGTGCAATAACTGGCACTGTCGTATACATATCTTACGGTTAATGGGGCGTTCGACAGGAATAGCCGCATGGCGAGCTCTAGGCTAGTCGTTTTTTCAGATGCATTAAACTACTGATCTGATGTCAAAGTAATTGCTGCATCGCCACCAAAAGCCTCCATTTCTTAAGCTAAAGTAGACCAAGGTAATCCCTATATTAGCATATTACTAAGATAAACAGAAGGCATTGTAGAAACATTTAGGACGTGAGCTTGTCAATCTGAATGTGGAGGGACACAAGCTTAGCCCCGGCCAGCAGCTTGGGCGGAACTGTCAAGAAGGTCAGCTCCTGCACATCGACGTCGCCGGGATCCTTGCTGCTTGTCACCTCCATTTCCACCTTGACGGCGTCGGTCGTGCCTTTGGGCTCCCCCGGCGGGCTGTTTGACCACATCTTGGCCACGTAGTGCGGCAGTGGGGACGCCCCCGCTCTGATGGAGACGACCGACACGGCGATAGGCGCGCTGCTACCTCTTGAGCACTGCGTTGGATTTCCCCGAAGAGGAGAGGATGATGCAGCAAAGTAGCGTAAGTATTTCCCTCAGTTTTTGAGAACCAAGGTATCAATCCAATAGGAGGCTACGCTCGAGTCCCTCGTACCTACACAAAACAATAGCTCCTCGCAACCAACGCGATTAGGGGTTGTCAATCCCTTCACGGTCACTTACGAGAGTGAGATCTGATAGAGATGATAGATACTATTTTTGGTATTTTTGGTATAGAGATGCAAAGTGAAAAGTAAAAGGCAAAGTAAAAAAAGCAAAGCAATAATAAAGCGATGGAGATTGATATGATGAGAATAGACCCGGGGGCCATAGATTTCACTAGTGGCTTCTCTCAAGAGCATAAGTATTTCTACGGTGGGTGAACAAATTTCTGTTGAGCAATTGACAGAATTGAGCATAGTTATGAGAATATCTAAGTATGATCATGTATATAGGCATCAAGTCTGAGACAAGTAGACGGACTCCTGCCTGCATCTACTACTATTACTCCACTCATCGACCGCTATCCAGCATGCATCTAGAGTATTAAGTTAAAAACAGAGTGACGCCTTAAGCAAGATGACATGATGTAGAGGGATAGTTTTTGCAATATGATAAAAAAACCCATCTTGTTATCCTCGATGGCAACAATAAAATACGTGCCTTGCTGCCCCTTCTGTCACTAGGAAAGGACACCGCAAGATTGAACCCAAAGCTAAGCACCTCTCCCATTGCAAGAAAAACCAATCTAGTAGGCCAAACCAAACTGATAATTCGAAGAGACTTGCAAAGATAACCAATCATACATAAAAGAATTTAGGGAAGATTCAAATATTATTCATAGATAGACTTGATCATAAACCCACAATTCATCGGTCTCAACAAACACACCGCAAAAATAAGATTACATCGAATAGATCTCCACGAGAGAGGGGAAGAACATTGTATTGAGATCCAAAAAGAGAGAAGAAGCCATCTAGCTAGTAACTATGGACCCGAAGGTCTGAGGTAAACTACTCACACTTCATCGGAGAGGCTATGACGATGTAGAAGCCCTCCGTGATGATGGCCCTCTCCGGCGGAGCTCCGGAACAGGCCCCAAGATGGGATCTCGTGGATACATAAAGTTGTGGCGGTGGAATTAGGTTTTTGGCTCCGTTTCTGATCGTTTGGGGGTACATCGGTATATATAGGAGGAAGGAGTACGTCGGTGGAGCTTCGAGGGGCCCACAAGGCAGGCGGCATGCCCTAGGGGGGGGGGGAACCCTCCACCCTCGTGACCGCCTCGTGGCTTTCTTGATGGAGGGTCTAAGTCTCCCGGGTCTTATCTGATGAGAAAATCACGTTCCCGAAGGTTTCATTCCGTTTGGACTCCGTTTGATATTCTGTTTCTCCGAAACACTTAAATACGCAAAAAAACAGCAATTCTGGGCTGGGCCTCCGGTTAATAGGTTAGTCCCAAAAATAATATAAAAGTGGAAAATAAAGCCCAATATAGTCCAAAACAGTAGAGAATATAGCATGGAGCAATCAAAAATTATAGATACGTTGGAGACGTATCAGGCATCCCCAAGCTTAATTCTTGCTCGTCCTCGAGTAGGTAAATGATAAAAAGAGAATTTTTTATGCGGAGTGCTACTTGGCATAATTTCAATGTAAATCTTCTTAATCATGGTATGAATATCCAGATCCAACAGATCCAAGACAAAAGTTCATGTTGACATAAAAAATAATAATACTTCAAGCATACTAACAAAGCAATTATGTCTTCTCAAAATAACATGGCCAAATAAAGTTATCCCTACAAAATCATATAGTCTGGCTATGCTCTATCTTCACCACACAAAGTATTTAAATCATGCACAACCCCGATGACAAGCCAAGCAATTGTTTCATACTTTAACATTTTCAAAACTTTTTCGATCTTCGCGCAATACATGAGCGTGAGCCATGGATATAGCACTATAAGTGGAATAGAATGGTGGTTGTGGAGAAGACAAAAAGAGGGGAAGATAGTTTCACATCAACTAGGCGTATCAACGGGCTATGGAGACGCCCATTAATAGATATCAATGTAAGTGAGTAGGGATGGCCATGCAATGGATGCACTAGAGCTATAAGTATATGAAAGCTCAACAAAAGAAACTAAGTGGGTGTGCATCCAACTCGCTTGCTCACGAAGACCTAGGGCAATTTGAGGAAGCCCATCATTGGAATATACAAGCCAAGTTCTATAATGTAAAATTCCCACTAGTATATGAAAGTGACAAAATGAGAGACTCTCTATCATGAAGATCATGGTGCTACTTTGAAGCACAAGTGTGGTAAAAGGATAGTAACATTGCCCCTTCTCTCTTTTTCTCTCAATTTTTTTTTGGGCCTTTTCTCTTTTTTTATGGCCTCTTTTTATTTTTATTTTTTTTCGTCCGGAGTCTCATCCCAACTTGTGGGGGAATCATGGTCTCCATCATCCTTTCCTCACTTGGGACAATGCTCTAAAAATGATGATCATCACACTTTCTATTTTTCTTACAACTCAACAATTACAACTCGATACTTAGAACAAAATATGACTCTATATGAATGCCTCCGGCGGTGTACCGGGATATGCAATGAATCAAGAGTGACACGTATGAAAGAATTATGAATGGTGGCTTTGCCACAAATACGATGTCAACTACATGATCATGCTAAGCAATATGACAATGATGGATATGTCATGATGAACGGTATGGTGGAAAGTTGCATGGCAATATATCTCGGAATGGCTATGGAAATGCCATGATAGGTAGGTATGGTGGCTGTTTTGAGGAAGGTATATGGTGGTTGGATGATACCGGCGAAAGGTGCACGGTATTAGAGAGGCTGGCAATGGTGGAAGGAAGGAAAGTGCGTATAATCCATGGACTCAACATTAGTCATAAAGAACTCATATACTTATTGCAAAAATCTAGAAGTTATCAAAGCAAAGTATTACGCGCATGCTCCTAGGGGGACAGATTGGTAGGAAAATACCATCGCTCGTCCCCGACCGCCACTCCTAAGGAAGACAATCAATAAATAAATCATGCTCTGACTTCATCACATAACGGTTCACCATATGTGCATGCTACGGGAATCATAAACTTTAACACAAGTATTTCTCAAATTCACAACTACTCAACTAGCATGACTCTAATATCACCATCTTCATATCTCAAAACAATTATCAAGCGTCAATCTTTTCTTAGTATTCAACACACTCAAAAGAAAGTTTTACAAATCTTGAATACCAAGCATATTATTATTAAGCAAATTACCATGCTATTAAAGACTCTCAAAATAATCTAAGTGAAGCATGAGAGATCAATAGTTTCTATAAAACAAATCCACCACTGTGCTCTAAAAGATATAAGTGAAGCACTAGAGCAAAACTATAAAGCTCAAAAGATATAAGTGAAGCACATAGAGCAAAATTATAAAGCTCAAAAGATATAAGTGAAGCACATAGAGTATTCTATCAAATTCCAATTCATGTATGGCTCTCTCAAAAGGTGTGTACAGCAAGGATGATTGTGGCACACTAACAAACAAAGACACAAATAATGCAAGACGCTCCAAGCAAAACACATATCATGTGGTGAATAAAAATATAGCTCCAAGTAAAATTACCGATGGAAGTGGACGAAAGAGGGGATGCCTTCCGGGGCATCCCCAAGATTTGAGTTTTTGGTGTCCTTGGATTATCTTGGGGGTGCCATGTGCATCCCCAAGATTAGGCTCTTGCCACTCCTTGTTCCATAATCCATCGAAAGATTTCACCCAAAACTTGAAAACTTCAGAACACAAAACTCAACAGAAATCTCGCGAGCTCTGTTAGCGAAAGAAAACAAAAGACCACTTCAAGGTACTGTAATGAACTCATTCTTTATTTATATTGGTGTTAAACCTACTGTATTCCAACTTCTCTATGGATTATAAACTATTTTACTAGCCATAGATTCATCAAAATAAGCAAACAACACACGAAAAACAGAATCTGTCAAAAACAGAACAGTTTGTAGTAATCTGTAACTAACGCAAACTTCTGAACTCCAAAAATTCAGCCAAAATAGGAAGACCTGGGAAATTTGTTTATTGATGAGCAGTGTCGGTGTCAAAACCGGCGGATCTCGGCTAGGGGGTCCCGAACTGTGCGTCTAGGCGGATGGTAACAGGAGACAAGGGACACGATGTTTTTACCCAGGTTCGGGCCCTCTTGATGGAGGTAATACCCTACTCCTGCTTGATTAATATTGATGATATGGGTAGTACAAGAGTAGATCTACCACGAGATCAGAGAGGCTAAACCCTAGAAGCTAGCCTATGGTATGATTGTTGTTCGTCCTACGGACTAAAACCCTCCGGTTTATATAGGCACCGAATAGGGTTAGGGTTACACAGAGTCGGTTACAATGGTAGGCGATCTACATATCCGTATCGCCAAGCTTGCCTTCCACGCCAAGGGAAGTCCCATCCGGACACGGGACGAAGTCTTCAATCTTGTATCTTCATAGTCTAGTAGTCCGGCCAAAGATGATAGTTCGGCTATCCGGACACCCCCCCAATCCAGGACTCCCTCAGTAGCCCCTGAACCAGGCTTCAATGACGACGGGTCCGGCACGCATATTGTCTTCGGCATTGCAAGGCAGGTTCCTCTTCCGTATACTTCATAGAAGATTTTGAACACAAGGATAGTGTCCGGTCTGCAAAACAAGTTCCACATATTTCCGTAGAGAGAATAACATTTGCACAGATCTGCTGACGTATTCCATGGCGTGACATCACACCACGGCCAGGCCTTCATACGAATCGTTTTTTACTGTCCACCTCAGCGCGTTTAGCGAGGTGGTTTCCTTGGCACGTTTTATCAAAGCGTAGATCATGCCCCCTTATTCCGGGATTCTCATCAATACGGACATGGTAACCCAACCGTGCCGTTAGCACGCCTCCTCTATCGGGCGAGTCCCAATCGACCACGGGGAGGGCTCTTGGTATTCAACCTCTTTATAATGAGACCAAGGCCCCCTTATTTTTTCCACCCTCCATCGAGTTCGCCTCGCGCTTCGAGTTCTAACACCCAAAGCTTCAGATTTAGGCGCTTCGGACCTTCGACGATGTCCGGTCCGACCAGCTCGGCCGATGGATGTCTTCTTCCTTCACAGAAGAAGATGTGCTAAAGCTGCGAGACGCCAGGTATCTAACCGGCAAGATTTCGCATAGGCTGCCTGCTCCAGGGCAGGTCATTCCCACTCCCGAGCCCGGCGAGAGCGTGGTGTTCGTGTCTCACTTCCTTCGGGGTTTAGGCTTCCCGACGAATCCCTTTGTGCGGGGGCTCATGTTTTATTATGGGCTGGATTTCCATGACTTGAATCCGGAGTCCATCCTCCATATCTCGTCATTCATTGTCGTATGTGAAGCCTTCCTCCATATTACCCTTCACTTTGGATTGTGGCTCAAGACCTTCAAGGTGGAGCCGAAGATGATCGAGCGGCAACAAGTAGAGTGCGGAGGGGCGGTCATAAGCAAGTGTGCTGATGCTCCGTGGCCCAAGGGCTCTTTTCAAGAGGAGCTTGGTTTGTGGCAACAGGAGTGGTTTTATATCACCGCTCCCAGGGGCACCAAATGGGTGGCGCCACCCGCCTTTCGCTCAGGTCCACCACAGCAGCTGGCATCATCGGTCAACCGGGGGCTCGACTGGGGGCCGTCCAAGGACGTTCCTCTGTTGCAAGGCCGTATTCGAGACCTCCAAGAAAGAGAGATCAATCTGGTCATAGCGGCGCAGGTTATGTTGATTCGGCGCCTTCTGCCCTGCAAATGTCGCCCCCTCCGTCTGTGGGAGTTTAATCCGGAGGGACCACAAGCTCTCCAACATTTTATGGGTGTGACGCCCAAGGAGATGTACAAACTGTTCTTCGGATCACAAGAGAAGTGTCCGGACTTGACCGAGGACGCAGGTCTAAGCTGCAATCACCCAGATACTCAAGTAAGTAACCTCAGAACGGACGGGCTGTTCATTCATTTATCATATATATGCCCTTTAAGGGAGCCGTTTCTTGAACAGGAGTGGATAGCCAAGGAAAAGTTAATAAGGTGTCCGGCTCCCCTCCCAGAGAACACGCCGAATCCCATGCTGACCAAGATGTTGAAAGCCGCGCCTTTTCAAGAAGGTGAAGGGGGGAGCGGGGAAGCAACTGCCTCCACGAAGGAGGCTTTCGAGGAAGGAGGGATCAAAAGTCCCACCCTCCAAGGAGAGAAGAGGACCGATTCGGAAGATCCGGAGGTCAAGGCCTCAAAGAGGGGAAAGAAATCTTCGTCAGAGAGTCCGGCGTTGGGAAGTACCCCAGCCGCACTATTTCCCCAAGGGGATCAGCCCTCCAGCGAGCCGTAAGTAAAAAAGAAGGGTTTTTGTAATAAGGGACATCCCTGTATTTATTTCTGAAGATAACTGAAATTATACCTTGTAGTTCGGATCTCAGCCCTTCTCAGCAGAGCTCGTCTTCGGGGGATCTTCTTCCGGAGATGATGGAGAGCGAAACGCCTCCACCTATGGCACCTTCATGCGAGGCGGACGACCCTGAGGTGTTGTCGCGGAGGGTTTCCCCGAGTCCGGCGGGGCCGGAAGGTCCGGCGCCAACTGGCGTGCGGTCGGAGGAGCTGAAGGATCTGCTTGGGCGAGCGGCTATCTCAGAAGATCACCGTGCGTTAATGGGTACGGTGATTGAAAGAATTGCATCCACTGAGAGCGGATTGCATGAAGCCGTCAGAAGCTTACTGACGGGGTTCGAGGTACGCAAAAATGATGTACCTTCTGACAGTTATGTATATAGAATGCGCCCTGTATAGATAGTAGCCCCTGAGACTCGGTATGTTGTCAAAATTGACAGCGTGCCGAGGATCATAATCTCAGTTATAACATATCGCCGCTACTAAATAGGTGGCGGGGCGTCCGGTGGCCAGCCGGACTGATGAATTTGCCGAACTAAAGCGGCAACTTGACGAGGCAGATGCGGACATCGCGCTTGTCAATAAGCGGTTTGACGAGTCACAAGGTATCGCGACTTCTTCGCGGACGCTGGTAAGGAGCTTCACGCCTGTGCCTTACTACTTGTATGCTTAATGCAGGTGGTGCCGCTGCTGTGGAGGAGCTGCGGGCGGAACTCGCCCGAGCTAAAGAGCAAGCCAGAAATAGTAGTGCGGCCGCTTTAAGGGCGGCCGAAGAGCTAAATGCCGAACGGGCTGCTCACTGCCGAAGCAAAGAGGAAATGGCCTATATGGCCATAAAGTTGAAGAATGCTGCCGACCGCTGCGGGGTTCTTGAAAAAGAACGTCAAGCGGAGCAAGAGGACCTGAAAAAGGCCACCGCCGAAGCCAAGGATGCGCTCCGCAATGAGAGCTGCAAAGGAGGAGCTGCGTCAGGCTGTGGATGTTGCTGCTGGAAAGCCTTTTCTGCTGCGGAGGAAGTTCACGGATCCGAAGTATGCTCAGTTGGACCGGTTGTGGAGTTCAGAGGATGCTTATCTGGATTTAGCGGCGAGTGCCGCGGACACGATCGAGCACTTTCGAGGCCAGAAGGGGCACAGAAGGGAAGAGTTGTTTTGGTCGCAGTTCCATAGTCCGGAGCGTCCTCTTCCGTTAAAAGATCGGTTGGCCGAATGGGCCAAGCTGAATCGATTGTTCGCGACAGTGAACTCCATGTCCGGCGCCCAATCGGATTTGATTGGCAGGGGCGCGGAGGGTTCGGAGTCCGGAAAGGAGTCCGGTGCCTTGGAGTCACGGTCTTCGCAAAGGACAGGGATGGAGTTCGGCTCAATCGCCGTAAAGATCGTAGTCCCCGAGGCGGTGACCAACCAATCGTCCTCGATCGGGGGAGTCGGCTCCGAGCTAAGGGTCGGAGCGGATGCTGGTGCGGCCTCCAGGGCACTGTTCGACGGTAGAGCTAGATCGTGCCTATCGAGACAGTGCGGCACACTTGGCTGTGGCTCGAATCCGTCGAAGATCAAGTCTCCGCGGACATCGGCCGTATAGTTCAAGCTTCCCAATCTGACCTGATGGCCAGGGGCGTAGCTTTCGATCTGCTCCACATGGCCTAGCGAATTGGCCCGCAGTGCAAAGCCACCGAATACGAAGATCTGTCCAGGGAGAAAAGTCTCACCCTGGACTGCGTTGTTCCTGATGATTGAAGGAGCCATCGGGCCTATAGGTGACGACATAGAGGAACTCTCAATGAAAGCACCAATGTCGGTGTCAAAATCGGCGGATCTCGGGTAGGGGGTCCCGAACTGTGCGTCTAGGCGGATGGTAACAGGAGACAAGGGACACGATGTTTTTACCCAGGTTCGGGCCCTCTCGATGGAGGTAATACCCTACTCCTGCTTGATTAATATTGATGATATGGGTAGTACAAGAGTAGATCTACCACGAGATCAGAGAGGCTAAACCCTAGAAGCTAGCCTATGGTATGATTGTTGTTCGTCCTACGGACTAAAACCCTCCGGTTTATATAGGCACCTAATAGGGTTAGGGTTACACAGAGTCGGTTACAATGGTAGGAGATCTACATATCCGTATCGCCAAGCTTGCCTTCCACGCCAAGGAAAGTCCCATCCGGACACGGGACGAAGTCTTCAATCTTGTATCTTCATAGTCTAGGAGTCCGGCCAAAGATGATAGTTCGGCAATCCGGACACCCCCCCAATCCAGGACTCCCTCAAGAAGCAATTGGAATCACTATTTTATCACGTTCTGGTGAATTTTAATAATTGTTTTCATGAACCGAAAGTTTCTGGAAATTACAGCAAGATCAAATAACTATCATCCAAGAAGTTCCTATAGGTTTAACTTGGCACAAACACTAATTAAAAGATAAAACCACATCTAAACAGAAGGTAGATGGATTATTTATTCCTAAACAGAAGAAAAAACAAAAAAACTAAAAATAAAATTGGGTTGCCTCCCAACAAGCGCTATCGTTTAACGCCCCTAGCTAGGTATAAAAGCAAGTATAGATCTAGGCATTGCCATCTTTGGTAGGCAATCCATAAGTGGCTCTCATAATAGATTCATATGGTAATTTTACTTTCTTCCTAGGTAAGTGTTCCATGCCCCTCTTTAATGGAAATTGAAATCTAATATCCCCTTCCTTCATATCAATAATTGCACCAATCGTTCTAAGAAAAGGTCTACCGAGAATAATAGGGCAAGAAGGATTGCAATCTATATCAAGAACGATAAAATCTACGGGCACATAATTCCTATTTGCAACAATAAGAACATCATTAATTCTTCCCATAGGTTTCTTAATAGTGGAATCCGCAAGATGAAAGTTTAGAGAGCAATCATCAAAATCACGGAAATCTAGCAAATCACACAAAGTTTTGGGAATAGTAGAGACACTAGCACCCAAATCACACAAAGCATAAAACTCATGATCCTTAATCTTAATTTTAGTATTTGGTTCCCGCTCATCATAAAGTTTTCTAGGGATAGAAACTTCCGACTCAAGTTTTTCTTCATAAGATTGCATCAAGGCATCAACGATATGTTTAGTAAACGCTTTATTTTGACTATAAGCATGACGAGAATTTAGCACGTATTGCAACATGGAAATACAATCAATTAAAGAGCAACTTTCATAATTAAATTCCTTGAAATCCAATATAGTGGGTTTAGCAACATCTAGGGTTTTATTCTTTTCAATCCCACTTTTATCAATTTCATCATCAAGATCTAAATACTTCGAATTTTTGGAACGTCTTCTAGGTAAAGGTGGATCATATTCAGTTTCATCAAGATTCATGTTGCAAAAGAAAGATTTAATAGGGGACACATCAATAACTTTTAGATCTTCATCTTGATTATCATAGGAATTGGAAGAACACGCTTTAATAAAGGGAAACTTTGAAATCGGCGGACCGGCCGAAGCTTCGGTCGGTCGCGCCGCTCACTCGCGTAGCCACCTCTTTTCTTTACTTCTCCCCACGCATGACTGGCCCCCACGCACCGCCCCACGCCTAGTGACTGCCTTATCCCTTTGCCCCTGAGCTCCATTACTCATTCTCCATCCCCATCTGCACAAACGCCTGCTCCTCTCCTTGCAAAATCCCCTCTCCTCTACTGATCTCCAACGCAATTAAATCCCCCTCTCCACTAGCTGCAAATCACATCGGTCTGAAGGAAGGGGCACAGAGGTGCTGCTATGCGAGTCGGGGCGAGCAGGCGACCGTGGAGATTATGGAGACGGCATCCAGCGAGCTACAACAGGTAGCCGGTGAGGTTGGTGATGGTCGGCGACGACGCTGGGAACGGCCGAGCTGCAACCGCAAGCTAGCGAGCTACCACCGGCTGGTGTGGATGCTATAACCGCTGAGGTAGGAGCTGCAACCACGCCCAGTTTTTGCTGGAAATGGTGACCGCGGTGAGCTGCAGGGTGACCACGACGGGGGAGTGCTACAACCATGACCAGGTTTTCTGGAACCGATGAGGTGTTTTGCTGGAACCAGCATCCAAAAATGCTTCCACCAGAACTCGTTCTTTCTGTACTAGCGATTTTTTGCTACAACCATAGTTTTGTTTTGCTGAACCAGCATACAAAAATGCTTCCACATGAATTCATTCTATTTTACCATCAATTTGTTTTGCTTTTTTATGCTACAACCACATTTTTGTTTTGCTGGAACCAGCATCCAAAAATGCTTCCATTAGAGTTTAATTCTTTCTGGACCAGTGACTTTTGCTACAACCATAGCTTCAATTTGCTGGAAGCAGGTTTTCAAATGATTCAATAGGGGCAGCGACACAGAGCTGCTTTTTGACAACTTTTTCGGTGCGAGCATCCACGGCGAGCATGGCGGCAGCTGTCGACGGTGACAAACGGGGGAGGGCGGCCGCGCGCTGCGCGACGCGGCAATGGTTGGCGGCCGCCATGTCCCAGGTATTTCTTCAGATCTAGAACGCGAGGTGTGATAAGGAAGAAAGCGACCTGGATGGATGAAGATCCAACGGCTCTTGGTGGGCCAATCGGGCGGCTGGGGCGCGACCGGCCGAAACTTTGGGCCGGTGCACCGGCGCCTATCAGTCGCCTTTAATAAATGCATCTTTCGTAGCACGCATCCTAGCGGTTCTTTCCTTGCACTCATCAATGGAAATTCTCATGGCTTTGAGAGACTCATTGATATCATGCTTAGGAGGAATAGATCTAAGCTTTAAATAATCAACATCAAGAGAAATTCTATCAACGTTCCGAGCCAAATCATCAACTTTAAGCAATTTCTCTTCAAGCAAAGAATTAAAATTCTTTTGCAAATTCATAAACTCTTTAACACTATTCTCAAATTCAGAGGGCATCTTATTAAAATTTCCATAAGAGTTGTTGTAGGAATTTCCGTAATTATTAGATGGATTACTAGGATAAGGCCTAGGATTAAAATTCCCACTATATGCGTTGTTACCAAAATTATTCCTACAAACAAAATTCACATCCATAGATTCATTATTGTTCTCAATCAAACTAGACAAAGGCATATCATTAGGATCAGAAGAAACACTCTTAGTAGCAAATAATTTCATAAGTTCATCCATCTTTCACTCAAAACATTAATTTCTTCTATCTCATGCACCTTTTTATTAGTGGATATTTCAGTGTGCCATTGAGAATAATTAACCATAATATCATCTAGGAGTTTAGTAGCATCTCCTAAAGTGATTTCCATAAAAGTGCCTCCCGCGGCCGAATCTGAAAGATTTCTAGAAGCAAAATTCAATCCGGCATAAAAAATTTGTATAATCATCCACAAATTCAAACCATGAGTAGGGCAATTACGTATCATTAATTTCATTCTCTCCCAAGCTTGTGCAACATGTTCATGATCAAGTTGCTTAAAATTCATAATGTCGTTTCTAGGAGAGATGATCTTAGCGGGAGGAAAATACTTAGAGATAAAAGCATCTTTGCACTTGTTCCAAGAATCAATACTATTTTTAGGCAAAGACGAAAACCAAGCTTTAGCATGATCTCTAAGCGAAAAAGGAAATAGCTTCAATTTTAACAATATCATTATCGACATCTTTGTTCTTTTGCATATCACATAAATCAACGAAGCTATTCAGATGAGTAGCGGAATCTTCACTAGGAAGGCCGGCGAATTGATCTTTCATAACAAGATTCAACAAAGCAGTATTGATTTCACAAGATTCAGTATTGGCAAGAGGAGCAATCGGCGTGCTAAGGAAATCATTATTGTTGGTATTGGTGTAGTCACACAATTTGGTATTATCTTGAGCCATCACGACAAACAAGCAATCCAACACATGAGCAAACAAAAGGCAAGCGAGAAAAAGGCAAACGAAAAAGAGAGGGCGAATAAAACGGCAAGGGTGAAGTGGGGGAGAGGAAAACGAGAGGCAAATGGCAACTAATGTAGTGCGGGAGATAGGGATTGTGATGGGTACTTGGTATGTTGACTTTTGCGCAGACTTCCCGGCAACGGCGCCAGAAATTCTTCTTGCTACCTCTTGAGCACTGCATTGGATTTCCCCGAAGAGGAGAGGATGATGCAGCAAAGTAGCGTAAGTATTTCCCTTAGTTTTTGAGAACCAAGGTATCAATCCAGTAGGAGGCTACGCTCGAGTCCCTCGTACCTACACAAAACAATAGCTCCTCGCAACCAACGCGATTAGGGGTTGTCAATCCCTTCACTGTCACTTACGAGAGTGAGATCTGATAGAGATGATAGATAATATTTTTGGTATTTTTGGTATAGAGATGCAAAGTGAAAAGTAAAAGGCAAAGTAAAAAAGCAAAGCAATAATAAAGCGATGGAGATTGATACGATGAGAATAGAGCCGGGGGCCATAGATATCACTAGTGGCTTCTCTCAAGGGCATCAGTATTTCTACGGTGGGTGAACAAATTACTGTTGAGCAATTGACAGAATTGAGCATAGTTATGAGAATATCTAGGTATGATCATGTATATAGGCATCACGTCCGAGACAAGTAGACCGACTCCTGCCTGCATCTACTACTATTACTCCACTCATCGACCGCTATCCAGCATGCATCTAGAGTATAAAAACAGAGTAACGCCTTAAGCAAGATGACATGATGTAGAGCGATAGTTTCATGCAATTTTATAAAAACCCCATCTTGTTATCCTCGATGGCAAGGATACAAATACGTGCCTTGCTTGGACACCGCAAGATTGAACCCAAAGCTAAGCACTTCTCCCATTACAAGAAAAACCAATCTAGTAGGCCAAACCAAACTGATAATTCGAAGAGACTTGCAAAGATAACCAATCATACATAAAAGAATTTAGAGAAGATTCAAATACTATTCATAGATAGACATGATCATAAACCCACAATTCATCGATCTCAACAAACACACCGCAAAAAGAAGATTACATCGAATAGATCTCCACGAGAGAGGGGGAGAACATTGTATTGAGATCCAAAAAGAGAGAAAAAGCCATCTAGCTACTAACTATGGACCCGAAGGTCTGAGGTAAACTACTCACACTTCATTGGAGAGGCTATGATGTTGTAGAAGCCCTCCGTGATGATGGCCCTCTCCGACGGAACTCCGGAACAGGCCCCAAGATGGGATCTCGTGGATACAGAAAGTTGCGGCGGTGGAATTAGGTTTTTGGCTCCGTTTCTGATCGTTTGGGGGTACGTAGGTATATATAGGAGGAAGGAGTACGTCGGTGGAGCTTCGAGGGGCCCACGAGGCATGGGGGCACGCCCTAGGGGGGCGCCCTCTACCCTCGTGACCGCCTCATGGCTTTTCTTGACGGAGGTTCCAAGTCTCCTGGGTCTTATCTGATGAGAAAATCACGTTCCCGAAGGTTTCATTCCGTTTGGACTCCGTTTGATATTCTGTTTCTCTGAAACACTGAAATAGGCAAAAAAACAGCAATTCTGGGTTGGGCCTCCGGTTAATAGGTTAGTCCCAAAAATAATATAAAAGTGGAAAATAAAGCCCAATATAGTCCAAAACAGTAGATACTATAGCATGGAGCAATCAAAAATTATAGATACGTTGGAGACGTATCACGCGCCGATGTCGAGCACGCCGCCGACCAAGAAAAACGTGCGGCGGTCCTCCTCCGCGAACAGCAAGAGTCGTGGCTCCGACAGTGGCACTTGCAGCTGGAGCACCTTGTCGTACTAGATCCTGTGCACGGGCATGGGATGCGCGGTGCTGATGTGGTAGTAGAGCGCCGGCGACGGGCCTTGGTAGCCGCAGACGGGGATGGGGCATTTGCAGGGCGCGAGCGGACACACGCTCTGGAGATCGGCGAGCTTGTGGTAAGTGACGTAGAGCCCACAGCCTTCGTGCGGGCACTCCACCCTCACCGACGAAAGGACGGAGTCCACCGCCGTGTTCCGCACATTGAAGCCACCACCGCGCTCGCACTTCTAGCACTGCCGCTGGTTCCCGGGGCGCTCGACGCGGCAGTCCACGCAGGCCAGGTGCCCTCCCTTGCACTTCAGAAATCAATCGAACAACACATCAATCAAGAAACCTGCACCTTGCTTAATCAGCCGAACAGACGAGGTGTATTCGAACCTCATACACTGGAGGCGCCAAGGGGCGGAGGCACAAGGGGCAGTGGAGCATGGTGAGGTCCATCGAGACCTTAGAGAGCTCCATCGTCGGGTCCTGTTCGGTCTGCATGATCCCGCCCTCCTCGTGCACAACCATCTCTCGACTAGGGCCGGGGTATTACAAAGCTTTACCGTCACATATTTTATACTACTTCAAGGTGCATTATTTCAACACATGCAAGTATCAAAAGGAGAGTCATGGCATGCATGCATGCGTTGTAACTAATGCATCGGTAAACGCAAATTATTGAAATATATCGAGTGCAGTGCTTTGATGTGTCGTGTCAACTCGTACATCAATGAGAAGTTTGATTATCCTCTCCCTCGTGGACTTAACTGCACCTGCCTTTGGTTGTATGACAGGTTGGCCACACACCTGTCGGGCCCACCTGTCATACACGCAAAGGCAGGAGCATCCCTCCCTCGCCATGAGCATGGTGGCTGGCAAGACTAGGAGAAGCTTCCGCTACACGCTCTCCCTCCCGCACGCGGTGGACATGCAGCAGTTCAATCGGTGTCAGATGGCCAGAAGCATACTGTAGTACTCCTCCAGTGCAGTAGTACTCCATCATTGTTCGACTTCCCAAAGAGGCGAAGAGCCAAGCGCAGCCCGGACGCTCGTGTGGCAGTTTCATGTGTAGATTAGTCTAGGATAGCGTATACCGTGGCTGTAAGATTAAAATCGTTGGGATCGGCTCCATGCTATGTGGCCGTCTCGAAGTTTTTAAAAAAGAATTAAAATAGTCTTCTGGCCCTACCTGACACCCTGGGGATTGTAGTTTGCACGCTCATCTGGTCAAGACAGGTATATAAATTTTAATTTGTTTTTTATAAAGGGGGGACTCCCCGGCCTCTGCATTAGAACAATGCATACGACCACATATATTTTAATTTGTGGTGGGTAAATGTTAGAGGTTGCAGCAAATATATTATACACTGCGGGTCTTTCAGCCAAGTTTAGAGGAAGGCATGTGGGGCCAGTGCTATGATGTGTCGCGTCAACTCGTACAATGAGGAGAAGCTTGATTTTACTACACTCCTTCTCCCTCACCCATGTGCGCGGTTGCTCGTAAACGAGGACAGGCTTTTGCCTAGTAGTACTTCTACAACAAGCTATCCGTCCCGCTCGCGGTGGACGGACATGCAGCAGTGGATTCGACACTGTAGAAGCAGTAGTAGTAACATCATTGTTCGTCTTCTCGAAGATACGAAGAGCCAAGAGCAAACCGAACGTTGTAGTTGCGAACAATGGAGCACACATATAGCCAGGCTCTTGCATGAGACAAAATTGCTATGTGAGCCCACTATTGTACTAGTACGTACAACTACTTGCTAGTATAGCCACAGAAACCGAAAGGAGTATTTGCCCTTCTAGAGATTTCAACAAGTGACTAGACTACACTGAGACGGAGTACATATGGAGCAAAATGAGTGAATCTGCACCATAAATAAATACGTACTAGTTCTATCGTTTTCCTCTCCGAGGTGCACAATATTGAGTATACTGACTAGTCTCTTTTTGACACGCATTTATATTTTTTTACACAGTACAGACGCAAGCGCTCATATACACGCGCATACACTCACCCCTATGAACACACACGCATGGCACTATCATCTTGAAATTTTCAAAGTCACCATAGGCACCTCGTCGTCGACGGGTCCATAGGTGCTTGAATGCCAAGGAGGGAGAGGGTAGCGGTTCCAGAGATGTTGAACGGTCAATGATGTATCCTCAATTACATGCAGAGGGAATTAATTGGAGAAGCAGAATAGAGCTAGCACGATGTGAATGCAACAGAGTTTGGACTCTCATATAATAAAGGTGCCCCACCACTCCAATCCATCTACTCCCAAGTCTCTGCGCAACACTGCTCACTCCAATCCAAGACCAAGTGACCAGAAGCCACAAGCACCTATGGAGGTGATGGACGCGAGCGGCGATCGGCTGGGCCAAATCATCCAAAGCGCCCGCTCTGCCCCATTTCCACCAGCAGCGTTCCAGACGGTCTTGGCGACCGCGCAGCATCGTAGCCCTCGCCGATGCTGGCATCGCCTCTCGCATGGACGACATGATGGTCAACTCCATCCACAAGTTCACCGCCGTCAAGAAGCGCGCGGACGACCTTGCTGTACTTCTCCAGCCCGCGCGCCCAGGCTCCTCATTGCCTGCCACCCTCATAGGCCTCCATGGTGACGAACTCTTTCAAGCCCTAGTGACCCTGCAGGTGCCGGAGGTCGCGACGAAGAATGTGCACCTCGAGGCCGCGCTCGCCGCGCAGCGCCTCGCCATGCAAGGAACCGTCGACCTGCACATCCACGTCTACGAGGAAATCGTCTACATAGGCCACTACAAGGCAAGCGAGGACAGAAAGACGTTGGACTTCTTCCAGCGGCTGGAATCTTTGTACGCCATTATTTAGAAGCACGTCGACCTGGCCATGAAAGCCTCTGCTACTTAGGCGCCGTTCGTTGGGCCGGCGCCCTGAGTCGAGGAGGTGGACGTCGTCGATGGATGCATCTCTTCTTCTTGCCTCCTGTAACCAGCACTGCATCGCCTCGTGGCCTTAATGTTTTATTAGTATAGTACTCCCTCCGTTCCCAAATATAAGTCTTTCTAAAGATTTCAGCAAGTGACTACTACATACGGAGCAAAATGAGTGAATCTACACTCTAAACTATGTCTACATACATCTGTATGCTGTATTCCATTTGAAATAGTATCTAAAAAGGCTTATATTTATGAACGGAGGGAGTATATGGCATTTTTATTCCAGTCGTAATGTTTTCACTGTGAGGTGGGGCCACAGTTGAGCAAACCCACCCCGCCCACTAGGCGTCGGCCAAGTTTAGAATTAGAAGAGGGAAACGAGGGAGGAGAGCTAGCTATAGCACGGACGCTGTTGTCAGATGGGACTCGTGTTTATAGAATAGGAGTACTGAGCACTCGTGCCTCTCTTTTTTAAGGGAAAAAATAGTCGTATGTCTAGTACCACTAGTTGGGTGCATGCGACCTATAGCTGTCATCACTTTAGGTCTCCTTTTCGAACCGCGGCTACGCTTCACAGTACATATTATTTCACACATTTATCCACCTATATGTACTCCTAGGCTATTTCCACGTGCTCCCATTCGCCGACATGTGGGACATAGAGCATCTGGGTCGTAGTGCATGCACGGCTTGGAGCATATGCCGGGGTACTTTACATTTCAGACCTCATGAATTACATGCAAACCCCCCCGCAGAAGAATAAATAAATGAATGAATTACTACATGAAACCGGATAATTTTCATGGAAACCAGAGCACGTTCATTAAATTTTGGACATAACACGTTTATAAAAAATGACCGGACCGAAACCAGTCTAAGGGCCTCTTTGATTTCCCGCAAAAAAGGGCCTCTTTGATTCGCAGGATACTGAAAACACAGGAATGGGGAAAGTATGATGGCGATGAACCGAGACGAGGAGAACTCTAACTCAGTTAGAGGTTAGAGTTAGATTCTAACCCTGAACAAACTCTAAACCAAAGAGGTGTATGGATGGCAGGGTTAGATTAACAATAAATGCTCTATTTCAATCATTTGACTACTTTGGACCCTATTTCCTACCGGATTTGGAGGGTGCTTGGATACATTTTAGTTCCATGACTAAAACTAGTGGGACTAAAACTTGCTAGCCTCACCCATGCTTGGATCCAAATACTAAAGAGACTAAAATCAAGTTAATGAGCATTTATTATCCTCCAAACCCTCCAATCCAGAACTCGCGTGTGTTAAAGGAGGAGTTAAATGAGGAGAGAGAGGACTAATCCACATTTTAGTAGGGGTACCCTGACTAAATTTTTTTAGTCTCAAGACTAGTTTTAGCCCCTCTTTAGTCAGGGGTGCTTGGAACTTTAGCCTCTTAAAGAGACTATTTTTAGTCAGACTAAAATAAGTCCCTTGGATCCAAGCATCCTCTTGGTGTGGCCGGCTCTTCTATGGCCTCCTCCCGCTCACAATTGACATAAACGAACCATCTATACAAATCAAGCATGCAAAACATGATAATTTTTACTTTGTCCATACAAATGAGATATCCCACTTAAACATACAAGTCGTCAATCAAGCTTCACCAAATAAAAAAAACTTCATGAAACAAAGAATGAGCTAACTCATCACGGAAGTCATTCACGATAGGGAGGGAGCCCGGAGCCCCTCACGCACCGAGGGAGGATCTCACCACCGTCGCTCTGGAGGAAGGCTCTGTAGAGCCCAAGCCTCGGGAACCCCTCCGACGCCGGCCCTTGCGAGTTGAGGTCGACACCGGCATGGGTAGCAGGGCCACTTGCCACCGACTGGGAACTTAATCTTTGGGCCTCTAGAAATAATGCAAGCCTGTAAATAAAATACCTAGAAAGGTGAACTGAATCTTTGGGCCTCTAGAAATAATGCAAGCCTGAAACTGAAATACCTAGAAAGGTGAACTGAATCTTTGGGCCTCTAGAAATAATGCAAGCCTGAAAGTGAAATACCTAGAAAGGTGAACTGGATCTTTGGGCCTCTAGAAATAATGCAAGCCTGAAACTGAAATACCTAGAAAGGTGAACTGAATCTTTGGGCCTCTAGAAATAATGCAAGCCTGAAATTGAAATACCTAGAAAGGTGAATTTAATCTTTGGGCCTCTAGAAATAATGCAAGCCTGAAATTGAAATACCTAGAAAGGTGACCTGAATCTTTGGGCCTCTAGAAAGATTTATTACCTCCTCAAGCAGCATCAAACAATTCCATGCGTGCACCACAAATCTATACCAAGTTTGATCAAGATCTACTTTTCCAAATCAGAATTAGCGCTTGAGCAAGCAAGATCAATGATATGGCCGTGAGACGAGAAGGAACGAACAAACTCACCCTCTCATGACCTCCACTCGTAGATCTGCTGCCAGCATGATAGAGGGAGAAAAACGACTGGTGAAGGGGGAGGGGGCGACCTTCGAAGGCTGGAGGGAGAGGGCGGCCAGAGTAGGGCGGCGGAGGCCGGAAGGAGAGGGCAGCTGGAGGAGAGAGAGGGCGAGCGGCCCTATGGGGAACAGAGAGGAGTCGTGCGAGAGGGGGGGAGTGATCTGGTGCGGCCAAGGGAGATTTTTTGTTGTTCTCTTTTAGTGGGCCCAAGGATAACTAACCCAATTAGAACCTCTCCACCGGGCTAGTTTTTTTAGCTGGGTTAGAGCAAACTAGCTCAAACTAACCCCTCTTGTTTCGATAATTTGAGGCTATTTCAACCCAAACTAGCTCTAACTCAGGGATCCAAACAAAGAGGAGTGTTATTGTACATGCTACAGTGTGGATCGTAGCACATTGTTTTTATGGCCATATCACCACATTGTTTTCTACTGCTGGTTCACTGGGCTACCGTGGTTTGCACTGCTGGTTCACTGGGCTGCCGTGGTTTGCACTCCTCCGACCTGAGTAGTACTCCCTCCGTTCCTAAATATAAGTCTTCATAGATATTTCATTGTGGACCACATACGGATGTATATAGATGCATTTTATGTGTAGATTCACTCAATTTTCTCCGTATGTGGTCCATAGTGAAATCTCTCCAAAGACTTATATTTAGGAACGGAGGGAGTAGTATAGTACTAGTATATACCGCATCATTATTTGCTCCTTCTTACTACTCCGACATGTGGGAGAGCCAGCATCCGGGTCGACGTGTCATGCACCGACTAGGCCGGAACGGAAGGGGCATCACCCGGTCGGGCGCCAGAATTCATGACTATAGTGAGTGGTCATATCACAAGTCTTTCCAGCAGTAACGCATCGTCAAATCACACAGCCCCACTCGCTCACCCTCCTCGCCTCTCTGTCAAACCGCCTACCCGAAAACTGCCGCGCGTACTGCCCGGGAAAAGCCCCGCCCTCAACTTTTAACTACGCGAAAATAGTTCGAGCTTGTTCGTTCTATATAAATACAGTACTTACTGTATGTTTATTCACCCGTGGGGTTGTTCAATGAATGGAGGGGCGAGGAGCACAAGTGAACAATAATGTAGTACTACTAGTAGTAAGTAGGAGTCGTACAGTAGTCACCTTAAATAGAGAGTTTCTTTTCTTTAATGCCACGTACACAAATTGAAACGCTTGTTGTGGAGAGAAAAAAGATAATCACTCCACCATATATGGACGCAGGGGCCTGAGCGCTTGCTTTACTAGGGTTGCTCTCTTCATTCTCTCATCCTCTCCAGATATAAACAAGACAGCGGTAGCAACATTTTCTCTCTGCTCACCGCTGGTCACAGATCCGGCCGGATCCCTTCGGCCGGTGTGTGTAGAGGACTAAAAGGTGCATCGTTCACGCGGTCATCGCCGCTGAGGGAGGAAACCCACAGCTGCCGGAGGGGCCCGATCCTCTGCCCCTGCCGTTCTCTCCGACACAGCGCCGACTCGGGAGGTCCTCTGACCCTTCTTCCTCCCTGCCGTATTGTCCGCAGATCCGACCTCCCGCCGCCGACATCCCGGCGACCCTCAGGTATAAGTTCTTCGAAAGCGGCCTTGCTCTACCGCCCCAGCTCCCCACGTGTCTGCATGTGCATGTTTTTCTACTCCCATCAGCTCTTCCAAAGCCACCTAAATTTTTAGTATTATTAGAGGTAAAGCTACTTCATTCATTCGAATCTAGGGCTTTGTTCAAACAAAGAAGAAAGGGGGGGAAAGTTGTAGCATGAATCTAGGACTTGATTCAAAGAGGAAATAATATGGTGAAAGTAGTAGAGACCGGATACCCAACCGGTCTCTTGGTTGAAAAGGGAAATAATGGGAAAATGCAGTACAAACTGGATAAGGAACAGATCTATTATTGGTTGAAAAAAAGATAGAAAGTGGCGGCTGGTGGACAAGTCAACAGAGTATGTCCAGGATTAGATTTGCTGCCATCACATAGTAAAAGGTCTCCAGGATTAGATTTGCTGCCCTCACATAGTAAAAGGTCTCAGGATTAGATTTGTTGCCCTCACATAGTAAAAGGTCTCGAGGATTAGATTTGCTGCCCTCACATAGTAAAAGGTCTCGAGATTAGATTTGCTGCCCTCACATAGTAAAAGGTCTCGAGATTAGATTTGCTGCCCTCACATAGTAAAAGGTCTCGAGTGATTAGATTTGTTGCCCTCACATAGTACAAGGTCTCGAGGATTAGGTTTGCTGCCCTCACATAGCATGAAAAACTCGGCATCACCACTTTATGCCTCCTTGTAGGTACATTGTCTTTGATGCCTCCACTGTCGCATGTCCTTATACCAACCTTTTGATGTTGTTAATGTAAGGGCGCATGTAAAATGAAGCGATCACACTGTTACCTTAGGGACATGTCTAACCAGTGTTATTGTCAATCTAATACCTCTAGTGATAAGATGCAATTAAACTGTGTTACAAATGGCACTCCTGTTGTTTTCCCCAGTATGATAAGTAAGTTGCTCCTTTACGCTGCTGAGTGTCCTGGTGTCCCCACGGTCCCATGCCCTTAAACGAACTCTTTAGCTGTTGTTGATTTACTCTGTCTGGTAAACAAGCAATGCCACCATTAAAGTAATCCCATATTTGAGGAATCTCATTGTTGATCGTAATGCTTCTGGTAACTTGAAGCATTGCTGGCGTTTTAAAACTTCTATTGTCCTTGTGTGATTGCCATGAACATAATTAAGATGCTTCTTTTCATTTTGTATATGTTTCGTATATTCTTATTGACCAGCAACGGTTTACTTTCTATCTTTTTGTGCAGATAGGGATATCCATTTCACCTTGTTGCTATTGTGACCTTTTGGTGAACTGCACAAAACACTTTTTTTGGAATGAGTGTCTTGTGCAGTTCAACTAAAATGTCACGTGGGCAACATCTCTCAATTTTGGTGGAACTGCACAAAATGGTGATTGGAGTTTCTAAAATCTCCGTCAAGTTCTGCTGGTAATCTCGTGCAACATTTTATTGGCCTTTGCAAGATGGAGCCGTCACTATCACCATAATGGCACTTTATTTTAGTGGAACTGCACAAAAGGATAAGAAAATTATAGTTGCACCTTACATGAGCCGGACAGCCAACCTTAATGTTCCTCAATTTTAGTGCAACAACTAAAGAAGAACCTGCCAGCTCACAAGAGCAAGTACTTCTTGCTAGCTGAATGATGCAATCTTTGCTTCATTTCGTGAACTAGAAAAAAGGCGCATGAATTGAATCATGGAACTCTAGGCAGACCTCATCCAAGTAGAGCTGGAGGTTGAGTTCAAGGAGGCCGCTATTAAAGAGAAATCATGCTCTCCTATCTCCTTGTTTGTGTTGTGCAAACATGTTTGTGCAAACAGGAATACTCAACTACTGAGATGTTGTGACGGTCAAGAGCATTCGCCAAGTTCTTGATTGTATGACATGGCTAGCCAAGATGGATTTAATCCCGATATTCACTTTATCAAAAGGCTCTAATGGGTTGGTTCTGAATCTTGCAAGCTGGGAATCAGTGAGATGTGTAGGCATCTTTGTTGTACTTATTATTTGAATCTTATTTGTTGGTTCTGAATCTTGCAAGCTGGGAATCAATGAGATGTGTAGGCATCTTTGTTGTACTTATTATTTGGATCTTATTTGTTGGTTACGAATCTTGCAAGTGGGAATCAATGAGATGTGTAGGCATCTTTGTTGTACTTATTATTTGGATCTTATTTGTTGGTTCTGAATCTTGCAAGCTGGGAAACACAGCATGATGATGCAGAGGACAACAACCATAACAAACAGTTCAAACTTGGTAGTATTATCTTTGTGAAAATGCGACAAATGTGTTGATCGTGTGCGTCCTGAGAATAATAATTCTAATTGTTGTGCATGTTGATCCTGTGGCACTGATAGAACGAGCGAATGCATTGCTTGTTTTAAGTATAAATTTCTATTAAAGCTAATTAAATTAAGTAAAGTGACCATCTTCTGCCAGGCGTGCAGCGGACGAGGGAGGGGTAGTAACTGTTGTCGCCTGTACACACTCAGCTTATTGTTGAATCCAGCTCCCCAAGAGCTGAAAAACGAACTGCTGTCGTCGCCTACACACTCGTTCACTCAAAGAGACTCCAATGGCGATCCGAGGGGTGAGCCTGCTGGATATGGACTTCAGCAAGGAGTTCCCCTTTGAGTTCGCCATTCAGTCCTATGGCTGCACCAAGTTGAATATGATGTACACCAACGATACGGACTCGGTGAAGCTCGCCTCGCCTCGGTCCTATGGCTGCACCAGGTTACGGAGCATTCGCTTTGTTTCATCGGCAGCACCGATCGTACCTTCGCTACGGTGGAGAGAAGGAAGAACGCGACGATTCGGCCATCTGGTGCAACAAGCTTGTCGACATCCAGAAGCAATACAAGATCATCAGCAGCGGGCAGGAGAAGGACTCCGTGGTTGACCTCGCTAAGACCATCATCGACCCCTGATACGCCAACATGAAAGAAGACGACCTGAACACGTGGGAGGTACCTCTGAATCTAGCCTACATAACCTATGCGGCCATGGACGCATACGCATGCTACGACATGTATAGGCAGATCTTGGACATGAGGGCGTGTCTGCTTCCCATAACCGACGAGTACACGGACAGCCGCAGCGTCATGATCAAGCGTGCCAGGAAGGTCTAGATGTTGTACTTTATCTGTTTACAAGCACCTTTATCATCTGAGTGTTTCATGCATTAGCCTATGTGTTGTAATTATCTGTTTTGTCCGAAATATTTCTTTTAAGAACCCATTAACCTAATTGCTTTTTTTAGTGGCTATTTGCTTATGTATGTAAACTAGTTCACTTGTCCGTAAAAAAACTAGTTCACTCGGCTGCCGTGCTTTGAATATCCTTCCTCCCAACATATTCCCTCCTCGTGGACCCAGCAGAGTCTCTGAATTTTCTCCCACTTTCTTTTTGATGTAAACTGAGTTTTCTCCCGATATTTTCCCTAGAACCAACTCAACTGTCCCACGCCTAGCCTAAAATTAATAATACCCCACGTACTATTAACTCATCAAATTAAAATGATATTTTATTTCATAAGTTCAAAGTCCTAACAAAATAATAATAATAATTGTTTATATATAACTTGGCAAGTTAACTCCTAGTGATTGCGTACATAAGCTTGCAAAGATTTTACTGACGTGCAATCATGTGTTTATGTTTTTATAACATTTCTCCGTCTAGCCCAACATGATATTTTCACCCAGCCCAGCAAGTCCGTGGATTTCGAGAAAAATGCAAATGGGATTTAAACGGGCTGCATAGATGCTACATTATTGTTTCACCCAGCCCACCAAATGGACTAAAAAAACAAATGGACTGGCTGACATGTGGGCCAGTAGGTAGAAGCCTAAGAAGGCGTTGGATTTACATCCAACGGCCGGCATTCTTCTTCAATCTCTCATCTTCTTCCCCCAGCGTTGTTGGAACCGCCTGCTCCAGCATTCGGCATCCAGCGGCGTTGTTTTGCGCTCCTCAGTGAAACGCTACCCCACCGACGGCCAGGCCATCCCTCCACTCCGCACCTCCTGTTATTCTCTGCCGAGTGTAGGCCCACCCCGCACCCGAACCTGTCAAGTTTCCCACTCCTCTCCATCTGCGACTACACTACTGCGTCTTCCCCATCTCCGGGTCGTTCCAGTCTGGGGCCTCGCCGTCGTCCACCGCCTCGGTGCGCTCAGCGCGGCGTGGTCAACATACGAGAGTCATCGGAAGAGGACTGTACGTGGAGAGCCTAACGGCTGGGACCCACGAGGTCCATGGTCGCACGCAAGGAAAGTTCCTCCTTATTATGCCTTTGTATGTGCCTTTATGCGTGGGAAGGGCTTCATATTTTCGCGAAAAAAACGTTCCCCGCCGACAGTCGGACCCACCAGCTATATCTTCGCACGCAAGGAAGTGCCTCCTTATTACGCACCAAAAATGAATACCCCTGCTAGCTGGGACCCACCATAGTGGGTGGCTGATTTAGGGCCTACTAAGTTGACGAGGACGGAGGGCTTTGTCAACTTAGTCAATATGAACGATTCTAGCTCCAAAGGACCGTCGATGTCCATCCAACGGCAAAGTGCTTCTTCAACCTCTGGTCTTCTTGCTCCAGCCGCCCAAAGCAGCACCGGTCGTGCCGCGTGCTCCTGCCTCTCGTGGTCGCTCAGGATGCCGCGAGGCCTCACCGCCTACTACTCCCACCGCTGGCCCAGGGTATCCCTCTACTCACCCACACCCCCTGTTATTCTGCGGCGTCGGCAGCCTCACGCCGTAGCCGAACCAGTGAAACCCCGTACTCCTCTCCGCGAGGGCATCCACTGCCGCGTCTTCCCCGGCTCCGCGTCGTCCCCTTCCTAGGCCTCGCCATTGTCCACCACCTTTGTGCTCTCGGCGCGGCGTGGTCAATGTGTTCAACGATCGACTTCCATCGGAAGAGTACTGTACATGGAGAGGCTGACAGCTGGGTCCACGGCCACAGCCCAGTTTTTTGTGATTTGCCAAGTAAGTTGCTTTGTCAGGCCTGTTGGGCTGCAAATCTTTCAAGACGAGGAAAGCTTCATTCGGCTGGCCGAGAAAATGGCCTATCAGTAATGAGAAATGGGTTGTATATTTTTAAAACACATCAAACCGGCAATTAGTTTCAAATATCTTTTTTTCATTTCGATATTCTAAATTACATTAATTTTTATGCGTGGAGAATTTGTTGGATTTTATATTGATATACATTTATTTTTAAAATCAGTTTGAATGTGAGTCAAAATTTCGGGATTAAAAACAGTTCGGACCGCACCGAAATATGCAAAATTTCGTATAATTTTTTAACCGTGGCCACAATATGGGTTGTAATGCTAACAAAAAGAATATGGGCTCCAAAAACCTTAAGAATTAGCAAATGGGCTGTAAATTATTAGAAATAATGGCAGATGGGTTGTATGTTGTTTTCCACAGATTTGAGGCTTTCCTAAAAAAGGTTGACCTGGCGGTGACTATTGGATGTCCATCGGACGGCCGTCGTCTTCTTCAATCTCTGCTCTTCCTGCTCCAAATGCTCAAACAAGCGCCCGGCGGGACTGCTCTCCCCCTCCTCCCATGACTGCTTGTCTTTGCCCAAGAGCCTCACCGCCCCCACCGACTCCCATCGCTGGCCTAGCCATCCCTCTACTCACCCACACCTGCTGTTATTCTCCGGCGACGGCAGATGAACCAATAAACCCTCGTACAGTCATACTCCCCTCCACGTGGGAAACAACTGCCGAGTCTTCCCTGCCTCCGTGTCGTTCCCTTCCTAGGCCTCACCGTCGTCCACCACCCTGGTGCTCTTGAAGCGGCCTGGTCAACATGGTCAACGACATGCATCTGAAGTGGACTGTACGTGGAGAGGCCGACAGCTGGGTCCACGGCCGCACGCAAGGAAATGCCTCCTTATTACGCGCAAAATAATGATTCCTCCACCTGACATCAAGGACCCACCGAAAGGGCCTCTGTATTTCGTGAAAAAAAACGTTACCGCCACTGACAGCTCGGACCCACCAGCTATATCTTCGCACCCAAGGAAGTGCCTCCTTATTACGCACAAAATAGATGAATACTCCCCCTGTTAGCTGGGACCCAGTATAGTGGCAGGCTGACTTGTGGGCCTACTAAGTTGACGGGGACGGAGGGCTTTATCAACTTAGTCAATATGCACGATTCTAGCTCCAGTGACCGTACGATGTCCATCCAACGGCCGTAGTGCTTATTCAACCTCTGGTCTTCTTGCTCCAGCCGCCCAAACCAGCGCCGGTCATGCCTCGTGCTCCAGCCTCCTGTGGCCGGCTGCGATGCGGCGGAGGCCTCACCACCCCTACTACTCCCACCGCTGGCCAGGCCATCCCTCTACTCACCCACACCCCCTGTTATTCTGTGGTGACGGCAACCTCACACCGCAGCGAACCAGTGAACCCTCGTACTCCTCTACGCCTAGGCATCCACTGCCGTGTCTTCACCGGCTCCGCGTTGTCCCCTTCCTAGGCCTCGTCGTCGTCCACCGCCCTGGTGCTCTCGGCGCGGCGTGGTCAACGTGGTCAAGGAACGGCTTCCATCGGACGTGGACTATACGTGGAGAGGCTGACAGCTGGGTCCACGGCCGGAGCAAGGAAGTGCCTCCTTATTACGTGCAAAATAATTATTCCTCCACCTGACAGCGGGGACCCACCGGACGGGCCACCGTATTTCGCGAAAAAAACGTTTTCCCCTGACTGCTAGGACCCACCAGCTACATCTTCGCACGCAAGGAAGTGCGTCCGGGCAGAAAAAACGATTCGCCCCCCTGACTGCTGGGACCCACCAGCTACATCTTCGTAGGCAAGGAAGTGCCTGACAGTCGGGACCCACCTGGTCGAAGCGTACGTAGCGTTGTCATTCTGGTCGCGAACGTGTACGTACATATATACTGGTGGATGTAGAGGCGCGCATGTGTCGTAGTAGAGGCGCGTACGTGTCGTAGTAGAGGCACGCACGTAGCATGTACACGTACGTACAGCGGCCAGGGTGCAAGAAAGAAAATACGGCCACGTATGTGTACAGATGAGCGGGGTCTCGAACGCCTACTCGCGCATATGTACGGCCAGGGCTTATGTACATGGCTGGGTTGGAACGGAGAAACAACGTCGTCGTCGTGTTCATGGGGAGGCAACGGAATGCGTTGTGTTCATGGGGAGGCAACGGAATGCGTCGTGTTCATCAGGAGGCAACGTAACGTGCGGGAGCCAACCGGCTGGGTCGGAACGGAATGCGTGGTCGTTTTCATCGGGAGGGCTTGGACAGAACAGGCGATGGAAGCGAGGCTGGCGTACCGCTGGCGGAGGAAACGGACCTCCTACGTTCGAACGGGTCCCGTTGATCGGGAGGGTCAGTGTACCGCAAAACGGAGGAAACGGACCTCCTACGGTCAAAACAGGGTCCCGTTGATCGGGAGGGTGTGGCGTATCGCAAAATGGAGGAAACGGACCTCCTACGGTCAAACGGGATCCCGTTGATCGGGAGGGTGTGGCATACCGCAAAATGGACCAAACAGACCTCCTATGGTCGAAACGGGGTCCTGTTCATCGGGAGGGTGTGGCGTGCCGCAAAACGGACTCCACGGATATTGTTCATCTCCACCGTCGACCTCCTCCAGCCTCCACGGGCTACCGTCGACCTCCTCCACCTCCACGGGCTCCTGCTCATCCAGCCTCCACCACGCTTCTCCACAGCTCTTGCTCAACCACCCCTCCACGGGCACCCCTCCACCGCTCACTGCTCATCCAGCCCTCCACACCATGGGGTCCTGTTCAACCACCCCTCCACGGGCACCCTCCACCTTCTACTGCTCATCCAGCCCTCCACAAAGACGGGGTCCTGTTCAACCACCCTCCACGAGCACCCTCCACCGCTCACTGCTCATCCAGCCCTCCACCACACCACGGGTCCTGTTCATCCAGAGGCAATGCCACCGCCACTGCTCATCCAAACCCCAAAGAACACTCCTTTGCTCATCCCAGAGGCATCGATCGGCTTGATTAGCAGCAGAGAGAAGGAATCGCCGATCGGGTTCGATTAACACCATCGATCGATCGCTTTCGGGTTCAAGAACGCGTAACTGCATTCAATCGCCGAGTTCGCTAGAGCCCAACGCCTCGCTTTCGGGTTCGATTAGAGCTAACGCCGCACACACGCAGCAGCGTCGTGTACGAGAGAAACACGCATCGCTTCGCCCCGACCTCCCACCGTAACCGGAACTCGCCAAATTTTCCTCCCCTCGCTTCTACCATGGTTTTTTCCGTCACGGGCGGCCCAAAGAATGTCATGCAGCTGCGTCTCCGTCCCGCCTGTGACGAAAAGCCCATTTTCTGTCATGATTTTTGTCATAGAAGTAGGAGCCCACCACATCTATGATGATACCGGTTTTGTCACAATTATCGTCATAGAAGTGTCATATGTATGATGAAAAAAAATTGTTCAGCCCAAAATGTCACGGATGTGTCTTTTTTATCTTGACCATGACTCCTCCTGTATACATATATGTGTGACTCTTTCCATAGCTCCCTAATGTATCATCGTTCTCGATCTCGCACATTGTTCTCTACACCATCTATTCTAGATCTCTCATGAAGTCCCTATCACACACACGATGACTCGCTTCCCTTGTGTCTTTGTACATAGGCCAATTTCAAACAACATCAACATTGTCTCCCTATCTATACGCCATTTATGGACACAAACGCCCCCTCTAATCCTATATCTCTCTCCGTCGCTAGCTCTCTCTCTCTCTCACCCCTCTCCCACACACAATCGATGTCTCTTCCAAATAGTCTGCTCCCCCCGCCCGCACCCATGCTATCCCGCTACTACACATGTCACACCATTCCCCCTTCCCTTATACTAGGTTTACATCATTAGTGATCTCTCTACTCCACATACACACACTCCCTCTCACACACAAACGCGCGCACAAACACACACAGACACACTCAAACACCCATTAATCTGGATCCTCATCTCTCCCCATGTTTGCATGTGTATCTCGCACACTCACTCTCTAATATGTATATGTGTCTCCACGTTACACAACACAAAGCCCCATGTACATGTCTCTCTCTATCCTCCACACACATAAACACAAAGAATCTGTTATCATTGCCTCAGTCTCTAGAAATATCGCACACGCACACTGTCTCTCTCTCTCTCCAAACACGCTCAACAAGGGTTTCCCCGTGAATAACTTACCGTCTATTCATCAACAGTCGTGGCAGTACGGCGAACACGAGACGTGAAGAAGAATAAATCTACACATGTTAGACCACCTAGTATGACTACTAGGACTAGAGCAAGCCAAAAAGCGCGCTGCCGCCACCCCCTCCTTATCGGCGACGGGAAAACCTTTGTTTTACATAGTCGAGAAGTCATTGTGCTAAGGCCTCACATGCTGAGGCGTTGAATAGAATGTAGATGCTAGTTTATGGAAACAAGTATCGATAATACGTTTGTATCTCCATACTTATATTTCTTCTCTTATAAAAACCGAGTTGGTGATGATAGTACGCGTGCCATCTTGCAATATAGAACGTCCGATCTATATCTGACTGATGGAAATTAAACTAAAAGATACCCGCACCCCTCTCCACATTTGCAGACAAGGCCTTCCCTCGTTCATCCTTATCTCCAACAACCTCATTGTTGAGCAATTAAGAAAGGAAGACTCTGGAACAAACTGGCCTGGTGGTCGCTGCCAGCGTCGTCAATCCCCATGCCTCCGCTCAGTCCGACCACCAATCACCACCATGCCCCACTCCTCTTCACCTTATCTACTACTTATCGAGATATCATTAGCTTTTACACATGGGATTACTCCCGCATGGGTCAATCACAACCAGTGTCTTTATAAAAAAATGCATCTTGATGTTCCGTGCAATGCACGGATCTTTCTAGTACTCCTACAGAAGACTAAGTTGGTGATGATGGTGTGTCTGCCATCCGTCGTTTGTGACCATTAGATCTACATCTAACGACTGTGAGGTAAGTTGTTGCCTTTTCTCACAAACATCCCACTTGTCTACCAATTTGCATAAAAACCCACATCCCTCCCTGACCTCACCAAAACAGCCCAAGGAATATATTCTAATTGAAACATAATATATCTCTAGTGATATATGTATATCAAAATTAGAGTGTTTTGTATCAAGTTTGTGAATAAGTATTATTCTAATTATGATTCGTTGCAACGCACATGAACATTGCTAGTATTTCCAACCATGCAATTTTTTCCCTAATATTCCATAGTTTCGAGTTTTCCATCAAGATATTAGTCAATCATGGTTGATATTTACTTTAAATCATGTACACATATGCACTATGTAACTATCCTTTCTTATTGGGTTCGAAAGCTTAACTTTCACTCCTACTTACAATATGTACAGTATTTAACAAAAAACTACCACTTTCAACCAGTCCTAGGAAGAATCTATTGTACAAAAAATAGCAAAAACATATCCAAAATTTCTTAATCCACGCCAAAAACTACTACCTACCGATTAGGTTAGTTTAAACCCATTTATGATAGGGTTGGCCCACACGTCCGTGCTGACGAGGCAGCTTAAACCAACACATTTTGTTTGACCGTTGGCACGAGGGACCCACATTTGACCTTCTATCCTGTTATTCCCCCTCAAATCATTATTTTTCATGAACATTACTTCAAACAGTACTGATGCGTGTTCGTCGGTGGCCCCGGTGATGAGCGAGTTGTCCGCCGCTCCGCCTGATGGGCCGGACACCGCGCTGGCCTCCGCATGGGTTGGCAGGCTGGCCCGAGCGTGACTCACGAGCGAGCAAGCTGCCGCACTGGCCTTCGCTCGAGCCAGATGGCTGGCCTTAGCGCGGAGCGTGAGCAAGCCGCCGCGCCGCCGTGCCAATCTAGCTAGCAAAACTTGCAGACAAGCAGCTGGACGGAGCTATCTTGGCTAGCTAGCGGCCGCGAGCGCCAGACGGAGCTGGCATCCGGGATGCCGCAAGATGGGCTCCGCACCGCCAGCGGTTTTGACCTCGCCTTCTGCCGGCGGTGGTAGTTGCGTCCCATGGCCGAGGATGACTAGGTGGATGGGCCAGAGGTAGGAGGTCACTCAGGGATTTTTGTGCAGACTGACATGTAGGTCCCACAAGTCATAACGCCCAGTCGAATAGAAGGCGTTGACTTAATGGGCGACATGGTCCCTGTTTCGATACTCTAAGTCAGAGGTCAGATTCTAACCCTGAACTAACTCTAACCAAAGTGGTGTTTGGATGGCAGGGTTAGATTGACAACAAATGTATCCAAACAGGGCCATGGGTTGAAACGTGCCTATAACGGCACTTTGTAGAGTAGTCGTTTCTTGGTAGGGCTGGTTGGTCAGAGCATGTACAATGGTTGATAAGGTAGTCTTATCTTAAGTCTGCCACGTATGCAAGTGGTAGTAGTTTCTTGGCATTATTAGTGGTTTCTTGCATTATTAGGGGTTTCTTGTAAGGAACAATGTACTACTAGCGACAAAAGGCGATTCTATCGCTATGCTGTACTCCAACGAGTACTACTAGTGGTCGCGGGAGTGTATACCTTGTTTTGTGGGTTCGATCCCGGCCGAACGCACGGCGGCCTTTTTTTTAAATAGTAACTTTGCTGCAAGCCAATATTTTACACGAGTATTTTGAGTTTTGAAGTCAAACGGACGTGCGGCACCACAATCTGGGTGCACTGGATAGCCTAGCCACGTGAACGGGTTTTCCTTCCCATCATCTCATGGCTCGCGTGCTCGCCCTAGCCGCACCTCGCTTGCAGCTTCCTCATCAGCTAGTAGCATATTTAAACTAGCGCCTCCCAATTAAGCCAGAGGAGCCAGAAAAGCCTGGCAGGGCATTGGGAACTGTGCAATATGGCTATGTACTAAAGTGCTCTACTACTACTCTGTAGCTTGTGGTGTTGCACGCATGGACTTCACTCCATTATCGGCTGTACTATAAAAGAAATTCCTCTTGACGTGTTTTTTTTGAAACGGAGGCAAAAGCTTTGCTTCATCTCATTCATAAAGAAGGAACTACTAACAAAGTTCGACGAGATCCATTACACCTCCACAAATGGAAGCAAAAAGCCTAGTCTCTCTGTATCAAATAACTCAAATGTTCTGCCCCTGCAGTAACCGTCGCTGATAAACAGGCTGCTAGTGTGTGCGTGAGAGGAGCGCCTGAGTACGTAGGCCAACTATGTGAGAGGAGCGGCTGAATAGAGCGCCTAGATTACCCACTAGGCCACTACGCATGTGTACTTTCCCTGCATTGATAGTACAACAATGGTTCTAGAGAACAGTAGTACCCTCGACTTCCAACTGTAGCTCCTTGGCCCTGAGATTCAAGAGTTCAAAACTGGTGCACTATACTAGAAGTACAGTACATCGCACTACTAGTTGAGAAAGTAGTACAAGTACTGCTACAGTACGAGTACGTACTCCTCCATCACATAATGTAACTTTTTTTGCCACTAGTTGGCGTGTACACAAAATAGCAAAAACATACCCAAATTTTCTTAATCCACGCCAAAAACTACTAGCTAGTGCCAAAAATTTCTTACTAGTGCTATTATTTACAGTATAATGCAATCCCATAACGTCCCATAATGCTAGTACTAGTAGTAAATAATAGCCTCACCCCTTCGCTAAGGAACGATCTACAATTGGACGGGACGAGGCCCTGCGGTTACTACGCTCTTATCTCCTCCTCGCCAGTTCCCCTCCCCCCGAAGAGAAGGCAGTTCGTCGCTGCTCCCATGGATTCGCCAGGCGGTTATCCTCCTCGTCGGGGCTGGGAGACCTTGCACGACGATCCTCAGGGAGAAATCGCACGCCGCTCCGACGTCCTCACCGCCGCAAGACTCGGTGGTTCCTGCACCAACTTTTTCAAGACGGTGCTTAAAATGGCTTGGGAAAAGGCCATGCTTGTTGGTCTTCCATGCGTCCTCGAGGAGAAGGTTCTTCTATGGGACAATCCTTCGAACAGTCCACTGCTCCCTGTCCATGGTTGCACGTTGACTCCTCTAGAGTTGCCGACGTTGAGAGGTAGTCGGATTTTGCCCGATGAGCAGGTCAGTAATGGAGTTTGATCATGTAGTACTTAGTTATTCCATTTCCATCCCGTAATTTCTCCGCTGCCCACCGTCTTATATATAGGTCTGGGTCGGTGCCAACAAAGATTGGCTTTCATACCTCTGGCCGGATACCACCATCATTTTGCACAACATCCACAAGCGGTCGCGGCCGCTCCGTGAGACCCTTCTCCAACATTGGGATCGGCCTTCCGGACTGGCTGGGCTTGAATATGTATGATGATGCCTACATGAGATTGAATAAGATAGAAATTGCGGACAGCCGACAAAGCGATGCGGCTACGACGATTACTATCTCATCGTGGTGTTCGACATAAGGATTGCCATCAATGCAAGAGGCAGTAACGGCAGTGTTGGAAATATGCCCTAGAGGCAATAATAAAAGTATTATTATTATATTTCCCTGTTCATGATAATTGTCTTTTATTCATGCTATAATTGTATTATCCGGAAATCGTAATACGCATGTGAATACATAGACCACAATATGTCCCTAGTGAGCCTCTAGTTGACTAGCTCGTTGATCAACAGATGGTCATGGTTTCCTGACTATGGACATTGGATGTCGTTGATAACGCGATCACATCATTAGGAGAATGATGTGATGGACAAGACCCAATCCTAAGCATAGCACAAGATCGTGTAGTTCGTTTTGCTAGAGCTTTTCCAATGTCAAGTATCTCTTCCTTAGACCATGAGATCGTAACTCCCGGATACCGTAGGAGTGCTTTGGGTGTACCAAACATCACAACGAATCGGGTGACTATAAAGGTGCATTACGGTATCTCCGAAAGTGTCTCAAGGTTGACACGGATCGAGACTGGATTTGTCACTCAGTATGACGGAGAGGTATCACTGGGCCCACTCGGTAGTGCATCATCATAATGAGCTCAAAGTGACCAAGTGTTTGGTCACGGGATCATGCATTACGATACGAGTAAAGTGACTTGCCGGTAACGAGATTGAACGAGGTATTGGGATACCGACGATCGAATCTCGGGCAAGTAAAATACCGATTGACAAAGGGAATTGTATACGGGGTTGTTTGAATCCTCGACATCGTGGTTCAACCGATGAAATCATCGAGGAGCATGTGGGAGCCAACATGGGTATCCAGATCCCGCTGTTGGTTATTGCCCGAGAGCAGTCTCGGTCATGTCTGCATGTCTCCGAACCCGTAGGGTCTACACACTTAAGGTTCGATGACGCTAGGGTTGTATGAATATGAGTATGCAGCAAACCGAATGTTGTTCGGAGTCCCGGATGAGATCCCGGACATCACGAGGAGTTCCGGAATGGTCCGGAGGTAAAGATTTATATATGGGAAGTCTTATTTTGGTTGTCGGAAAAGTATCGCGCGTTATTGGTATTGTACTGGGAGTGCCGAAAGGGGTCCGGGGGTCCACCTGCCCCGGGGGGCCACTTGGGCTGTAGGGGGTGCGCCTTGGCCTATATGGGCCAAGGTCACCAGCCCCAAGAGGCCCATGCGCCTAGAGATCAAGGAGAGGGAAGAGTCCTAAGAGGGGAAGGCACCTCCGAGGTGCCTTGGGGAGGATGGACTCCTCCCCCCTCTTGGCCGCACCCTTCCTTGGAGGAAGGGGCAAGGCTGCGCCCTCCCCCCCTCTCTTGCACCTATATAAAGGAGGGAGGGAGGGGTGGCCGCACCTCAAGCCCTTGGCGCCTCCCTCTCGCTACACCTCCTCCTCCTCCCGTAGTTGCTTAGCGAAGCCTGCGCCGAGTTCTCTGCATCCACCACCACGCCGTCGTGCTGCTGGATCATCATCAACCTCTCCTTCCCCCTTGCTGGATCAAGAAGGAGGAGACATCATCCGCTCCGTACGTGTGTTGAACGCGGAGGTGTTGTTCGTTCAGCACTAGGTCATCGGTGATCTGAATCACGGCGAGTACGACTCCATCATCCCCGTTCCATTGAACGCTTCTGCACGCGATCTACCAGTGGTATGTAGATGCAATCACTCTCCCATTACTCGTTGCTAGATGAACTCATAGATGGATCTTGGTGAAACCGTAGGAAAAAATTTAATTTTCTGCAACGTTCCCCAACAGTGGCATCATGAGCTAGGTCTATGCGTAGTTCTCTATTGCACGAGTAGAACACAATATGTTGTGGGCGAGATGTTGTCAACTTTCTTGCCGCTACTAGTCTTATCTTGCTTCAGCGGTATTGTGGGATGAAGCGGCCGGACCGACCTTACACGACGCTTAGGTGAGACTGGTTCCACCGATGACATGCACTAGTTGCATAAGGTGGCTAGCGGTGTTTGTCTCTCCACTTTAGTTGGAGCGGATTCGATGAAAAGGGTCCTTATGAAGGGTAAATAGAAGTTGACAAATCACGCTGTGGCTTTCACGTAGGTAAGAAAACGTTCTTGCTAGAACCCTATTGCAGCCATAAAAACTTGCAACAACAATTAGAGGACGCCTAACTTGTTTTTGCAGCAAGTGTTCTGTGATATGATATGGCCAATGTTGTGATGAATGATGAATGATATATGTGATGTATGAGATCATGTTCTTGTAATAGGAATCACGACTTGCATGTCGATGAGTATGACAACCGCAGGAGCCATAGGAGTTGTCTTTATTTTTGTATGACCTGCGTGTCATTGAAGAACGCCATGTAAATTACTTTACTTTGTTGCTAAACGTTAGCTATAGAAGTAGAAGTAGTCATTGGCGGACAACTTCATGAAGACACGATGATGGAGATCATGGTGTTATGCCGGTGACAGGATGATCATGGAGCCACGAAGATGGAGATCAAATGAGCTATATGATATTGGCCATATCATGTCACTACTATATATAATTGCATGTGATGTTTATTATGTTTATGCATCTTGTTTACTTAGAACGACGGTAGTAAATAAGATGATCCCTCATAACAATTTCAAGAAAGTGTTCTCCTAACGTGCACCGCTGCTAAAGTTCGTCGCTTCTAAGCACCACGTGATGATCGGGTGTGATAGATCCTTACGTTCACATACAACGGGTGTAAGACAGTTTTACACATGCAATACACTTAGGTTAACTTGACGAGCCTAGCATGTACAGACATGGCCTCGGAACACACGAGACCGAAAGGTCGAACATGAGTCGTATGGAAGATATGATCAACATGGAGATGTTCACCGACGATGACTAGTCCGTCTCACGTGATGATCGGACACGGCCTAGTCGACTCGGATCATGTATCACTTAGATGACTAGAGGGATGTCAAATCTGAGTGGGAGTTAATTTGATTAGATGAACTTTATTATCATGAACAATAGTTTAAAATCTTTGCAAAATGTCTTGTAGATCAAATGGCCAACGCTCATGTCACCATGAACTTCAACGCGTTCCTAGAGAAAACCAAGCTGAAAGATGATGGCAGCAACTATTCGGACTGGGTACGTAACCTGAGGATTATCCTCATAGCTGCCAAGAAACAATATGTCCTAGAAGCACCGCTAGGTGAAGCACCCATCCCAGAGAACCAAGACGTTATGAACGCTTGGCAGTCTCGTGCTAATGATTACTCCCTCGTTCAGTGTGGCATGCTTTACAGCTTAGAACCGGGGCTCCAAAAGCGTTTTGAGCGACACGGAGCATATGAGATGTTTGAGGAGCTGAAAGTAGTTTTCCAAGCTCATGCCCGGGTCGAGAGATATGAAGTCTCTAACAAGTTCTACAGTTGTAAGATGGAGGAAAATAGTTATGTCAGTGAGCACATACTCAAAATGTCTGGGTTGCACAACCGCCTGTCCCAGCTGGACATTAACCTCCCGGACAAGGCGGTCATTGACAGAATCCTTCAGTCACTCCCACCAAGCTACAAGAGCTTTGTGATGAACTACAATATGCAGGGGATGGTGAAAACTATTCCTGAAGTATTTTCAATGCTGAAGTCAGCAGAGGTAGAAATCAAGAAAGAGCATCAAGTGTTGATGGTCAATAAAACCACTAAGTTCAAGAAGGGAAAGGGAAAGAAGAACTTCAAGAAGGACGGCAAGGATGTTGCCGCGCCCGGTAAGCCAGTTTGCCGGGAGAAGTCAAAGAATTGACCCAAGCCTGAGACTGAGTGCTTTTATTGCAAAGGGAAGGGTCAATGGAAGCGGAACTGCCCCAAATACTTAGCAGACAAGAAGGCCGGCAACACTAAAGGTATATTTGATATACATGTAAAAGGTATATTTGATATACATGTAATTGATGTGTACCTTACCAGTACTCGTAGTAACTCCTTGGTATTTGATACCGGTGTCGTTGCTCATATATGTAACTCACAGCAGGAGTTGTGGAATAAACGGAGACTGGCGAAGGATGAGGTGACGATGCACGTCGGGAATGGTTCCAAGGTCGATGTGATCACCGTCGGCACGCTACCTCTACATTTACCTACGGGATTAGTTTTAAACCTCAATAATTGTTATTTAGTGCCAAGTTTGAGCATGAACATTGTATCAGGATCTCGTTTAATACGAGATGGCTACTCATTTAAATCCGAGAATAATGGTTGTTCTATTTATATGAGAGAAATGTTTTATGGTCATGCTCCGATGGTCAATGGTTTATTCTTAATGAATCTCGAACGTAATGTTACACATGTTCATAGTGTGAATACTAAAAGATGTAAAGTTGATAATGATAGTCCCGCATACTTGTGGCACTGCCGCCTTGGTCACATTGGTGTCAAGCGCATGAAGAAGCTCCATGCTGATGGACTTTTAGAGTCTCTCGACTATGAATCATTTGACACATGCGAACCATGCCTCATGGGCAAGATGACCAAGACTCCGTTCTCCGGAGCAATGGAGCGAGCAACCAACTTATTGGAAATCATACATACCTATGTGTGCGGTCCAATGAGTGTTGAGGCTCGCGGAGGATATCGTTATGTTCTCACTCTCACTGATGACTTGAGTAGATATGGGTATGTCTACTTGATGAAACACAAGTCCGAGACCTTGAAAAGTTCAAGGAATTTCAGAATGAAGTAGAGAATCAACATGACCGAAAGATAAAATTCTTGCGATCGATCGTGGAGGAGAATATTTAAGTCACGAATTTGGTACACACTTAAGGAAATGTGGAATCGTTTCACAACTCACGCCGCTGGAACACCTCAACGAACGGTGTGTCCGAACGTCAGAATCGCACTCTATTGGATATGGTGCGATCTATGATGTCTCTTACTGATTTACCGCTATCATTTTGGGGATACGCCTAGAGACAGCTACATTCACTTTAAATAGGGCACCGCCTAAATCCGCTGAGACGACACCGTATGAATTATGGTTTGGGAAGAAACCTAAGCTGTCATTTCTAAAAGTTTGGGGATGCGATGTTATGTCAAGAAACTTCAACCTGAAAAGCTCGAACCCAAGTCGGAAAATGCGTCTTCATAGGATACCCTAAGGAAACCATTGGGTATACCTTCTACCTTAGATCCGAAGGCAAGATCTTTGTTGCCAAGAACGGATCCTTTCGGAAAAGAGTTTCTCTCGAAAGGAGTAAGTGGGAGGAAAGTAGAACTCGATGAAGTACTACCTCTTGAACCGAAAGTAGTGCACCTCGGAAAATGTTCCCGTGATGCCTACACCGATCGGAGAGGAAATTAATGATGATGATCAAGGTACTTCGGATCAAGTTGCTACTGAACTTCATAGGTCCACTAGGACACGTTCCGCACCAGAGTGGTACGGCAACCCTGTCCTGGAAATCATGTTGTTAGACAACGGTGAACCTTCGAACTATGAAGAAGCGATGGCGGGCCCAGATTCCAACAAATGGCTTGAAGCCATGCAATCCGAGATAGGATCCATGTATGAAAACAAAGTATGGACTTTGACAGACTTGCCCGATGATCGGCGAGCGATAGAAAACAAATGGATCTTTAAGAAGAAGACGGACGCGGATGGTAATGTTACCATCTATAAAGCTCGACTTGTCGCTAAGGGTTATCGACAAGTTCAAGGGATTGACTACGATGAGACTCTCTCCCGTAGCGAAGCTTAAGTCCGTCCGAATCATGTTAGCAATTGCCGCATACTATGATTATGAGATATGGCGATGGACGCCAAAACGGCATTCCTTAACGGTTACCTTAAGGAAGAGCTGTATATGATGCAGCCGGAAGGTTTTGTCGATCCTAAGAATGCTAACAAGGTATGCAAGCTCCAGCGATCCATTTATGGGCTGGTGCAAGCATCTCGGAGTTGGAACATTCGCTTTGATGAGATGATCAAAGCGTTTGGGTTTATGCAGACTCATGGAGAAGCCTGCGTTTACAAGAAAGTGAGTGGGAGCTATGTAGCATTTCTCATATTATATGTAGATGCCATACTTTTGATGGGAAATGATATAGAACTTTTGGACAGCATTAAGGCCTACTTGAATAAGAGTTTTTCAATGAAGGACCTTGGAGAAGCTGGCATCAAAATCTATAGGGATAGATCGAGACGCCTCATAGGTCTTTCACAAAGCACATACCTTGATAAGATTTTGAAGAAGTTCAAAATGGATCAGTCCAAGAAAGGGTTCTTGCCTGTTTTGCAAGGTGTGAAATTGAGCTCAGCTCAATGCCCGACCACGGCAAAATATAAAGAAGAGATGAGTGTCATCCCCTATGCCTCAGCCATAGGATCTATTATGTATGCCATGCTGTGTACCAGACCTGATGTAAACCTTGCCGTAAGTTTGGTAGGAAGGTACCAAAGTAATCCCGCAAGGAACACCGGACAGCGGTCAAGAATATCCTGAAGCACCGAAAAGGACAAAGGACATGTTTCTCGCTTATGGAGGTGACGAAGAGCTCGTCAGAAGGGTTACGCCGACGCTAGCTTCGACACAGATCTGGATGACTCAAAGTCACAAACGGATACGTATATGTTGAATGGTGGAGCAAGAAGCTGGTGCAGCTGCAAGCAGAGCGTCGTGGTGGGATCTACATGTGAAGCGGAGTACATGGCAGCCTCGGAGGCAGCACATGAAGCAATTTGGGTGAAGGAGTTCATCACCGACCTAGGAGTCATACCCAATGCGCCGGAGCCAATCAAACTCTTATGTGACAACACCGAGCTATTGCACTTGCCAAGGAGCCCAGGTTTCACAAGAAGACCAGGCACATCAAGCGCCGCTCAACTCCATTCGTGAAAATGTTCAAGATGGGGACATAGAAATTTGCAAAGTGCATACGGATCTGAATGTCGCAGATCCGCTGACTAAACCTCTTCCGGGCAAAACATGATCAACACCGTAACTCTATGGGTGTTCGATTCATCACAATGTAACTAGATTATTGACTCTAGTGCAAGTGGGAGACTGTTGGAAATATGCCCTAGAGGCAATAATATAAGTATTATTATTATATTTCCTTGTTCATGATAATTGTCTTTATTCATGCTATAATTGTATTATCCGGAAATCGTAATACGTGTGAATACATAGACCACAATATGTCCCTAGTGAGCCTCTAGTTGACTAGCTCGTTGATCAACAGATGGTCATGGTTTCCTGACTATGGACATTGGATGTCGTTGATAACGGGATCACATCATTAGGAGAATGATGTGATGGACAAGACCCAATCCTAAGCATAGCACAAGATCGTGTAGTTCGTTTTGCTAGAGCTTTTCCAATGTCAAGTATCTCTTCCTTAGACCGTGAGATCGTGTAACTCCCGGATACCGTAGGAGTGCTTTGGGTGTACCAAATGTCACAACGTAACTGGGTGACTATAAAGGTGCATTACAGGTATCTCCGAAAGTGTCTGTTGGTTTGACACGGATCGAGACTGGGATTTGTCACTCCCTATGACGGAGAGGTATCACTGGGCCCACTCGGTAGTGCATACCAAGTGTTTGGTCACAGGATCATGCATTACGGTACGAGTAAAGTGACTTGCCGGTAACGAGATTGAACGAGGTATTGGGATACCGACGATCGAATCTCGGGCAAGTAAAATACCGATTGACAAAGGGAATTGTATACGGGGTTGTTTGGATCCTCGACATCATGGTTCAACCGATGAAATCATCGAGGAGCATGTGGGAGCCAACATGGGTATCCAGATCCCGCTGTTGGTTATTGCCCGAGAGCAGTCTCGGTCATGTCTGCATGTCTCCCGAACCCGTAGGGTCTACACACTTAAGGTTCGGTGACGCTAGGGTTGTATGAATATGAGTATGCAGCAAACCGAATGTTGTTCGGAGTCCCGGATGAGATCCCGGATGTCACGAGGAGTTCCGGAATGGTCCGGAGGTAAAGATTTATATATGGGAAGTCTTATTTTGGTCGCCGGAAAAGTTTCGCGCGTTATCGGTATTGTACCGGGAGTGCCGAAAGGGGTCCGGGGGTCCACCGGGGGGGTCCACCTGCCCCGGGGGGGCACATGGGCTGTAGGGGGTGCGCCTTGGCCTATATGGGCCAAGGGCACCAGCCCCAAGAGGCCCATGCGCCTAGAGATCAAGGAGAGGGGAGAGTCCTAAGAGGGGAAGGCACCTCCGAGGTGCCTTGGGGAGGATGGACTCCTCCCCCCCTCTTGGCCACACCCTTCCTTGGAGGAAGGGGCAAGGCTGCGCCCTCCCCCCTCTCTCTTGCACCTATATAAAGGGAGGGAGGGAGGGGTGGCCGCACCTGAAGCCCTTGGCGCCCCCCTCGCTACACCTCCTCCTCCTCCCGTAGTTGCTTAGCGAAGCCTGCCGAGTTCTCGCTGCATCCACCACCACGCCGTCGTGCTGCTGGATCATCATCAACCTCTCCTTCCCCTTGCTGGATCAAGAAGGAGGAGACGCCATCCGCTCCGTCGTGTGTTGAACGCGGAGGTGCTGTCCGCTCAGCACTAGGTCATCGGTGATCTGAATCACGGCGAGTACGACTCCATCATCCCCTGCTCCATTGAACGCTTCGCACGCGATCTACAAGTGGTATGTAGATGCAATCACTCTCCCATTACTCGTTGCTAGATGAACTCATAGATGGATCTTGGTGAAACCGTAGGAAAAATTTTAATTTTCTGCAACGTTCCCCAACAGGCAGAGGCTGGCGCATGATGGCGGCGGCAGATTTGTACCCCTACACGTTCGAAGACGTCGTGCACCATCTAGGCCGCATCTTCGCGGTGACAAGCCAGGGGACTTGTTTCATCTGGTTGCCATCCTACGATACGGAGATTACAAACGGAATGCACAAACCATCATTTGCATCCCTAACAGACTCCATTATTTTGCAGGGACCACTCATCCCGCGATCAAAATAAGATCACCGATCATGGATGTGCATTTGCATCCGCGATTCGGTCTAACCTGGAACCTTGTAGCTGGCTTTGGCATATTGGGATCAACTATCTTAGCAGTCGTTACCCATGGTACCACTGATGTGCAACATGGTCACACAATCTACCATGATCCGACCATCACCATCTACCCAGGTATTCCATTTTTTAACCCTCTGGCCTTCTCTTTCATTGTTGTACTAGTACTCTACTTACGTACTGATACGTCTCCAACGTATCTATAATTTTTGATTGCTCCATGCTATATTATCTACTGTTTTAGGCAATATTGGGCTTTATTATCCACTTTTATATTATTTTTGGTACTAACCTATTAACCGGAGGCCCAGCCCAGATTTGCTATTTTATGCCTATTTCAGTGTTTCGAGGAAAAGGAATATCAGACGGAGTCGAAACGGAACGAAATCAACTGGAGAAGTTATTTTTGGAAGGAAAGCCACCGGATAGACTTGGACTCTACGTCAGAAGATATGGGAGCTGTCCACGAGGGTGGGGGGCGCGCCCACCCCCCTAGGGCGCGCCCCCCTACCTCGTGGGGCCCCCGAACATCCACCGACGTACCCCTTGCACCCATATATACCTACGTATCATAAAACTTCCGAACAGAAGATAGATCGAGTTCCGCCGCCGCAAGCCTCTATAGCCACCAAAACCTCTCGGAGCCCATTTCGGCACTCTGCGGATGGGGAACCCATCACCGTGGCCATCTTCATCATCCGGCGCTATCCATGACGAGGAGGGAGTAGTACACCCTCGGGCTGAGGGTATGTACCAAGAGCTATGTGTTTGATCTCTCTCTCTCTCTCTCTCTCTCTCTCTCTCTTGATCTCTCTCACGTTCTTGATGTATCGCGTAGCTTTGCTATTATAGTTGGATCTTATGTTTCTTCTCCCCTCTACTCTCTTGTAATGGATTGAGTTTCCCCTTTGAAGTTATCTTATCGGATTGAGTCTTTAAAGATTTGAGAACACTTGATGTATGTCTTGCCGTGCGTATCTGTGGTGACAATGGGATATCACGTGATTCACTTGATGTATGTTTTGGTGATCAACTTGCGGGTTCCGCCCATGAACCTATGCATAGGGGTTGGCACACGTTTTTGTCGTGATTCTCCGGTAGAAACTTTGGGGCACTCTTTGAAGTACTTTGTGTTGGTTGGATGAATCTGAGATTGTGTGATGCATATCGTATAATCATGCCCACGGATACTTGAGGTGACAATGGAGTATCTAGGTGACATTAGGGTTTTGGTTGATTTGTGTCTTAAGGTGTTATTCTAGTACGAACTCTTTTATAGATTGATCCGAAAGAATAGCTTTGAGCTGGTTTCATACCCTACCATAATCTCTACATTTGTTCTCCGCTATTAGTGGCTTTGGAGTGACTCTTTGTTGCATGTTGAGGGATTGTTATATGATCTATCTATGTTATTATTGTTGAGAGAACTTGCACTAGTGAAAGTATGAACCCTAGGCCTTGTTTCCTATTATTGCAATACCGTTTACGCTCACTTTTACCACTTGTTACCTTGCTGTTTTTATATTTTCAGATTACAAAAACCTATATCTACCATCCATATTGCACTTGTATCACCATCTCTTCGCTGAACTAGTGCACCTATACAATTTACCATTGTATTGGGTGTGTTGGGGACACAAGAGACTCTTTGTTATTTAGTTGCAGGGTTGCTTGAGAGAGACCATATTCATCCTACGCCTCCCGCGGATTGATAAACCTTAGGTCATCCACTTGAGGGAAATTTGCTACTGTCCTCCAAACCTGTGCACTTGCAGGCCCAACAACGTCTACAAGAAGAAGGTTGCGTAGTACACATCACGTACTGGTAGGAGTACTTTTTACCTTGGAGGACGAGTATAGCTAGCTAGGCCCTTGAAGAATTGAACCCACTAGCTGCCACCATTTTTGTTTTTCCATGTCTTACTATCTCATCCATGTAGCCAAGAGTGGCTATATATAATAAGCCGGTTATTTTACTTCCTCTATACCGGAGTAGTACTATTTGCTGCACAAGACATCGACCGCCATATTTGAGCACAACATTATTATGCATCGACCTTGACTATGCACGTCACCATGTGTCCAGATCTGAGATGCCGCATGTACCAGATGAACGGCGCTGAGTTCGACCCCCGTGATGCTACGTGGGTGCCGAGGAACACTCTTGGAGAGTACTTGCTTTTCATTGGGGACAGCTACCCCATTGTGAAGCGGATGCCACCTTCCGTGCATGACACGGAAGGCCTGCCGTTCATGAATCATGGTTGTGTCTTCAGTGCGCACCGCCAGATGAACGACATGCTGGGACACGCTATCCCTGATTTATGCCGCTTCAGCTTGGATGAGTCTCCATCGTGTGGAACCGTACTAGAAAGCTGCGACAATTATTCCCGTTTCCCACCGCTATGGATCGTGCCATCCATGAAGAACACCTGGGACTGGAACCTGGAGGAGGACATGTAGCCCATCTATAACGTGTAAGTGGAGTACGGTAAATTGTGAATGGTAGCGATCTGAATATATGTAGACTAGTCGTGCACAAATTTATCACATGAATTGGAGATGAACTTATGTGGCATACTGGCATTTGTCCTTTAGAATTTATTACTAGTAAATGCGTTATGTGTACGTGCAACTTGTGTGGTTGTTGCACGGGCTCCAACACGCTCTTTGAGAAAAAAAAGGTGGCACAGCTTTGGATATACGTGACGTGGCGGCATCATATAGTAGCATCGTTCGCTATAGTTGTAGTACACTCCTACTAGGACGACAACTCCTATAAAACCTTGCGCTTGGCTCTTTGCCTCTTCGGGAGGTTCAACAGTTCGTACTCATGTGAACCTTGCACTTGGCTCTTCGCCTCTTCGGAAGGTCCAACAATGATGATACTACAGTACACATTATGCTTCTGGCAATCTGACACCGATTGAACTGTTGCACGTCCACCGCGAGGGCGAGGGCGAGGGAGAGGGTGCTATAGTCAAAACCCTCTCCTCATCCTGCGAACCACCGTGCGCGTGGGCGAGGGAGAGGCGTAGTAAGCAAGCTTCTCCTCGTTCGGCGAGTTGACAGGACACATCAAAGCAGTGCTAGTACTAGTCCATACTGCGTCCTTTCCGGTTAACATGGCTTAATTTGAAACAAGAAAAATACACTGGCCGTCAACGTATGTAACAATACGCTCTTTACGGTCACTATATATAGTTTTGCAGTGATTATACGATCACTAGCTCATCGTAGAGCACCGTATGGCACCCTACTGGCCAGACATATAGTCGACGTGGCACTTTGTTGACTGGTTAAATTGTCACCTGGTTTTTGGGTCCCACCTATCAGTTGGCAGAGCAAAGAAATCAGCTAAAAACCAAGAGTGTAGTACATCTACACTTCCAATGCATTTAGCCTTTAATCTAAAACGATATTGATTGACTAATGCACCAACTTGTGCTCTAGGTATAGGCTACATGTCTATCCTTAATTACAGCATGCAACAACCTTCATTTAATCTTCTTCTCTCAATGGTCGCATGCACACATAAGTCTGCTACTTTTGGGCGTTAATTATGCCCTGGTCAATGTGTAAATCTCTAAATGTACAGTCTTTCACGGACGTAGGGAGTAGGTTGAGCACTTGAGCGTGAGCGTGTGTGTTGCGTCGTGTGCTGTGTGCCGCATGGGTGCGTGAGTGTTGCGTGCGTCCATGTGTACGTGTGAGTGTTGCATGTTGCATGCATGCATGGGGCTTACTCCCTCCCATTGACATGTTCATATTTCAAGCTCCCTATGTTCCCTCCATATGGTGATACTCCCTTTGTTCCCAAATACGGAGTATTTGTCTTTCTAAAGATTTCAACAGGTGACTATGTACGGAGCAAAATGAGTGAAGTGAGCGTAGAGGCATAGGGATAATGTAGACAGGAAGTCTTCGCGAACCATTATTCCCCATCTCGGTCAGAGAGAACTATTCAACTAGTCTTCGCAGTGAAGTGACAATACAGGCTGCAGCAGATGGGACACTTAATTAATAAGCTAAACCAGCGTGTTGGTGTTACTAAATTAACCTTACCCAGTAGTGCCATCATGTTTGCCAGTAGAGCACGCTTCTGTCCTCCATTAACTAACATATGGGCCCTTTTGTGGTAGACCCACATGTCATCGGTGTAACTATTTACACTCCAAAGGACGGTATATCCTGGTAGTAGTAGTAGAATTGAGATTTAATGCACTTTCTTCCCCGTCTTCCACTCTTCTTCCTCCTCTCTTCTTCTTCCTCCTCTCTTCCCCATCGTCGGCCGCACACCATTTCCCCCACCGCCGCCTCGCCGTCTGCTTATCTTCCTTGGTAGCTCATGCACTATATCCCCCGCCACTACTTGGCCACACGAGGAGAAGCTTCTTCGCCTCACCAATCCACTTCCCCGCTGCTCGCAGCACCGAAAACCCCAATGGCAGAACTGATCGACACGCAGAGCCGCGGTCGGAATTCCTCCCGATGTTCTCTTGGAGCAGATCAGAATCGTATGGACTCTACTCAGCACCGTCCGCCGGCCGCATGTGTCGGTGTCAAACCGCGGATCTCGAGTAGGGGGTCCCGATCTGTCGGCCAAGGCTGATGGTAACAGAAGCAAGGGACACAGATGTTTACCTGTGTTCGGCCCTCTCAATGGAGGTAAAACCCTACTTCTGCTTGATTAATATTGATGATATGGGTAGTACAAGAGTAGATCTACCATGAGATCGTAGAGGCTAAACCCTAAGAGCTAGCCTATGATGGTATGATTGTAATTGTGATCGGCCTTCTAAGGACCAACCTCTCCGGTTTATATAGACACCGGAGAGGGCTAGGGTTTACATGGAGTCGGTTACAAGGAAGGAAATATAATATCCCGATCGCCAAGCTTGCCTTCCACGCCAAGGAAAGTCCCATCCGGACACGGGCCGAAGTCTTGAGTCTTGTATCTTCACGCTTCAATAGTCCGGACGTCAGATACAGTCCGGTTGTCCGGATACCCCTAATCTCGACTCCTCAAGAGTCCCTGAACCAGGCTTCAATGACGATGAGTCCGGCGCGCAGTCTTGTCTTCGGTATTGCAGGGCGGGTTCCTCCTCCGAATACTCCAAGGTAATTATCGAACACTCAAACCGTGTCCGGATCCACAAGATGATCTTCGTATGCCACCGTAGAGAGAATGATGTTTCGCAAATGCAATCTGCTGAGAACTTTTCAAGCAACGTAACGTGTCATTACGGTCGGTTCATTATTCAAACCGTCTTCCCACAACCAGCCACAGCGCATATTGCGAGGCGGTTTCCTTGACACGTCTTGTCAAAGCAGAGATCGTGCCCCCTTATAACGGGATTCTCATCAATACGGGTATGGGTAGTCCCACCACATCATTAATCGTGGCGCTTGGGAAGCAAGCGATTCTCAACGGGCAAGTGGGGAGGCGCACCGCTTTCGTCGCCTCTATAAAGGGATAAGATTTCTCATTTTACGCATGCCTTCTTCCTTCTTCTGCCCACTTTGCCCTCGAGCTCCAGCGCCCAAGCCCAAGTCTCTTCCGCACAGCTAGACATGTCCGAGCAGGAGGCAAGTGGGTGGCTTCCACCGCCGAGGAGAAGCACATCACAGATCTTCGGGCGGCCGGATACTTGGTCAGCAGACATAGCGCACTGCCACCGGATGCCGGGCAGGTCATTCCGACCTCTGTGACCCCACGAGAGAGTCGGTTCGCCGCCCACCTCGCTCCTCGGACTGGGATTTACCCATCCCTTCATCCGCTGGGCTCATGTTCTATTATGGGCTAGACTTCCATGATCTAGCCTCAATTTCGCCCTCAACATCTCGGCGCTCATCGCCGCTTATGCAGGCTTTCTCCGCATCCGCCTCACTTCGCATGTGGCTGCAAATCTTCGCGGAAGTCAAGATTGTACGCGGCCAACAAGCGGAGTGTGGAGGGGCCATGGTGGGCAAGATGCCTAAAGTCACCTGGCTGGACGGCTCCTTCGCAGAGACCGTAAAAGGGTGGCAATCGGGGTGGTTCTACATCACCGAGCCGCGCGGCGCCAACTGGGCGGCGGCCCCCGAGTTTTGATCCGGAATCCCTATGCAGCTCACCTCCTGGGAAGAGAAGGGCCTATCCTGGGGCGATTCCACGGAGCTGGCCGGACTCCAGACATGTATCAAAAGCATGAAGGACAAGAACATCAAGCTTGTTAATGTGATCCGGGTCATGCTCGTTCGCCGAATCCTGCTTCTCGCCAAAGGCAAAGCGGTAATCTGTGGGAGTTCGCCCCGCCAACACTAGACGCCGAAGCTCTACGGCATGATGCACAAAGGCGCATGGAAAGTGTTGTTCAAGGCCTCCAAGTACTCTCCTCCTACATCCGAGGACCGCGGACTTCATGCAGCGCTGTTCTTAATCCGTGAGTTTTGGGACCACCACCGGGTTTAGTTTTTTTAATACATTCATGGGGTAGTTTTAAGTATACATATATATTTGCTTCAGGATTATGTGAAGACAAGCAGAGCAGATTGACTGTCCGCCTCTGTTTAAGATCCAGCGGATGCTCTCCCGACAGAGATAAGTAGTCCCGCACCATACAAGGTGCCGGAGAAGAAGGCCGAAAGAAGGCCCCGGGACCAGGAAGGGTCTCCGGCGTAAGGTTAAGGCTCAAGCCTCGTCCAAGACGATGAGGCGGACTCTCCCACGAAGGGGAGGAGGAAGAAGAAGAAGACGCCCATCCGGGAAGGATGAGGGGCTCAAGGAGCGGGCTAGGCGGCCGGAAAGGCCCTCGGCGCAAGGTCAAGATTCTCCTGTCGTCCGATGACGACGAGACACATTCCTCCCGCGGAGGCGGGGGGAATCAAGAAGAAATTCCATCTCCCCGCACTAGGGGGAGAAGAAGAGAAAAGCCGCCCCGGAGGGGGAGGCTGGGGCGTCCAAGAAGGGAAAGGTAACCCTTTCGGACTATTCCGCCACGGCCGCTTACAGCGAGGATGGGTGGCTACCCTGAGGGAAGCCCCCGGTGCGATCGTAAGTGTCCGCGTCCTATCATGGTTTCACTTCATAGTTTTTATACTTATAGTGCCGAACATATATGCAGTCCTGCCAGGGCTCACCCCGAGGAATCTTCCTCCGGGTCCCTGAGCAATTCGGCGATAAATTCGCTCCTGATGGCCACTACCCCTCCACACGCGGATGACACGGAGGTGTTGTCCCAAAGGCTCTTAGAGCAGGGGAGGTGACTCTGGAGATGCCCCACGGCGGGATTCCAGATGTCGGGCATGCGGGGTTCAAGATCCCCGCAGATCACGTCGATGAGAGCCGCAACAAGGCGAACTCTCGACCGAACACTGCTCTGGAACCCCCAACAGTTCCGGACTTGGGCGGGCAGCCCCCCGTTAGGGAGGGCGAGCCGCCTGCAAGCCGAGGACTTCGGGCGATCAACAAAGGCGGATAGCCTGGTGGAAGCGCCCAAGGTGCCTCCATGGAAGAAGAGCACCGCACTTTTATGAGTGCGGTGATTAAAGGTTCTGTCCGCCAAAAGCGACTAACTGAAGCTCGCACAAGCCCTCCGACGGGCTTTGAGGTAAGTAAAAATGTATGAAATTACTAATTCGATAGGTAGTAGCCCCGATACTCTGGTTGGTGTTCAAAGAAAAGCCAAACGGAGGGTCAACTATAATCCGCATGAGTCTAATAATAAGTATTGTTGTGAATGAGCAGGCTGTCCTTCTGCTGCTGCTGCCTGCATCGCCGAGGTTGCCGAATCAAGCGGCACTGAGCAGGCGCAGGAGAGCCTGGCCTCACGTAAGAGGCAGCTCAAGAGAACAAGGGTAAGTAATTCCCGCCTATGCGCTTAGGGATAGGCAGAATTGATGAGTCTAACACCTAAGTGTCATGATCATAAACAGGGCCACCACCAAAGTGGCGCCCCAAGAAAGCGCTGTCCGAGGTCGAAACAAAGCGCCTTGGAATGCAAGGAGCGCGAAAAGCAAAGTGCCAGAGTGGGCGAGGTAGTAGCAGGAGCTCCAGACCTCGGCAAAATTATGTAGTCCGTGGAGCATAATCAAGATGAAGGAGGCTGAGCTATGGGGCCCTTGTGAGTTTGAAGGATGCCAAGGCCAAGCCGAGAAAGCACAAAGCAGGAGATCCAGGAGGCCAAAAGATAGCAGCGGTAAGAAATTCTTTATGCAAAGCAAACATGTGGAGGAGGCGCTTTTACTTACTCGAATATGGAGCTCTCCAGGCATTTGCAGATCTGCCACGCAGCGCCTCAAACGCCATGGAGTTCTACCGCGCCTGTGAGGGGAGCTCAACAGAGAAGTTGTTCGTCCCAAAGATGTCAGGGCCGAACATCCGATGCTCTGAGCGACCAATTGAAGCAGCTTGGTCGAACTCACAGTATGCGGTTGAACTGGCTATGAAGGACTTCATAGTCGATGTGGCTCGTGAGCTACTTCCCAGTAGCTACTTTGGCCTGACAAGCGGATGGTGGATGCCTGCCCGCGGCTTGAAGTGATCAAGTGATCTGTTTGCATCGAAGGTGCTCGCCGAGCTTTTGCCCGCGTCAAGGTGCATTGGGGCAAGCTGGATGCGAAGAAGCTGGTCAAGGACGGGCCACCGGAGGCCAAGGCGCATCTCCATCCCGAATTGTACTACGATGGCGTGATGAAGGGTGCTCGTCTCGTCGCCAATGAGTGTACCAAGGACGCCATATTTGAAAGAATTCACTTCTGTCATGTTTGTAATTAAAGACGAAGTTACTTGCGCTATGTAGCGCTTTTGTTATTTAAAATATTACCTTCTGTGCCACTGTTTATAAAATCCTGAAAGTAGGCCAGTCGTCGGCTGTTCATGGAAAACCCGGACACTCTTTACCCAAATGTTTGGTCCCTTAAGCAGGTGTCCGGCGCAGCGAACAAGGCAATCGGACTATGCGGCTTTATAACTTTCACTTAGCCATAGAAGTCTACAATTTTAAATTTCGTGAAGCCCCTAGAACTGAAGACCGAATCGGGCGCTTATGCACGCCTAGATCGGACGAAGCCAATTTATCGCTAAGCGGAAAATCTTAAGGATTTTAAACCTCTCTAACAGCAACTAGCTCTCACCACATCATGCCGGGCCGCCGGCTTTCATCGAGGTGCTCGTCCGAAGAACCACGACACAATCGCAGAGTTCTCCTCGCGCTACCTTAGCCGATATAACGGAACGTAAGGCACCAAAACAAGGGAGCCGGGCAATCCCAATCAGAGACCCAAGACATGATTCGAGCTGATGCATATAGTGTTATAAGTTTGGGGTGCCGATCGTTGAAAGTGTTCAGACTTTAGTTGCCATATAGCGGGCGCCATAAGAAGCCCCCGGTAAACCGCCGCACTAAGGTGTACGGATGCAATATCAAATAAACATTTATAAGATAAAATGCTCAAATGAGAATAATAAGTCGACGCTATATATAATCTCTCATTGACAAAAATACGCTTAAGCTGCACATTTACAATGGATGCGTAAGCAAATATAAAATGGGACTATTTGACATGTACTATCCAAAGGGCGTGCTGTGTTCGGATAGATAAAGCAGGTATAATGATCGTAAATAGAATCCAGCTGGTGTTTCCTTCTGCACAACGCCTGCTGCCTCCTTGGATGTCTCTTCCCTATAAGTCCGCACCGCTCTTTTGAGGATGCTGCACCAACGCTGTGTCCCGAAAGGTAAGAGGGAAAGAGTATGAAAGTATTTGGCGGTTACCCGCACTATTGATCGAGTCGTTGATGTGCCTCCTCTTATGCCCATGGTATTTTGCGCGAATTGTGCACGCGGCACAAATGCTGCTTTGATGGGGCTCAAGCGAGGCCGGACTGCTAGTCGCGCTTTGGCGTGCTCGACGATCCTGCTATGGGTGCTCCTGACTCGCTTGATCGTGGCTCGGGTTGTTGTTGCCGGATTGGTTTGTTGGAGAAGGTCGATTGTACTTCGCCGCAAGGGCTGCAGATGTTCTTCTGTTCGTAGGGAGCGGACCATATTTCGCCACCGCTATGACCCGCGTGGTCCTGCATCTTGAGCTTGAGATATGCGTAATGTGGTACCGCTTGAATCGGCGAATGCGGTTCGTCTCGAGCAGGCATGGTAACCATCATGAAGGGGACGATATCAAGATTAACTCTTCGCTTCGAAGTTATCCGAGATCCGAAACCACTTCCAATGTTATAGAGCCTGAATAGCGGGCCTCTACTCCAGGAATTACACCTTTAAAGGTGGTTTTAGTGGGCTTGATCGCTGAAGGATCACGCCCATTTTATGCGACCGTGTCCCGGTAAAGCAGGTTCAGCTGCCGCCACCGCCCATAAGGGCGCTACAGGAGGTGGAATCCGTCAATGATTGGGTCTAGGACCAATGCGGCCGAGCCGCGGTGACGGATGCTAGTAGGGTGGTCCCTATGATCGAAGGTGATCGGACAAGCTGACCATGGGTTGAATTTGGGGCGATCGCTCCATCGCATAGACGCCCCTTAGTGCCCGCTTCGTTCCGCTGGGGATATGCATGGCGAGATCATGTTGACCGCTTAAACCTGGGGATTTCTTCCGTCTCTCTGTTCGGACGCCGAGGCCTCGTCATCATCGCCGCAGCCCTTGTCCTTGTCTTCGGCGCTTATCTTGCCACCTGTTTGAATACCCAAAGAATCTCTATTGGTGTGGTTGGCTGGCTAGTCCGGTGCCATGAATTTGGCATGAGCGCCCAAAGATGCGGTCCAGATCGACGGTCCTCGCTATTTCTTTTGAACGGCTTCTTCCGCGACCGGCTTGGATCCATCAATCCGCGCTGACTCGTCGTGTCTTCGTTGTCGCCGTTGTTCCGCCGCTTATGTCTCATACGCCGGGCTTGCCGTTATTGTCGCGCCATCCGAATTGCCGACTGTGGTGTAGTGCTGCGCGAGCCAACCAACTATCCTCGCCCATGTAAAAGCGGGTCATTAGTGTTGTCAGAGCTGCCATGGACTTGGGTTCTTCCTGGCCGAGGTGTCGGGCGAGCCACTCGTCACGGATATTATGCTTGAAAGCCGCTTAGGGCTTCGCGTCCGGACACCAACTATTTGGTTCTTTTTAGTTAGGAACCGAGTCCGCATTTCCTAGCTGACTCTCCGGCTGTTGACCGATGTGGCTCAAGTCATCGGCGCCGTGGTCGACATATGTTCCCCGAAGTTGTCGAGGAATGCGCCTTCCGTGTTTTCCCAACTGCCAATGGAATTTGGTCGGTGTTGTTTAGCCAAGCCGGGCTGGCCCTTTGAGCTTAAGGGGAGATATTTGATGGCGGTAGATCGCCTCAAGGGCCATGTGAATGTGGAGAAGGAAATCTTCGATCCATACTGCGGGGTCTGTTGTGCCATCGTATGATCCAATGTTTACGGGTTTAAACCCTTCTGGGAATTCATGATCCATTACTTCATCAGCGAAGCAGAGGGGGTGCGCGGTGCCTCTGTGCCGGGCTATGTGGCTACGCAGGTCGAATTGCTCTGGGTGGCTATATTTGGCCTGGCCGGACTTGTTGAAGGTGTGTCCGGCATGATGGTCCTCGTCGCATACCGAGGCGCGCCCCCGCGATCCGTAGATCGATCTTGGCTGTCCCGTTTTGTTACCCCGGGCCGTAGTATGTTGGTGTGGGGGTGTTGGCTAGTATGCGGACTGGTATGCCGTTTTATCCCAGCCATGAGGTGGCCGGTCAGCCGTATGGTACTCGAGTCCGTATTCCTCTGCTGCCAGAACTTCCGTCCATCTATCTGTGAGCAGATATTGATCAGCTTGGAGTTGCTGTTGTTTCTTTTTCAGGCTCCTCGCAGCGGGCTATAAGTCGACGCTGAAGCGCCCTGCTTACGGGATCCTCAGCACGCCAACTCGCTGCCGCCGAGGCTAATCTCGCCTTCGGAGGGGGGCATGTAGCTGTCCTCCTTCGGTATTCGTCCGCCGCTGTTCTTCCGGCTGACTCGCCATCCTCCTGCTCGCCCGCTCGAAAGCGGGCTGATCAAGGTTGTATTCTTCTTCGGCACCATTCGGATTGTTTTCGTCTCCTGGGCCGGTATTAGTGTGGCGGGGCTTGGAGTGGCGCCGACGACGCCCATTCTTTGGTTTTTTCCCTGAGGTTTTATCCTCCGTTGCCTCATCGCCATTTGTCTCCTTCGGAGTGTCCACCATATATATGTCATAAGAAGAGGTGGTTGTCCACCGCCCAGTGAGCGGTGGTTCGTGTTCTTCTCCTGCATCGTCGTCCATACCGTCGATGTCTTCGGAGTCGAAATTCTGTACCTCGGTTAAGTCATCGACTGTGGCAATGAAGTGGGTGGTGGGTGGGCAACAAATTCCTTCGTCACTTGCCTCCCACTCAAGCCGGACATAGTTCGGTGAAGAGCCTCCTGACAAAGAGAGAGACTTTAATGAGTCCAGCATGTCGCCAAAGGGCGAGTGCTGGAAGATATCCGCAGCGGTGAACTCCATTATCGGAGCCCATCCTGGCCCGACGGGCTCAGGAGTGTGCGGACTAGAACCAGCGTCCGGATACGAATCCGGGGGTTCGGAGTCGTGGGCCACCGCAGAGGTAAGACCCGTGTTCGGCTCCACCGCCGGCGAGGGCGCGACCTGGGCGGGTCCATCCTCCGCCCTTAGGGCAGCGCAGCCGCCCGGATCTAGGTCCGAGATACTACGGGGCGATACCTCAAGCTTCGCCTCGATGGCAAGTCTAAGCCGTGCTCGCCGAGACTGTCCGGTGCTCTCGATAGGCCCAAATCCATCAAGATCAAGTCTCCGCGGATGTCCGCCGTAGTTCAGGTTTCGAACTCGACCTGGTGGCTGGGGCGAGCTGCCGATCGCTTCCAGATGGCCAAGCGAGTTGGCCCGCAGCAGAAGCCGCCGAACACGAAGATCTGTCCGAGGGGAAAGTCTCGCCTCGACAGCGCTGTTGATGATGATCAAGGAGCCATCGAGCCTAACGGCGACGCATACGTAGGAACTCCCAATGAAAGCACCAATGTCGGTGTCATAACCGCGGATCTCGGTAGGGGGTCCCGATCTGCAAGGCCAAGGTTGATGGTAAAGGAAGCAAGGGACACAGATGTTTACCCAGGTTCGGCCCTCTCGATGGAGGTAAACCCTACTTCTTGCTTGATTAATATTGATGATATGGGTAGTACAAGAGTAGATCTACCACGAGATCGTAGAGGCTAAACCCTAAGAGCTAGCCTATGATGGTATGATTGTAATTGTGATCGGCCTTCTAGGACCAACCTCTCCGGTTTATATAGACACCGGAGAGGGCTAGGGTTTACATGGAGTCGGTTACAAGGAAGGAAATATAATAGCCGGATCGCCAAGCTTGCCTTCCACGCCAAGGAAAGTCCCATCCGACACGGGCCAAGTCTTCGCCTTGTATCTCACGCTTCAATAGTCCGGACGTCGTATACAGTCCGGCTGTCCGGATACCCCCTAATCCTGGACTCCCTCAGCATGCTCGGTGTCTTTGTACCATCTACTCGTCTGCAAACGGCTGGCTCTTTTCAAGACAACCTGCTTGCTGATGCCCGATCCTCGCAGGTTTCCCAGACACCGACTTGATGATCCTACGGAGGTTGCTGTGGTGCCCCTCGACATGCTACCACTACCCGTCCACCTGTCCTTCATGCGCGATCACTACTGGGCGGGCATGAAGGCCAACTGGATTGTCCTCATCCACCAATCCGGCAGTCCGTGGCGTCTCGTAGATATCTACACCCAGCGAGAGATCACCCTTCCATCTTTGGATACCGCCACCATCGAGCCTTGCAGCCCACCGGACACTCCTGCCTACTACGCACGAGATGCGTCGAGCTTTTGGCTCGACCTCTGTTTCCTGAAGGTTGTAATCATGGCGCCCACACCATCGTAAGACTACATGGATTACAAGCTCATTGTCGTGTTCAACATGGGATTAGTCTATTCGAATCCGCCGCCATACATGGTTATGGCTCATCGTCGATCCTCTTTACCCAACACTTCGTTCGATGCTATAGTGCACGATGGCATCGCTTATGCGGTCGACGCACGATTGGCTGCCTATACCGGTGGAATCTATCGTCGTGTAATTGTTCTATTTCATATCATCTTTACCTTAAGAATACGAACGCCTATTCATTGTTACAAATTTAGAATATATAGTATGTCTATAACCACATCATTGCTATATGTTCCTCTCATTCCCTAGATTTTATGACCACACATGTTATTGTTAGAGTTGATATGAGAACAATTGGTATCTAATGATTGTTAGAATAGATATTATGAGTATAACCTCATAATTGCTATATGTTACTCTCATTTCCAGGATTTTTATAACAACACATGTTATTTCTTAGAGTTGATATGATAACTGTAGTAAGTGCTATGGTAGAATATGAGTAGGCCCTGTCATATCTGTTTTCCTATCATTGTTACATGATGTTTGAACCATGATATATTGCTAGAATATGAAAGCCATTGGCTTATTTTTTAACTTGGGGTATGATTATGACCACGACATTGCAATTCTCTCTCTATGATATGTGTCACCGTTATAATAATCTTAATTCCACACATACTCGAACATGATTGTTTATTTTGTCCTTTTGGTCTCCAATTTGAATTGTGCAGCAAAGAACGAATGCGCTGCCTTCATGATTCCAGGACCTGGAATCATACCACCGATGGATGGTGGTTTATCGCCGCTTAGTCGACAAGGGTCATTTGATGCTCATTTGCACGCACTAAATTGACCAAACCATTTCATCAAACCACATGCAAGACAATGCCCGGGACGCTCGTGACATTGATGGCTATGGCTGCTTCGTGTCCGAGAAAGATCCCAGCTCCTTTGGGCCAAAGCGATTCAATCGAGGCGGGTTTACAGCCTCGCAACCACTCCATGTTCCTCGAGCTCAATTATCTGATCACCCAACCAATCATCGATCATATCACCGGCGATGATTACCGTGCTATGCAACTTCCATTCGCCAGGGGGGACTGTGTTTACACATCATACCATGGGTTTCATGAATCACCATATCCAGAGATTCGTCGACACAGCTTGTTGCCGATAATCTTCGCAGTGTGAAAGGCATCAAGCTTCCATGCGATGGATGGCTTTTGCAAACCCGACATGCGGCGATGTGGTTCACGCCAACAGAAATATGCACAACTTGATTCGCATCGATATGTAGATCGAGCCATGTATTCGCTGCTGTAGCACGACCTCTTTTGTTGGATATTATGTACTCTTGTTAGTTTGAAGCACTCCTCCGGTTTGAAGGATAGATACCTTTCGATCAAGTGCATCCTAACTCACCGCAGCAGATGTACCGATAATGATGATGGAGATGATGTGCAGTATATATATATATATATATATATATATATATATATATATATATATCACTTAGGCTTCAAGTGGGTACTTGTTAGTTAAACCTATGGTTAAAATGTGACACTAAATACAACTAGTAAGTAGTACAGTAGTAGTACTAGTATACGTCGGTCAAATTATTCATCACGTCCACACAATGAATTGACGTGACAACACGCTGCGCGTGAGGTGACACAAGAATCTCGGTGACATGTTCGGGTATTCTGGACCCAGATTTGGAGTACCACTTATCTATCAAAATCTTTCATATTCACTTAAAACAGTTGATTGATCATACATTGAGTACCATATAACTGGAATTAACCCATGCAAGTCGAAGAAGGATTGGCCGGTGCTGCCGGCTGGCGTCAAGTTCGATCCCACGGATCAGAGCTGATCGAGCACCTTGAGGCCAAAGTGAGTGCCGACAAGATGAGATCTCACCTCTCATCGATTTGTTCATACCAACCATCGACAATGAGCACAAGATATGCTACACCCATCCCGAGAAACTTCCGTAAGACACCGATCGGCCGTCTACTTGCACAAACATATTCCTTTGTTTATAGCTCTATTTTTCTTTTTAGACGCAGACCTGGTGAAGCAATTACAATTTGGCAGTTCATAAAAAGTGAAACAAGTGACTGCAACATGCCAAAGATGTTATGAAAATGCCAACTACGTACACTAAAACCTGTATTGGACAATATTGCAGGTATCACACTGAGTGGCCTAAGTAAGCATTTCTTCCAGCGCAATTCCAGGGAGTTCTAAAGGGGCACGTGGACGCATTGCAAGATACAGCCAGAGTGTGGCATGCACGCGATGTGGCACAACACCGGCAATACCTTGCCGGTGATGGTCAACGGCCGGCAAACGGGCAGCAAAAAGGTTCTGGTGCTGCACACCAACAAGAACTTCGACCATCAGAGGACCAACTGGGTGATGCACCAGTACCACCTCAGGGACCTGGAGCAAGAGAAGGAGCGGGAGCTGGTCCTCTACAAGATTTTCTACCAGACGAACACTAGGGCCAGGAGTAAAAATATTATAAGTTAGTTTGGTATTGGTACTTGTACTACCTTGTCATCCGCAAGTTGATATTGTTGTTAACGATCTTTTGGTATGAACTTGGCATTTGCTTCCAACCATCATGCCGAGGGTTGACGTGGATATAAAGCTGAATCATTTGTTTCGCAACGAATTTTCAGGCACCTGATTTTTATTTGATGGGTAGCATAAGCACCTGCGTTCGAGTTCCCAGTTCTCCAAAGTTTTTGAAACAAGTGCATGCTCTTATTATCACAATGAAAAACAATATCCCCGCTGCATCCCGCTTATCATTGCATTTGCAGAATTCTCTCGCTTATTGAGCACGATATTCTTTTTCAGGTCGAGCAAGTTTCAACTGGGTTGTAGACTGCCCAGCTTGGTTTTGTTTTTAACAGTGCCCAGCCCATGATTTACAACGGGCACAAAGATCCAGAGGTATCTCATCGCCTCGCCCGCCAAAGATTAGTTATATTTTGTCTTACAACATCCGCAGGCAATTTTTTTACTGAATCAAACACACAGCCCAGTTCCATTTTCCTCTTGAAACGCATGTCCTACATCCATTTTCTAATCTCTACCTATGGTTTTACTAGTTCATATACACGTATCATTATATTGAAAATACATAAAATTCCCTTTTCATATTTACATCCTTATTTTTGTTGTTGTTTTCCCTCCTCGGCGTTGATTTTTTTACCACTGGTTTTCCCTTAAACCAACTCAATTGTCCCACGTCTTATTTGCTTACAAAAACAAAACGATTTTTTTGGCAAATCAATAAGTTCTTAAAAATGTTTATCATTTCGATTACAAAAGTTCGGACTCCACCAAATATGCAAAATAAGGTTGAACTTTTGACCGTGGTCCCGGGCAGAAAATGGGCTGTAATAAATTACTTAAGAATTAGCACATGGGCTGCAAATTATTAAAAATAGCAAATGGGCTCTATGTTGTCTGCCACAGATTTGGAGGCTGACTTGTGGGCCTACTAAGTTCATGCGTACACAAGGTTTATCAAAAAAGAAACTTAGTCAACAATCGACTCTACCAGCGTCAGACCGTTAGATGTCAATCTAACGGCAATCGTGCTTCTTCAGTCTCTGATCTTCCTGCCCCAGCCCCCCAAACCAGCGTTGTCGGAACTGCCTGCTCCTGCCTCCCATGGCCGGCTGTGCTACCGGGCAGGCCTCACGGCCCCATCATATACTCGCATCCATGGCCTGTTTATCCCTCTACTCACCCACACCTCCTGTTATTTTCCGGCAATGCCACCAACCACCAACCTCATATTGTCCATCACAGGCAGCCATCGCCGTGTCTTCCCCAGCTCCATGCCGTTCCCTTCGTAGGCCTCACCGTCGTCCACCGTCCTGGTGCTCTCGGCGCGGCGTGGTCAACATGGTCAACGAACGACATCCATCCGAAGTGGACTGTATGTGGAGAGGCTGACTGAAAGTGCTAGTTATCGACTAGAGGGGGGTGAATAGGCGATTTTTATGAAAGTCTTCAAAACACGGATGTTTCAAAGACAAACAACAGAAATGACCTAGTTGATATGCAGCGGAAGATAACTACAACAAGCAAGCCATAGTCAAGTATGCAATAATGTGAACGGACACGACTAGTAGCAGCTATGTAGTAAGGATCAGATGGAAGATAGTATGAAGCCAAACAACAATAGAAGTCAAGCAAAGAAGTCAAACAGATAAGACATATAAGCAATGACTTCACGAAGACAAACTTAGGGTAAAGGAGGGAAGGATAGAACCAAATACTAGTTGAAGACACAGATTTGTTGGACCAGTTCCAGCTTGATGTGACAACCTGACATCCGGTTAGGGAGGCTGAGATTCAACTCAAGACCGCCTTCACCTTATTCCCTTGAGCTAAGGACACACAGTCCTCACCCAATCACTCGTAAGTCTTCAAGGTAGACTCCGAACCTTCACAGACGACGCTCACCGCAATCCACAATGACTCTTGGATGCTCAGAACGCGACGCCTAACCGGCCGGAGGATTCACAGCCCTCAAGTGTAATAAGTCTTCAGGTCACACAGACAGAAAACTTCAAAGATGCCTAACACTCTTTGGCTCGGGTGTTTTGGGCTTTTTCCTCGCAAGGATTTCTCTCTCAAAGGCTTCAAGGTGGGTTGCTCTCAAACGACAAAAGCCGTGCACTAACTCCGAGCAGCCACCAATTTATGGTGTAGGGGTGGGCTATTTATAGCCACTAGGCAACCCGACCTGTTATGTCCGAAATGACCCGGTCACTAAGGAACCGACACGTGTTCCAACGGTCGATTTCAAACACTCATGGAAACTTTACTTGGGCTATAAGCAAAGCTGACTCATCCAGCTCGATAAGTTTTGCTCTCATTGTCTTCGTCAAGACATAGGATTTGGGTTGAGCATCACTTCACCATTCTCGACTATGATCACTTGGACCCCACTTAACAAAGACGGTCGTTCCTACGACTCAACAAAGAAGAAAAGGAAACAACGAAACAACACAGCCTTCAAGGCCCATAGTCTTCACTCAATGTCTTCTCATGTCATAGTCTTCAATGTGAATATCTTCACATACCACCATTGTCCTCAATGTCTTCATACATTTTAGGGTCGCTCCGTAGGTAAACCGAATCAATGAGGGACACTACCAAAGTATCCTGCAATTCTCACAAACGATTAGTCCTCAACCACATTTGTCGTCAATACTCCAAAACCAACTAGGGGTGGCACTAGATGCACTTACAATCTCCCCTTTGGTGATTGATGACAAACTGGTTGAAGTTTTCAACGGGATAAAATATGTGAAATTGTAAAGGATAGGAATTGTCTTCATAAGTGGCAAAGGCTCCCTCAAGATGTGCATATAAGTAGTTTTCTTTTGGAATGCAAATGCACATGGCAGGTTGTACTTGTGGAGATCCTCTTCAACTTATGAAGATAATTCATCATGCATGAAATGATATATCTAAGAGAATGACATGCATAATGAAAAATGGACGCCTGAGAATGATCTAAGTGCGGAAGTTATCGCCGCACATGCGTAATTTATCATCGCACTGTGGTAAAGCAAATAAGTAGCGCATTTACCATCGAGTTTAAGTGTTACAACTCATAAGAACTAAATGTTTCAAAAACGAGTTGTAAACACTAGGAAAAATATAGTGCAACCGCCTTATGAACCCGCTTGAAGATTATCAAACTCATATGCTTCTCCCCTTTGTAAGTAAGGACCAAAAGGTTTGAAGACATAGAGCATCTACTCGCCCTCTTCTCAAGAAGATGATGCAGCAGGTTGTCGTTGTTGGTTGGCGGTGCATTTAGCTGGGCGCAGGTCGATTCATGCGTAAGTAGGGGCGTGAAGTAGCATCGGCTTCATCAACGATCACTCGGCGTTGACCGCTGCCGCGAGGAAGAATAGTCGAGTCTTCAAGAGATGGAGTTCGCCAGAGGAATGCATTCCGTGGAGGAGTGGAGTCAAACTTGAAACGCTCAAAGAAGCCATCGCCTTGAAGATCAGCTTCAAAGACCGATCGTGGTCAAACTCTTCCATGATCGCCGACAAGTCTCGTGAGTGACAAAAGCATTCTTGGTGGCAAGGTTACGAATGCGATTGACGCCCACCAAGAGGCTTTGCATTTGACGCTTAGCCAGAGTGATGCTTATCTTGCTTTTGATGCAGCGCCACAACAAGTTCTCGATCGTTGAGGACTCGAGAGCGCTTAGAGGCCTTTGGCCAATTGTGCTCTCGGGGCTTCAAATTGCTCACGATGAGGCGACGTGTGTTCCCAGCCAGGGATAGACACGAGATACCGCTTGGACGCCTTCCATAGGTTGAGAGAAGCTGTGGTGATCTGCGCTCAAGACTTAGTGGCGCTTTTGGCAGGCTCAGGTATATGGCTTCAATGTATATATCAACCTCTCGTAGAAAGATCGATGATTGCGGCAGAGGTTGATAGTTGATAGCAAAGTGCATCTTGATGAGGCGATGACCCATGGAGCATAGAACTTCGCATCAAACAGATCAGATCCAGAGGCAGCCAATTGTCGGATGAAGAAATCTTGCGTGTTGAAGTTGATCCCATTGAGGATATATAAGACCAATGTCTTCATTGCTCCTTCAAGCTTTGCAGACGATGAATGCCCTTTATGGGCCATAGAGTTCGCCAGATGATGTGATATATGGTACGAGGCGATACTCAAGGTCATCAACAAATAAGTGTTGAGGGTATTCAAGGTCATGTGGCGATGGCTTCATCATGCTCAAGATCCGACTCATGTCGGGTTCTGGCTTATGAAATATGCTTTCCAAGGCATCGCGGTGGAGTTGACATCCAGGTTCAAACAGCTCTCCGGGAGTGGGTAGGCCTGTGAGCTCAATGATGTCAAGAGCTTTGGCTTCATGATGGATATTTCCAGTCATCCACTCGAGAACCCATGTCTTCGTATCTCTGTTGTAGCCGCGGATGTGGAGTGTGGCATAGAATTGAAGCACTAATTCTTCATTCCAGTGCTCTTTGTCTGTTATGAAGCCAAGCAGACCTGCATCATGAAAGCAATCAAGTGCTTCTTCTAAGCACGGCAGTCCGGCAATGGCTTCAGTTTCGAGGCGCATATGAGGGAAAATGCGGCCTTGGTCATACAGAACACAGGAGTAATAACTTCTTTGCTGATAGCTCCAGAACCGGTCAGATGAGATCCTTGGCCTTGTGTAGGGGTTCTTTGCACTGTCAAAGAAAGTATTGTGGGCTTTGAAGCCATTTGCATTGAAAGAACCAGCTTGAGGTGGCAAGGTTCGAAACCTTGGCGCCTTGGCTTCGCTTCGGACCGGAGGCCTATGCTCAATATGATAGTCGAATTGAGGACCAGAGGCATGAGGCGGAGGGACCGGAACGGGCCATCTTACTGTGACTAGCTTGCCATAGTTGTATGCTTGCTTGGTTGTGTAGGGCCTTTGTGGCGGAACTGGAGCATTGGCAGCAACTGAGGCTTCAGGCTGCTCAGCAGATGCTTCGGGAGCAGCTTGCCTCATTGGCTTCGTGCATAGTTCCTTCATTGGCTTCGTGAGCAGTTGGGACAGTTCACATTGGCTTCAGCCATGACCACGCCATTGGCTTCATTGGTGTTGGAGGTGGCAACCTCATTGTTTTCAACCTCCACTTGAGGAGCCGGAGGGTCGGGCATCGCACGCTGATATCGTGGATCACTTCTTCACCATCGGGGTGTAGGAACACGCTTCTTCTTCTTCTTCTTGGTGTCGCCGTCGATGTAGCCGGATTGTCTTCAAGAGCTTTGGCTTCGCACTCGTAGACATTCACAGCTTGGAGTGGCTTTTGAAAACACTTGACATGCAACGGGTTGGTGGTGCACTTCTCCTTCTGGAACGCTCGGAAGAGGCACTTGAGGCCTTTGACCTTTGCAAAGCCTGCGAAATGCTGGTGACGCATTTGGAGATGGGGTTGCTTGGGCCTCAAAGTCTTCCTCTTCTTCTTGGTGTTGCTGTTGGGGAGTGACTTGTTGTTGGGGAGTACTGGGGGAGTCTTGTTGTTGCGGGCTATCAGCCCATGAAGCATCCTGTGCAATTGGCGTCAGAGGACAACCAATGCTGATGAGTTCGCTATTCGTACGAATAGGCGATGATACCACATTGTACTCGATTTGAGGAAGAACTTCATCATCTTCAACATTGTCATGGTGACCAATGTCTTCAGCAGTGGGGGATCACCGCTGAATCTCTTCACCTCGTGGAGCCTCTGGAAGCAGGCTCATGAACAGTCATTCAAGTTCTTGGTTGCAGAGCGGGACGAACCACGTAAATGGGTTCAACAATCAAGGGCTCTGTGGGAGCAGCCCGATTCTTCTTGGTCTTTAGCTTCTTCTTGAGGAGCAGCATCGAGGCGCCAGGATTTTTCCTTTTTCTCGCTTCAGCCTCGGCAGCCCTTGTCTTTTTCTCTCGCTCGTATAGCTGACCGCATCTTTGGCTTCGAGCCACCATGCTGCTTGGGAAGACTATGCGGGCTCTTCCTGCCTTGAAGGTGCAGCTTGGTCACCAAGACTTATTTTTCTTTGCAGCCATCCTGGGTCGATGCCAGACGGCCAAGTGCCTTGCGCTTCAAATTTCATTGTAGGCAAGCACACACTTGTCACCAGAGCCTTCATGCGCCACGAGCCTCCGCTTCTTCATGCTTCTTGACAAAGTTTTCTTTGAGGTCGCAGCATGACTTTGAAGTTTTTGACGCCTTGTACAATCGAGTGCAGCCATATGCTTCTTGAACTGAGCCTTCTCATAGTCAATTTTGTGCTTCAGTTCATCAACTACCGAGCTAGAGCTAGCTCGTAGCAATGGCTCCATTGAAGGAGATGTCGAGGCCAATTGGAAGTTGCAGATCTTCAAAGTTGATGTTTGGTGTGTCAAACCACTCATCTATGAAGTGATGGATGATTGCCACATCAAAGAGGGGCAAGTTGTTGAAGATTTCGCTTCTTCTTTGCTCTTGATAAGCTGCTCAAGAGCATCATCTACAAGATCGCCATCACTTGATGATCAATGTGCTCTTCACGAGAATGGCAGCAGGGTCGATGTCGCTTCAAGATTCTTGACACTTTTCTTTCTCTTCTCCGTCTTCTTGGAGATGCGGGATTGATCCTCAAACTGTGCACTGGCTTCAGGAGGTGCAGTGGCTAGTGGCTTCACACGAGAAGCTTTTGGAGGAGCAGCTGACTTTGCAGCCTTGACTTTCTTAAGCTTCTGCGGGTTTGGAGCAGGAGCAGGAGCTGGATCTGGGGCTTCATCAGATTCATCATTGTCATCAGAGTGATCCACTTTGGCACCTTGGACCAAAACATAAGTGATGAGGCCTTCAAGGTTTGAAAACGGACCGATGACATTGGGTTCAGACGTGAGCCGTCAGCACGGGGAGCAGAGGGACCAGGGTTGAAGTCTAATCCCAATGACTTCTTGTTTTCCTTTGCAGAAGCCTTTGCGCGGCCGGAAGTTGCGCTTGAAGAGATTGTCATCGCGACACCAGAGCAAAGACGCTGGTCGGCATTTTCAGTGAGGTCCACGAACCATGCAAGGATAGAAACCTTGTGCAATAGCTTCAGCCATGCTCTTGGGAGGGAGACCTCAAATGTAATATCACCCCAAGGGCTTCGATGGCATTCTTCTCGGCATATTCTTGTGTGACGAAATTGTACTTGAACCACTGTTCAGCCTAATAGTGTCGAATCCATTGGATTCGTGTCTTGAGCTGATTATAAGTCTCTTCAGATCTGTCTTGTACAGCTCGCAAGGTCATCAGCAGATCTTTTGAGGTTCCTCACGATGCTATCTCGCCGCCTTTCCCGACTGATTTATCTCAGAGCCATGAGCTTCAAACTGAATGGCTTCACAATCAAAGGCTTCAAAGGCTTGCGCTTGGTTGATGACACAGAACTGGCTTCGGAGAGTTGGTTTGATGTCAAAGAATTCTGCAAACGAATGCGCACTATGAGAACCAAGGATTCTCCCACGGACATGTACATGTGACAAAGATTAGAGATGCGAGGAAGGGAAGAGGTCATATGCATTCTCGTAAGATTTTGAAGATAAATCGGTTTGAAGACATTGACCTAATGATGCGAAGACATTCACTTATACGCTGAGAGTTGGTTCCAGATTTGTACGAATCCGTGAATAAGTACAAGTGAGGAATCTAACTAGTTGTGAAGCTTAAGTGAATATACTAAGCAGTACGAGATGCAGACAGAATAGATCTAACTTTGTATGGGCAGAAACCATTTTTGGCAAGTAGGATGAATCTTGAAGATCAAAAAGATGGTAAAAATAGAGATATATTTACCGCTTCAAAGAACTGCTAGACGGAAGGAAAGGAGGCTGAGCAGTTCAGTCCACCGTGCCCTAACTTGGCGACGGAGGACACCTACGGCGGTGGCGGAGATGAAGATGTTTGCGGCCGGCGTGAGGACGGCGTCGGAGAAGTCGCGGCAGCTAAGCGCTTCGTCGCCGGCGTCGTCGAGAGCTAGTGGTGGCGTTAGGGTTTTGACGAGGTGGAGAGGTGGAAGAAGATTTTCTTTACCGCAGGGGACAGGTATTTATAACAAGGTGTGCGGCGCAGCGCAATTACGCAGGTGCCCCTAGCGGTTCACATCTGAGGGGCACGTGGCACGCATGCAACATACAATGAGATGTCCCATGTTCCCATGCCCGCCCGGTTTGTCGGAGGGTCGTTCCGGCTTCTCCGGAGTTCAACAGTAATGATGGATCATTTAAAACAGACTTAAAGTTTGTCTCTGTGTCTTCTGCTGACAAGGACGCAGAGAAGACATTCGACAGTTTCAATAGAATGCATATGATTTGGACAGATAGAGTTTGAGATAGAAAGCATAGAGAGATTGGGGTCCGATCACATTCACTTAGTTCAAAAGATTCAACTTGAAGACATAGCTATAAGTGAATGCTGCAGAGGACAGAAATATATATCAGACAGCAACCAAATCATCATAGTGAAGAAAATCATGAAAATAGGTTGAAGTTGAAGTCAAATCAAATGCGAATAGCTTCAAGAAATAACGCCATGAGTGAAACACTTCAAACAAAGAAATTTGGTGGTATGCTACCCACCGTGATAGTAAGTATTAGACCTGCATACGCACAATTATCGTGGCGCCCAAGTCAAATTCCACGTTAATGTATTCACATTTAGAATGTAAGTCTTCACCGATTGAAGATATACGCTACTTCGTGTGTTGCACATCTAAGTCATCAACATGCATAAGTGTTAGGATGTGTGCTTGATCACGTGACATTTGAGGATTCCAAGATATTTAGCTCACACCGTAACTTGTAAAACCTTTTCTCATCCAAGGGCTTTGTGAAGATATCTCGCCGCTTGCTCTTCAGTGTTGACGTGAATGATGTCAATATCTTTCTTCATGACATGATCCCCGAGAAAATGATGACGAATTTCAATGTGCTTTGTCTTCGAGTCTGCCGGACTGGATTGTTGGCAATCTTGATGGCGCTTTCGTTGTCGCAGAAAAGAGGTACTTGTGTCGATTGATGCCATAGTCCTTGAGAGTTTGCTTCATCCATAGAAGCTGAGCACAGCAAGATCCAGCGGCAATGTATTCAGATTCTGCAGCTTGAGAGTGACACACGCTTCGCTTCTTTGAAGACCAACAGACGAGTGATCGCCCCGTAAAGTGACATGTGCCTGATGTAGACTTGCGATCCACTTTGTCACCAGATAATCAGCATCCGAAAATCCAACTAAATCAAATTTTGAGCCCTTTGGATACCATAATCCGAGTATTGGGGTGTGAGCCAAATATCAAGAATTCGCTTCACGCCTAAGTGATGCGATTCCTTTGGTGCCGCTTGGAATCGAGCACACATGCAAACACTAAGCATAATATCCGACCTAGATGCACATAGGTAAAGTAAGGAACCAATCATGGAGCGGTATACCTTTTGATCGAACTCTTTACCATTGTCGCTGGACCCAAGTGGTGTTTATCGGCATTGGTGTCGTGTATCCTTTGCATTCTTGCATTCCAAACTTCTTCGCATAATCTTGGAGGTATTTTTCTTGAGATATAAAGATGCCATTTCTTTGTCGGCGAATTTGAAGACCAAGGAAGAACTTGAGCTCTCCCATCATGGACATCTGATGTTGCTCTTGCATCATGTATCCAAACTCATCACTATACTTCTGGTTGGTGCAGCCGAAGGTAATGTCATCCACATATATTTGGCATACAAACAGTTCACCATCATATGTCTTCGTGAAGAGTGTGGTATCAAGGTTTGAAGCCTTTGCTCTTCAGGAAGTCTTTGATTGTATCATACCAGGCGCGAGGAGCTTGTTTGAGGCCATACAGTGCTTTATTTAGCTTGTACACCATATCAGGATGTTTTGGATCTTCAAAGCCAGGTGGTTGAGCGACATATACTTCTTCTTCAATCTTGTCGTTGAGAAATGCACTCTTCACATCCATTTGATAGAGCAAGATGTTGTGGTGGTTAGCATAGGCTAGTAGTATGCGAATAGCTTCAAGCCTAGCTAGAAGAGCAAATGTTTCATCAAAGTCAATTCCTTCAACTTGAGTATATCCTTGAGCGACAAGCCTTGCTTTGTTTCTGACGACTTGACCATGCTCATCTTGCTTGTTTCGATATATCCATTTGGTGCCAATAATGTTATGCTTGCGAGGGTCAGGACGCTTGAAAAGTTCCCAAACATTATTCAGCTTGAACTGTTGAAGTTCTTCTTGCATAGCTTGAATCCATTCTCGTTCCATAAAAGCTTCAAAGAACTTTCTTGGGTTCTCGATATTGATACAAAGGAAAAGTGCCCACGAAATTTGCTAGCTGTGTTGCTCTTGAGCGAGTAAGCGACCAAAAGTGCGTTGATGCTATCGATTATCTTCTCAATCTGTACTTCATTTGCAACTCGAGGATGAATCGGACGAAGACTTTGCTCATGCCGATCGTTGTCGCCATTGCAAGGATTGTCTTCAGTCGAGCATTGTCTTCATGTTGGTTAGGTGCAGAAATGATAAGTTCCTCTTCAGCTGTGCTTTAGAAGGCATGATTTCACCAGCCCCATTAGCTTGATAGATTCACTGGGTGGAGCTTCGCCTAGTGTGCTTGGCGGAACTCTCTTTGTGAACCATTGGTTTCATCAAATCGCACATCTACAGCTTTCTACGATTTTGTAGAGATAGAGATTAAAGACTCGTAAGAGTGTGAGTCCTTTCCAGAATCGAGCATGAAGCCTTCGTGAGCTTTGGGTTCAAATTTTGACTTGTGATGAGGATCCTTGATCCAAAGACTTAGCCCCAAATACTCAAGTAATCGACATTTGGCTTCTTGCCATTAAGGAGCTCATAGGATGTTTTGTTCAAGCTTATGGATATAAACACGGTTGATGACGTGACAAGTCTGTATCAATGGCTTCAGCCGAACTTTCTTGGTGTCTTGTACTCATCGAGCATTGTTCGAGCCATCTCAATGAGGGTTCTGTTCTTGCGCTCCACGATGCCATTTTGCTGGGGTGTGTATGGAGCAGAGAACTCATGAGTGATTCCCATGGTATCCAGATAAAGATCAAGTCTGGTGTTCTTGAATTTAGTGTCGTTATCACTTCTGATATGCTTGATCTTGATGCCATAATTGTTCATTGCTCGATTGGCGAATCGTCTGAAGACATCTTGCACTTCAGTCTTGTAGAGAGTTATGTGCACCCATGTGTATCTTGAGTAGTCATCAACAATGACGGCCATAGAGACAAGCAGTTGTTGTGAGGGTAGAGTAATGAGTAGGGCCAAAAAATCCATGTGAAGCAGCTCAAGGGTTGAGATGTCGCCATGATTGTCTTCGAGGGTGCTTTGCCTAGTCATCTTTCCAGCTTCGCAGCACCACATAAATGATCCTTCTTGAACTTGACACCTTCGATGCCTATGACATGCTTCTTCTTGGCGAGTGTGTAAGTTCCTCATTCTAGCATGCCCCACCTCCGATGCCAGAGCCAAGATTCAAGCTTTTGCAAGAAGACATACGGCAAGTCGTGGACCTCTTGAGAAATCTACCGTATAGATCATCTTTCCTATACCCTTCAAAGACTAGAGACTTGTCGATTCCATTAGTACAAGGCAACGATATTTTCCGAATATCACAATCATGTTCAAGTCACAAAGCATTGAGATGTATATTGTTGAAACCAAGGACTCAACAAGCATCACTTTGTCCATGTGTTGATCCTTTGATATTGCAACTCTACCTAAACCCAATACCTTGCTTTTACCAAAGGTCAAGAAATGTGATGTGACTCTTGTCCGATGGACGAAGGTTGAGTCCATGAGAAGACTTCGATCACCAATCATATGATTAGTGCATCCATTGTCCATAATCCATTCTCAAGCATGAGGTGTCATACCCTCAAGATGCAGTTAGGGGATAGGCTTCACCAAGAGCATTGTGAAGCATAAACATTTGACGGGCAAGTGGATTATTGAAGCTTAAATCAGAATTAGGACTGATAGGATGAATGGCAAACCATTCAGAACAAAATACATAGTGAGACCATTTGGGCATTTGATCTTGTGCCCTACAAGATGTTTTAGGTCCCCAAAGAATAGCATCGACGCCTTTGATTTTCGGCTGGAGACCCTTTCCTGCAAAAGAGAGTTAATTCTTCTTAACCACCCACATCTTTAGGGGTGGCTTAGAAGCAATGAGTCTAAGTGCAGCATCTGAGAATTTCGGCTTTGGAGCCCTAGCAAATAGCCTTGCAGGAGATGAGTGATACTCATATGAATAAGCGAAAAGTTCTTAGTTCTGTGAACATAGCGGTTTGAGGACACACGCCATATTCATAAATTTGAGTATTGTTTCCTGCAAAACATTGGCGTTAGGGTGACTCAAGTGAGTCCTCCGTCTGTATGAAGCCTTTGGACCATATGACGCCTTTGGTCTGGGTTTGTCTTCTTCCTGTGGTGTCATGATGACATTCACGGAAGATTCTCAAGACAGCTTTTGGGAACCCAGATCTTCTTCATAGGCGGTCCATTCCTACAGCTTAGTACCAATATACCGCAAACACTTCACCATTCTGATTCTTGAACAGCTCATAGTTTGCATCAAAGGATTCATCAATGATAATAGGGTTAGCACAGTAAAGCCAGATAAGGTGGATGGATCCATCGAAGGTCCCTTTGCAAAAACCCATGTGGTTTTGGGATACCGCTCAAAGCTTCCAAGAGGAACCATCAACATTCATTTTCCTCTCAACCCAACACCCTCTTTCCTAGGGTTTCGTTCGAATCTGCTTTTGAGGACATCGCAAAGTGTCCGATGCCCTTCGCACTTTTATACATCCCGCTTCAAGCAATGTCTTCAACCTAGCATTTTCATCAAGAATGGCGTGGGTATCCTCCGCAGAGGGGTTAGTTACCACATTGGTAGTTGAAGACAATGCAACAAGAGCAGCAGCTTGAACATTCAGCAATGAGAGGTAGTGATATCACGCCAAGACATTTTAGACATGGTGGTTCAAATCCATCCCGAGTGGAACTGATCCGTTGAGCGCGGTGACTCATTCTCTTTTGAAGATCTTCATGAGCCGCTCTCAATTCTCAAGCTCTTGCTTCCTTTGAAGATAATCATAGAGAGCCTTTCATGAGTAGTTGATAGCGCTTCATGACGACTTTCAAGTTCTTGGTACTTAGCATGAAGATTTTAATGTCTTCAACTAAGGACTGTGAACGTGTCATTTCCGCGTCCAACAAGGCATCTGTCACGCCCCAAATGTGACCCCATCCCAAAAGGAATCGAAAGGTCCAACCAAGGATAGACCCGATATTGAAACGCTTTTGCAAGGTGGATATCATTACATCAACATTACATAATACATAGGATCCAACCAAGACATACAATGCCACAAGAATACATCAACAACATATACAAGATCAACATCCCACTACGGATGAAACATAAACGTAAACTCAAACAATATCCACTCGCTAGCCCAGGCTGCCGACCGAACCTATCCCCGATCAAGACGAAGCGTAAGAAGAACTCCAACACAAGTAAACATCGCTCTCGGCCAAGATCATCACATGAACCTGTACCTGCAATCGGTGGTGTAGTAATCAGGAGCCACGAGGACTCAGCAATCCCATTACCATGGGTATCAAGACTAGCAGAGCTTAAATAGGAAAGGAAGGGGTAAAGTGGTGAGGTTGCAGCAGCAGCTAAGCATATATGGAGGCTAACATACGCAAAAGAGAGCGAGAAGAGAAACAAAGGAACGGTCGTCAACTAGTAATGATCAAGAAGTGATCCTGAACTCCTACTTACGTCAGACATAACCCGAAACCGTGTTCTCCTCTCGATCAACCCCAAAAGAGACACTCACGTTACGCATACGGTTGGTGTATTTTAGAAGAGTTTGCTTCAAGTTTACTACAACCGGATATTAACAAATTCCCATCTGCCACATAACCGCGGCACGGCTCTCGAAAGTTTATACCTGCAGGGTGTCCCAACTTAGCCCATGATAAGCTCTCGCGATCAACGGGGATATTCTTCTCCCGGAAGACCCGATCAGTCTCGAATCCCGCCACAAGACATTTTGACAGCAATAAAACAAGACCAGCAAAGCCGCCGGATGTGCCGACAAATCGATAGGAGCTGCACATATCTCGGTCTCGTGGCACACAGGATGAGCCGACGTCGGGTTGGCATAGACCCCGATTGCCTGTGGCGCCGGACATCGCTGGTTTGGGCCAAGACTTGGAGAAGCACTCGTCCGGGGGTAAAATAAAGATGACCCTTGAGAGCGACTCCCAAGGGAAAAAGGGGTAGGTGAGGCAAATGGTAAAACCAATGTTGGGCCTTGCTGGAAAAGTCTTATTCAAAGCGAACCGTCAAGGGGTCCCATAAATCACCCGACCGCGTTAGGGACGCAAAATCTGGGAACATAATACCGATATGACGAAACTAGGCGGCAAGAGTGGAACAAAACACTGTGCATAAGGCCGAGCCTTCCACCCTTTACCAAGTATATAGATGCATTAATTAAATAAGATATATTGTGATATCCCAACAAGTAAACATGTTCCAACAAGGAACAAACTTCATCTTCACCTGCAACTAACAACGCTATAAGAGGGGCTGAGCAAAGCGGTAACATAGCCAAACAACGGTTTGCTAGGAAGGATGCAAAAGGTTAGAGGCTGACAGGCAATTTGGGATGGCTTGATAAATAGGTAATAGGTAGCGCAGCATAGCGATAGAACGAAGCAACTAGCATAGCAATGATAGTAGTGAGATCCAGGGTAGCGGTCATCTTGCCTGAAATCCCGCTAGGAAGAAGAACGAGTCCATGAAGAAGATGAAGCCATGAAGACGAACCAAGCGTAGACGAACGAATCCTCACGATCGCAATGAAACAGGAACTAACAAGAAGAAGCACACAACATAGGTAAACACACCACACATGAACATGACAAGATGCACAACAAACATGATGCATGACAAATCTAGATGAAGCTACTCATGGCAAGGGATGATGCCAACAAGACCAACACATCAAAGCAAGTTTAAATGAGGCCGGGAACAACATATAACAAATCCGGTAAGTCCTCATATGCAAATTTCGAAATTGGTCCAGATCTGAATAAACCTTAGGTTCAAGTTGTTAAACAGCAAGTTAAGATGCACCACGATGATCTACACGAAATTCTAGTCAAGTTACATATAAAGTTCATTTGATTTGGAGCTACGGCCTAGAAGATATGAGCAAAACAAGTTAAACATGGCATTGGTGCAAAATGCATACAAACATCAAGCAAACACCTCAAAACAAGGATGCAACATGATAATATGAGACAACATGCAAAATCAAGCAAGTTTCATATAGAGCACACTCAAAACGGAGCAACGGTTTAACACATACACCCTATACAAGACATGACAACAATCTGTCCAAAACAGCAACTAGGCATATTGCAAGCATCAAAACAACATGCTACAGAACCTCAACATGAAAACAAAAGGCATGGGCATGATGTACAGGTAAAGCATGACAAAACATGAACACTGAGCTATCTCCAGAAACAACTAGAACATGCTCAAAAACACATGGTAAGATTGCAAATAATAACAGTTTCAGACTTTGCAGAAATAACATCAGGTTGCAATGTTTAGAGCTATCAAACAACATGCTACAGGAACTTAACATGGAAAACAAAGGCATGGCATGAATCTACTAAATGCATAGAACAAAAGTCCTTTACTGACCATGAGCCAAAAAGGACCAGAAGATATGATGGCACCCATGTAAACATGGCAAGTTATATTATAGATTCATACATGGCAGGAACAACAATAAGTAGGCATGTTGGTGAGCTTGAACCACTCACCACAGAGCAAACAATGGCATGGAAAGGCAACCAACAGTAATAAGACATGGCATAGAAGCTATACATGGCAAGAAAAACATCATAGAATACACGGATCAACTACAACAACCTTGGCAAAATTGAATAACATGTAAACAATCTGCCAGGAAACATTTTATAGCAAAAGTAGAGCTCGATTGACTCAAGCTATGGCACTCCATAATTGCAAACAAGGGCATGGATGGATATATAATAACCATATGTTCAAAACATGCTTACTGAAGTATCTCAAAATAAGCATGGATCTCTCGGTAGCATCAAGTTAACATGGCATAAAAATATCAGCAAAACAGGGGCTGAAAACAGCAACATCATGAAACCTAGTTTGCATGCTTATGCTAGTCACCACAGAGATCACAAAAATACATGGCATACACCCCTGTAAAGATGGCATGGCATATTACAAAACACATGTAGGACTCAAGTTCATAGGGTGCACACATCAATCATGGCAAAAATGACAAAAGTGCATGTTCTGATAAGAATCTGAAACTAACATCACATAGCCCTCTTCTAACAGCATTTCGGGCATCAAGATGAGCTCAAATGAAAATGATGCAATGAGATGAAATGATGTACTCATAGAGACGAACAATTTGACATATTACACGCACGAAACGGAGCAATATGCAGAGAGTTATGGCATGATGAAATATGCACCAGAATGCAACAATTTCGGGGACTTGGAGAAAATTACCCACGCGAAAAGTCAACCGGGACGAGGACGAACGGGACGGAGGGATCCAGGGCGCGGCGGAGGTGTTTGGTTGGCCGGGCGGGTGGATCTCATCCCACCCGCCGGATCCGGCGACGAGGCGGCCGGCGACGGCGGCCGGAGGGCGGGCGGTGCCGGCGAGGTCGAGGAAGACCGAGGAGGCGGCAGAGCGGGCGGAGGCGGGCGCTGCCGGGCGGCGAGGCGGGCGGCGCTGCCGGGAGGCGCGGCGGCGGGGCGGTGGCACGGGCGCCGCTGGGAGCTCGGCGGCTCCGGCGGTCGTGGTCGACGGCGATGGCGACGCGGCGCTCAGGCGAGGTGGCGAGAGGCGGCGGGCGCGGGCGCCCGGCGACGGAGGAGGCGGCGGGACGCGCCCGCTGCCGGGCCGGTGGCGCGGAGGCGCGCGACGAGGCACGGTCGGGGCGGAGCTTCGCCCGGGCGGGCGAGGGCCGCCGCGGCGGGAGCAGCGGCGCGGGCGGCGCGGCGGCGGGCGGCTGCTGGCCGACTTCGGCCTCATGGCCAGCGGCGCGACGGCGGCGGAGGCCACGTGGCGAGATCCGATTAGGCGGGCGCGGCGGACGTGTCCGCCGCCGGCGATATGTCCGCGGCGCGAGGAGATTTTAGGGTTTGTACCGCGATTTTCGGGAGGGGAGCACATATTTGTAGATAGAGGGAGCTAGGAGAGTCCAAATGAGGAGCGGTCTTCGGCCACGCGATCGTGATCGAACGACCGAGAGCATGGAGGGGAGGTTGCTGTGTTTTGGGCCACTTTGAAAGGGGTGTTGGGCTGCAACACAAAAGAGGCTTTTGCGGTTACCCGGTTAACCGTTGGAGTATCAAACGACCTCCAAATGGCACGAAACTTGACAGGCGGTCTAGCGGTGCTATACCAAGGCCGCTTGACAAACTTGGGGCCATTCCGAGAAAGTTTAACACCCGCACATGAAAAGAGGTAAAAGAGGGCACCGGGAGACATAGGAGTGCCGGATTGCAAAACGGACAACGGGGAAAAGGCTCTGATGCATGAGACGAACATGTATGTAAATGCGATGCACATGATGACATGATATAAAATGCAGATGATGACATGGCAAAGTGCAACACGCAAGCACATGACATGGCAACGACGGCGAATAACTGGCGGACACCTGGCGCATCGAATCCGGGGCGATACTCCGGATGGATGAAAAGAATTTGCATGACTGGAAACAATTGGATAGGATAACATCGAGCTATCACCATGAACCTCCGGGAGAATGGACAAGATTTAAGAGTAAAAATCTACGACGGTCTTCAAAGCTGAGAAAGACGACGAGAAACACCACCAAAATTGCTAAGGCACTCCGGGAAAATGAAAAAGCGAAGAGGTTGAGCCAACAATGACAAGAATTTGAAATCGATCTTGGAAAAGGCATGTGGCTGATGAAATTCATTCTTACGTCACTCTTAAAAAGAATTGAGAATAGCTCCGGGGAAATAGAAGAGTCAGGTAAGATCCTGGGAAAAGACCTGTGGGTTACGGCCCACTAAAGGAAAGCACCGTTGGAAAGGATTGTTGAAGAGATAGATGATGCACCGGAATGATTGAAATATTTGAATGAGGTGACAACCTCGAATTAATTAGACCACAGACGAATCTCCTGATATGTCTTCAGCACTCCGGAAGGATAAACTGGCGAGAGGCGAACGAGCAAAGAGAACACTTCGAAGGAAAAGAATATGATTAACCCGAAAAAAAAAACTTAAATTGAGTCCATCGGAGAAGAAAAGAGATGAAGAATGTCATACAAAACGAGAATTCACCGGTTGAGATAATTGAGGGAAGACTGAAGAGGCTCCACACGAATGAAATTGATGGTCGAAACAGACTCAAACTCTGGGAAGAAAAGGGTGGGTGGGCGGGAAAAACAAAGGCAACTCGGGAGGGGAAACGACGAATATCTTGAAGAGACAACACCGGTTGAAATCATTGAGGAAAGAAAGGCAAAGACTTCGCATGAGTAGGATGGATACTCGATTACGGACTCCAGTTCCGAGAAGAAGAGGGTGGGCGGGTGGGAAAAACAAGGACAACTTTGTACAAGGAAAAACAACGACGTCGGAGGAAGAACTGAGGATTGAACTTGCAAACCAAAGAGGGTCGAATCGCCATGACGAGAAATGCACCGGATGCAAAGAGCTGAGGAACAACGATCGGAAAACCAACTGCGTGATCCTAAAGAAAAATTTGAAGAGGAAGAGGAGTAGTTCAAAACACCTACGTCAAGATTCCTTACCAGAGCGACGAAGGGACAAAGGAGTAAAAAGAAATCCTACTCTCCGATATAACTAGACTCGTAAAATAGTTTTATTCTAGACTCAATCATGCGCCAAACTACACGATCAATCAAGGGGATCCTAGGGTTGGTCGAGGCTCGATACCAACTTGAACACGCCTAATATGCGACCCTATCCAAAAGGAACTCAAGGTCCCACCAAGGATAGACCCGATATTGAAACGCTTTTGCAAGGTGGATATCATTACATCAACATTACATAATACATAGGGATCCAACCAAGACATACAATGCCACAAGAATACATCAACAACATATATAAGATCAACATCCGACTACGGATGAAACATAAATGTAAACTCAAACAATATCCACCACGCTAGCCCAGTGCCCGACCGAACCTATCCCCGATCAAGACGAAGCGTAAGAAGAACTCCAACACAAGTAAACATCGCTCTCGGCCAAGATCATCACATGAACCTGTACCTGCAATGGTGGTGTAGTAATCAGTGAGCCACGAGGACTCAAAGAATCCCATTACCATGGGTATCAAGACTAGCAAAGCTTAAATAGGAAAGGAAGGGGTAAAGTGGTGAGGTTGCAGCAGCGCTAAGCATATATGGAGGCTAACATACGCAAAAGAGAGCGAGAAGAGAAACAAAGGAACGGTCGTCAACTAGTAATGATCAAGAAGTGATCCTGAACTCCTACTTACGCCGACATAACCCGAAACCGTGTTCTCCTCTCGATCAACCCCAAAAGAGACACTCACGGTTACGCATTACGGTTGGTGTATTTTAGAAGAGTTTGCTTCAAGTTTACTACAACCGGATATTAACAAATTCCCATCTGCCACATAATCGCGGCACGGCTCTCGAAAGTTTATACCCGCAGGGTGTCCCAACTTAGCCCATGAAAAGCTCTCGCGATCAACGAAGGATATTCCTTCTCCCGGAAGACCCGATCAGTCTCGAATCCCGCTACAAGACATTTCGACAAAGAATAAAACAAGACCAGCAAAGCCACCCGGATGTGCCGACAAATCTGATAGGAGCTGCACATATCTCGGTCTCAGAGCACACCGGATGAGCCAGACGTCGGGTTGGCATAGACCCTGATTGCCTGGGGCGCCGGACATCGCTTCGGTTTGGGCCATCACTTGAGAAGCACCGTCCGGGGTAATAAAGATGACCCTTGAGAGTGCGACTCCCAAGGGAAAAAGGGTAGGTGAGGCAAATGGTAAAACCAATGTTGGGCCTTGCTGAAAAGTCTTATTCAAAGCGAACTGTCAAGGGGTCCCATAAATCACCCGACCGCGTTAGGGATGCAAAATCCGGGAACATAATACCGATATGACGGAAACTAGGGCGGCAAGAGTGGAACAAAACACTGCATAAGGCCGAGCCTTCCACCCTTTACCAAGTATATAGATGCATTAATTAAATAAGATATATTGTGATATCCCAACAAGTAAACATGTTCCAACAAGGAACAAACTTCATCTTCACCGCAACTAACAACGCTATAAGAGGGCTGAGCAAAGCGGTAACATAGCCAAACAACGGTTTGCTAGGAAGGGTGCAAAAGGTTAGAGGCTGACATGGCAATTTGGGATGGCTTTATAAACAGGTAATAGGTAGCGCAGCATAGCGATAGAACGAAGCAACTAGCATAGCAATGATAGTAGTGAGATCCAGGGTAGCGGTCATCTTGCCTGAAATCCCGCTAGGAAGAAGAACGAGTCCATGAAGAAGATGAAGCCACGAAGACGAACCAAGCGTAGACGAACGAATCCTCACGATCGCAATGAAACAAGAACTAAAAAGAAGAAGCACACAACATAGGTAAACACACCACACATGAACATGACAAGATGCACAACAAACATGATGCATGACAAATCTAGATGAAGCTACTCATGGCAAGGGATGATGCCAACAAGACCAACACATCAAAGCAAGTTTAAATGAGGCCGGGAACAACATATAACAAATCCGGTAATTCCTCATATGCAAATTTCGAAATTGGTCCAGATCTGAATAAACCTTATGTTCAAGTTGTTAAACAGCAAGTTAAGATGCACCACGATGATCTACACGAAATTCTAGTCAAGTTACATATAAAGTTCATTTGATTTGGAGCTACGGCCTAGAAGATATGAGCAAAACAAGTTAAACATGGCATTGGTGCAAAATGCATACAAACATCAAGCAAACACCTCAAAACAAGGATGCAACATGATAATATGAGACAACATGCAAAATCAAGCAAGTTTCATATAGAGCACACTCAAAACGGAGCAACGGTTTAACACATACACCCTATACAAGACATGACAACAATCTGTCCAAAACAGCAACTAGGCATATTGCAAGCATCAAAACAACATGCTACAGAACCTCAACATGAAAACAAAAGGCATGGGCATGATGTACAGGTAAAGCATGACAAAACATGAACACTGAGCTATCTCCAGAAACAACTAGAACATGCTCAAAAACACATGGCAATATTGCAAATAATAACAGTTTCAGACTTTGCAGAAATAACATCAGGTTGCAATGTTTAGAGCTATCCAACAACATGCTACAGGAACTTAACATGGAAAACAAAGGCATGGCATGAATCTACTAAATGCATAGAACAAAAGTCCTTTACTAACCATGAGCCAAAAAGGACCATAAGATATGATGGGACCCATGTAAACATGGCAAGTTATATTACAGATTCATACATGGCAGGAACAACAATAAGTAGGCATGTTGGTGAGCTTGAACCACTCACCACAGAGCAAAACATGGCATGGCAAGGCAACCAACAGTAAGAATACATGGAAGAAGCTATACATGGCAAGAACAACATCATAGAATACACGGATCAACTACAACAACCTTGGCAAAATTGAATAACATGTAAACAATCAGCCAGGAAACATTTTATAGCAAAAGTAGAGCTCGATTGACTCAAGCTATGGCACTCCATAATTGCAAACAAAGGCATGGATGGATAGAGAATAACCATATGTTCAAAACATCCTTACTGAAGTATCTCAAAATAAGCATGGATCTCTCGGTAGCATCAAGTTAACATGGCATAAAAATATCAAGAAAACAGGGGAAAAACAAAGAACATCATGAAGCCTAGTTTGCATGCTTGTGCTAGTCACCACAGAGATCACAAAAATACATGGCATACACCCCTGTAAAGATGGCATGGCATATTACAAAACACATGTAGGACTCAAGTTCATAGGGTGCACACATCAATCATGGCAAAAATGACAAAAGTGCATGTTCTGATAAGAATCTGAAACTAACATCACATAGCCCTCTTCTAACAGCATTTCGGGCATCAAGATGAGCTCAAATGAAAATGATGCAATGAGATGAAATGATGTACTCATCGAGGCGAACAATTTGACATATTACACGCACGAAACGGAGCAATATGCAGAGAGTTATGGCATGATGAAATATGCACCAGAATGCAACAATTTCGGGGACTTGGAGAAAATTACCCACGCGAAAAGTCAACCGGGACGAGGACGAACGGGACGGAGGGATCCAGGGCGCGGCGGAGGTGCTTGGTTGGCCAGGCGGGTGGATCTCATCCCACCCGCCGGATCCGCGACGACGAGCGGGCGGCGACGGCGCCGGAGGCGAGGCGGCGCCAGCGAGGTTGGGGAAGACCGAGGAGGCGACGGAGCGGGAAGGAGGCGGCTGCCGGCGGCGAAGAAGCGGGCGGCGCCGGTGGTGTTGGGTAACGTAGTAATTTCAAAAATTTCCTACGATCACGCAAGACCATGGTGATGGCATAGCAACGAGAGGGAGAGGTCCGCCCACGCACCCTCGTGAGACCGAAGCGAAGCGCGATATCAACGCTGTTGATGTAGTCGACGCCTTCACGATCCGACCGATCCAAGCACCGCATCGGCACCTCCGAGTTCTTAGCACACGCTCAGCTCGATGACGATCCCGGGCTCCGATCCAGCAAAGCGTCGGGAGGAGTTCCACAAGACGACGTGGTGGACGATCTTGATGTTCTACCGTCGAGGGCTTCGCCTAAGCACCGCAACAATATGACCGAGGTGGAATATGGTGGAGGGGGCACCGCACACGGCTAAGGAACGATCACGAAGATCAACTTGTGTGTTCTAGGGTGCCCCCTGCCCCGTGAGCATAAAGGAGCAAGGGAGGCCGGCCAGCCCTTGGGGCGCACTAAGGAGGGGGAAGTCCTCCTCCTAGTAGGAGTAGGACTCCCTTCCTAGTCCTACTAGGAAGAGGGAAGGGGAAGGAAAGAGAGGAGAGGAGAGGGGGCTGCGCCTCCTAGTCCAGTCGGACTCCCATGGAGGGGGCGCCACCTCTGGTGCAGCCCTCTCTCCCCTCTTGGCCCAATAAGGCCCATAACTTCCCGGGGTTCCGTAACCTCCCAAGACTCCGGTTTTCTCCGAAACTTCCGAACCTTTCCGTGTCCGAATATAACCATCCAATATATCAATCTTTATGTCTCGACCATTTCGAGACTCCTCGCCATGTCCGTGATCACATCCGGACTCCGAACTCCTTCGTACATCAAAATACATAAACTCATAATATAACCGCATTGAAACCTTAAGCATGGACCCTACGGTTCGAGAACTATGTAGACATGACCTAGAACCATTCTCGTCAATAACCAATAGCGGAACCTGGATGCCCATATTGGTTCCTACATATTCTACGAAGATCTTTATCGGTCAAACCGCATAACAACATACGTTGTTCCTTTGTCATCGGTATGTTACTTACCCGAGATTCGATCGTCGGTATCCAATACCTAGTTTAATCTCGCTATCGGAAAGTCTCTTTACTCGCTCCGTAATACATCATCTCACAACTAACTCATTAGTTGTAATGCTTGCAAGGCTTATGTGATGTGTATTACCGAGAAGGCCTAGAGATACCTCTCCGACAATCGGAGTGACAAATCCTAATCTTGATTCATGCCAACTCAACATATACTTTCGGAGACACTTGTAGAGTACCTTTATAATCACCCAGCTTACGCCAGACGCTTGGTAGCACACAAAGTGTTCCTCCGTAAACGGAGTTGCATAATCTCATAGTTGCAGTGAACTTTGTATAAGTCATGAAGATAGCATAAGCAACATACTAAACGATCAAGTGCTAAGCTAATGAAATGGGTCATGTCAATCACATCATTCTCCTAATGATGTGATCCCATTAATCAAATGACAACACATGTCTATGGTTAGGAAACATAACCATCTTCGATTAATGAGCTAGTCCAGAGAGGCATACTAGTGACTATCTGCTTGTCTATGTATTCACACATGTATTATGTTTCCGTTAATACAATTCTAGCATGAATAATAAACATTTATCATGATATAAGGAAATAAATAATAACTTTATTATTGCCTCTAGGGCATATTTCCTTCAGCCTCCCACTTGCACTAGAGTCAATAATCTAGATTACACAAGAATGATTCTAACACCCATGGAGTCTTGGTGCTGATCATGTTTTGCTCGTGGAAGAGGCTTAGTCAACGGTCTGCAACATTCAGATCCGTATGTATTTTGCAAATCTCTATGTCTCCCACTTGGACTTGGTCCCGAATGGAATTGAAGCATCTTTTGATATGCTTGGTCCTCTTGTGAAATCTGGATTCCTTTGCCAAGGCAATTGCACCAGATTGTCACAGAAGATCTTCATTGGTCCCGATGCACTAGGTATGACACCTAGATCGGAAATGAACTCTTTCATCCGACTCCTTCATTTGCTGCTCAAGCAGCTATGTACTCCGCTTCACATGTAGATCCCGCCACGACGCTTTGTTTAGAACTGCACCAACCGACAGCTCCACCGCTTAATAAAAATACGATCCGGTTTGCGATTTAGAATCGTCCGGATCAGATCAAAGCTTGCATCGACGTAACCATTTACGACTAGCTCTTTGTCACCTCCATATACGAGAAACATATCCTTAGTCCTTTTCGTATTTCAGATGTTCTTGACCGCTGTCCAATGATCCACTCGATTACTTTGGTACCTTCCCGCCAAGCTTACAGCTAAGCATACGCCGTGTCTGGTACACAGCATTGCATACATGATAGAGCCTATGGCTGAAGCATAGGAACATTTTCATTTTCTCTATCTTCTGCTGTGGTCGGGCATTGAGTCCGACTCAATCTTACACCTTGTACTACAGGTAAAAACCTTTCTTTGCTCGATCCATTTTGAACTTCTTCAAAACTTTATCAAGGTATGTGCTTTGTGAAAGTCCTATTAAGCGCCTTGATCTATCTCTATAGATCTTGATGCCCAATATGTAAGCAGCTTCACCGAGGTCTTTCATTGAAAAACTTTTATTCAAGTATCCTTTATGCTATCCAGAAATTCTATATCATTTCCAATCAACAATATGTCGTCCACATATAATATCGAAAATGCTACTGAGCTCCCACTCACTTTCTTGTAAATACAAAGCTTCTCCAAAAGTCTCAGATAAAACCATATGCTTTGATCACACTATCAAAGCGCTTATTCCAACTCCGAGAGGCTTGCACTGCACCATAAATTGATCGTTGGAGCTTGCACACTTTGTTAGCACCCTTTGGATCAACAAAACCTTCTCGTTGCATCATATACAACTCTTCTTCTAGAAATCCATTCAAGAATGCAGTTTTACATCCATTTGCCAAATTTCATAATCATAAAATGCGCAATTGCTAACATGATTCGGACGGACTTAAGCATCGCCACGGGTGAGAAAGTCTCATCGTAGTCAACCCCTTGAACTTGTCGAAAACCTTTTGCAACAAGTCGTGCTTTATAGACGCTTACATTACCATCAGCGTCAGTCTTCTTCTTAAAGATCCATTTATTCTCAATAGCTTGCCGATCATCGGGCAAGTCTACCAAAGTCCATACTTTGTTCTCATACATGGATCCCATCTCAGATTTCATGGCTTCAAGCCATTTTATGAATCTGGGCTCACCATCGCTTCTTCATAGTTCGTAGGTTCACCATGATCTAGTAGCATGATTTCCGAATAGGATTACCGTACCACACTGTGCGGATTTTGTTCTGGTTGATCTACGAAGTTCAAGACAACTTGATCTGAAGTTTCATGATCTTCATCATTATTTTCCTCACTAACTGGTGTAGGTGTTACGTAAACTGATTTCGTGATTTAACTACTTTCCAATAAGGGAGCTGGTACTATTACCTCATCAAGTTCCACTTTCCTCCCACTCACTTCTTTCGAGAGAAACTCCTTCTCTAGAAAGGATCCATTTTAGCAACGAATGTCTTGCCTTCGGATCTGTGATAGAAGGTGTACCCAATTGTCTCCTTTGGGTATCCTATGAAGACACATTTTCCGATTTGGGTTCAAGCTTATCAGGTTGAAGTTTCTTCACATAAGCATCGCAACCCCAAACTTTCGAAACGACAACTTTGGTTTCTTGCTAAACCATAGTTCATAAGGCGCCGTCTCAACGGATTTTGACGGTGTCCTATTTAACGTGAATGCGGCCGCCTCAAGAGCATATCCCCAAAATGATAGCGGTAAATTTGTAAGAGACATCATAGATCGCACCATATCCAAAGAAAGTGCGACACGACGCTCGACACACCATTGCGCTGTGGTGTTCCGGTGGCGTGAGTTGCTAAACTATTCCGCATTGTTTCAAATGTAGACCAAACTCAGAACTCAAATATTCGCCTCCACGATCAGATCGTAGAAACTTTATTTTCTTGTTACGATGATTTTCAACTTCACTCAAATTCTTTGAACTTTTCAAATGTTTCAGACTTATGTTTCATTAAGTAGATATACCCATATCTGCTTAAGTCATCCGTGAAGGTGAGAAAATAACGATATCCGCCACGAGCTTCAACATTCATTGGACCACATACATCTGTATGTATGATTTCCAACAAATCTGTTGCTCTCTCCATAGTACCGAAAACGGGTTTTAGTCATCTTGCCCATGAGGCACGGTTCGCAAGTGCCAAGTGATTCATAATCAAGTGACTCCAAAAGTCCATCAAGATGGAGTTTCTTCATGCGCTTTATACCGATATGACCTAAACGGCAAGGCCACAAATAAGTTGCACTATCATTATCAACTCTGCATCTTTTGGTTTCAACATTATGAATATGTGTATCACTACTATCGAGATTCATTAAAATAGACCACTCTTCAAGGGTGCATGACCATAAAAGATATTATTCATATAAATAGAACAACCATTATTCTCTGATTTAAATGAATAACCGCCTCGCATCAAACAAGATCCAGATATAATGTTCATGCTCAACGCCGCACCAAATAACAATTATTTAGGTCTAAAACTAATCCCAAGGTAGATGTAGAGGTAGCGTGTCGATTGCGATCACATCGACTTTGGAACCATTTCCCACGCGATCGTCACCTCGCCCTTGCCGTTGTTCGCTAATCCATAGTCCCTGCTTGAGTTGCAAATATTAGCAATGTAACCAGATCAAATACCTGTGTACTATGCGAGCTCTAGTAAGGTACACATCAATAACATGTATATCACATATACCTTTGTTCACCTTGCCATCCTTCTTATCCGCCAAATACTTGGGGCAGTTCCGCTCAAAGGACCGTCCGCTTGCGGAGAAGCACTCGCTTCAGTTTAGGTCCAGACTTGGGTTTCTTCTCCGATCAAGAACTTGTTTGCTGTTCTTTTGAAGTTCCTTCTTCTTCCCTTTGCCTTTCTTCTTGAAACTAGTGGTCTTATTGACCATCAACACTTGATGCTCCTTCTTGATTTCTACCTCCGCAGCTTTTAGCATTGCGAAGAGCTCGAGCATAGTCTTTACTAACCCTTGCATATTATAGTTCATCACGAAGCCTTTGTAGCTTGGTGGCGTGATTGAAGAATTTCATCAATGACACAATCATCGGAAGATTAACTCCCGCTGATTCAAGTGATTGTAATACCCGGACATTTTGAGTATGTGCTCACCGACGTAACTATTCTCCTCCATCTTGCAGCTATAGAACTTATTGAGACTTCATATCTCTCAATCCGGGCATTCTGTTGAAATATCAACTTCAACTCCTCGGAACATCTCATATGCTCCATGACGCTCAAAACGCCGTTGAAGACCCGTTCTAAGCCGTAGCATGGCACATCGAACTATAGAGTAGTCATCAGCTTTGCTCGCCAGACGCTCTTAACGCCGCTCGGTTAGCATCAAGAAGAGGTCTGCACCTAGCGGTGCATTCAGACGAACTCTTCTCAGGCAGCAATGAGGATAATCCTCAAGTTACGGACCCAGTCCGTAATTGCTACCATCATCTTTCAACTTTGCTTTCTCAAGGAACGCATTAAAATTCAACGGAACAACAAAGACGAGCCATCTATCTACAGAAACATAGACAAGCAAAATACTATCAGTACTAAGTTCATGATAAATTTAAGTTCAATTAATCATATTATTTAAGAACTCCCACTTAGATGTACATCTCTCTAGTCATCTAAGTGATCACGTGATCCAAATCAACTAAACCATAACCGATCATCACGTGAGATGGAGTAGTTTTCAATGGTGAACATCTTATGTTGATCATATCTACTATATGATTCACGCTGACCTTTCGGTCTCCGTGTTCCGAGGCCATATCTGCATATGCTAGGCTCGTCAAGTATAACCGAGTATTCTGCGTGTGCAAAACTGGCTTACACCCGTTGTAGATGGACGAGAGCTTATCACACCCGATCATCACGTGGTGTCTCGGCACGACGAACTTTGGCAACGGTGCATACTCGTGGAGAACACTACTTGATAATTTTAGTGAGAGATCATCTTATAATGCTACCGCCAATCAAAGCAAGATAAGATGCATAAAGGATAAACATCACATGCAATCAATATAAGTGATATGATATGGCCATCATCATCTTGTGCTTGTGATCTCCATCTCCGAAGCACCGCCATGATCACCATCGCCACCGGTGCGACACCTTGATCTCCATCGTAGCATCGTTGTCGCCTCGCCAACTATTGCTTCTACGACTATCGCTACCGCTTAGTGATAAAGTAAAGCAATTACATGGCGCTTGCATTTCATACAATAAAGCGACAACCATATGGCTCCGCCATTGCCGATAACTCGTTACAAAACATGATCATCTCATACAATAAAATATAGCATCACGCCTTGACCATATCACATCACATCATGCCCTGCAAAAACAAGTTAGACGCCCTCTACTTTGTTGTTGCAAGTTTTACGTGGCTGCTACGGGCTGAGCAAGAACCGTTCTTACCACGCATCAAAACCACAACGATATTTCGTCAAATAGACTCCGCTTTTAACCTTCTCAAGGACCGGCGAGCCACACTCGGTTCAACTAAAGTGAGAGAGACAGACACCCGCCATCACCTTTAAGCAACGAGTGCTCACAGCGGTGAAACCAGTCTCGCGAAGCGTCTGGCGTAATGTCGGTCCGGCCGCTTCATCTCACAATACCGCTGAACCAAAGTATGACATGCTGGTAGGTAGTATGACTTGTATCGCCCACAACTCACTTGTGTTCTACTCGTGCATATGACATCAACGCATAAAACCAGGCTCGGATGCCATTGTTGGGTAACGAGTAATTTCAAAAATTTCCTACGATCACGCAAGACCATGGTGATGGCATAGCAACGAGAGGGAGAGGTCCGCCCACGCACCCTCGTGAGACCGAAAGCGAAGCGTTATATCAACGCTGTTGATGTAGTCGACGCCTTCACGATCCGACCGATCCAAGCACCGCATCCGGCACCTCCGAGTTCTTAGCACACGCTCAGCTCGATGACGATCCCCGGCTCCGATCCAGAAAGCGTCGGGAGGAGTTCCACAAGACGACGGCGTGGTGGCGATCTTGATGTTCTACCGTCGCAGGCTTCGCCTAAGCACCGCAACAATATGACCGAGGTGGAATATGGTGGAGGGGGCACCGCCTGCAGCTAAGGAACGATCACGAAGATCAACTTGTGTGTTCTAGGGTGCCCCTGCCCCCGTGATATAAAGGAGCAAGGGGAGGGCTGCCAGCCCTTGGGCGCACCAAGGAGGGGGAGTCCTCCTCCTAGTAGGAGTAGGACTCCCTTCCTAGTCCTACTAGGAAGAGGGAAGGGGAAGGAAAGAGAGGAGAGGGAGAGGGAAGGGGGCTGCGCCCCCCTCCTAGTCCAGTCGGACTCCCCATGGAGGGGGGCGCGCCACCTCCGGTGCAGCCCTCTCTCTCCCTCTTGGCCCAATAAGGCCCATAACTTCCCGGGGGTTCCGTAACCCTCCCACTCGGTTTTCTCCGAAACTTCCGAACCTTTCCGTGTCCGAATATAACCATCCAATATATCAATCTTTATGTCTCGACCATTTCGAGACTCCTCGTCATGTCCGTGATCACATCCGGACTCAACTCCTTCGTACATCAAAATACATAAACTCATAATATAACCGCCATTGAAACCTTAAGCGTGCGGACCCTACGGTTCGAGAACTATGTAGACATGACCTAGAACCATTCTCGGTCAATAACCAATAGCGGAACCTGGATGCCCATATTGGTTCCTACATATTCTACTGAAGATCTTTATCGGTCAAACCGCATAACAACATACGTTGTTCCCTTTGTCATCGGTATGTTACTTACCCGAGATTCGATCGTCGGTATCCAATACCTAGTTTAATCTCGCTACGGAAAGTCTCTTTACTCGTTCGTAATACATCATCTCACAACTAACTCATTAGTTGTAATGCTTGCAAGGCTTATGTGATGTGTATTACCGAGAAGGCCTAGAGATACCTCTCCGACAATCGGAGTGACAAATCCTAATCTTGATTCATGCCAACTCAACATATACTTTCGGAGACACTTGTAGAGTACCTTTATAATCACCCAGCTTACGTTGTGACGCTTGGTAGCACACAAAGTGTTCCTCCGTAAACGGGAGTTGCATAATCTCATAGTTGCGTGAACTTTGTATAAGTCATGAAGATAGCATAAGCAACATACTAAACGATCAAGTGCTAAGCTAATGAAATGGGTCATGTCAATCACATCATTCTCCTAATGATGTGATCCCATTAATCAAATGACAACACATGTCTATGGTTAGGAAACATAACCATCTTCGATTAATGAGCTAGTCCAAGAGAGGCATACTAGTGACTATCTGCTTGTCTATGTATTCACACATGTATTATGTTTCCGTTAATACAATTCTAGCATGAATAATAAACATTTATCATGATATAAGGAAATAAATAATAACTTTATTATTGCCTCTAGGGCATATTTCCTTCACCGGGAGGCGCGGCGCGTCGGGCGGCGACGGGCGCCCTGGGAGCTTAAGCGGACTCGGGTCGGGTCGACGGCGATGGCGACGCTGCTACCGCGAGGTGGCGAGAGGCGGCGGGCGCTGGGCGTCCGGCGACGGAGGCGGCGGGACGCGCTCGCCGGCTGGCCGGGCAGGCGCGGGAGGCGCGCGACGAGGCACTGCTCAAGCGGAGTCGCCGGTGCGGGCGGCGAGGGCGCCGGCAAGCGGAGCAGCAGCAAAGTGCGGCGGCGCGGCGGCGGCTGCTGGCCGACTTCGGCCCCATGGTCAAGGCGGCGCGGACGGCGCAAGGAGGCCACGTGGCGAGATCCGATTGGGCGCGGGGCGTGGGCGGACGTGTCCGGCCGCCGGGTGGACATGTCCGGCGGCGCGGAGGGAGATTTTTAGGGTTTGTACCGCGATTTTCGGGAGGGGAGCACATATTTATAGATAGAGGGAGCTAGGAGAGTCCAAATGAGGAGCGGTTTTCGACCACGCGATCGTGATCGAACGACCGAGAGCATGGAGGGGAGTTTTCTGGGTTTTGGGCCACTTTGAAAGGGGTGTTGGGCTGCAACACAAAAGAGGCTTTTGCGGTTACCCAGTTAACCGTTGGAGTATCAAACGACCTCCAAATGGCACGAAACTTGACAGGCGGTCTACCGGTGCTATACCAAGGCTGCTTGACAAACCTCGGGCCATTCCGAGAAAGTTTAACACCCGCACATGAAATGAGGTAAAAGAGGGCGCCGGGAGACATAGGAGTGCCGGATTGCAAAACGGACAACGGGGAAAAGGCTCGGATGCATGAGACGAACATGTATGCAAATGCGATGCACATGATGACATGATATAAAATGCAGATGATGACATGGTAAAGTGCAACACGCAAGCACATGACATGGCAACGACGGCGAATAACTGGCGGACACCTGGCGCATCGAATCCGGGGCGTTACATCATCGCTTTTGTCTAACAGTTTTTGAGTATGTTCCATAGCTCTTTGTTGTTCAGTTGCAATTTTAGCAAGTGTTTTGTAGCTGGGTTTGGATTCACAATCAGAGTCATCTTCACTTGATGTTTGAAAGTAGGCATCACGTGATTTTACCTTGGCACCGCGTTCCATGAAGCAGTAGGTGGGTGAAGGAAATATGCCCTAGAGGCAATAATAAAGTTATTATTTATTTCCTTATATCATGATAAATGTTTATTATTCATGCTATAATTGTATTAACCGGAAACATAATACATGTGTGAATACATAGACAAACAGACAGTCACTAGTATGCCTCTACTAGACTAGCTCATTAATCAAAGATGGTTATGTTTCCTAACCATATACATGTGTTGTCATTTGATTAATGGGATCATATCATTAGGAGAATGATGTGATTGACATGACCCATTCCGTTAGCTTAGCACTTGATCGTTTAGTATATTGCTATTGCTTTCTTCATGACCTATACATGTTCCTGTAACTATGAGATTATGCAACTCCCATTTACCGGAGGAACACTTTGGTACTACCAAACGTCACAACGAATCGGGTGATTATAAAGGAGTACTACAGTGTCTCCAAAGGTACTTGTTGGGTTGGCGATTTTGAGATTAGGTTTTGTCACTCCGATTGTCGGAGAGGTATCTCTGGGCCTTCTCGTAATACACATCACATAAGCCTTGCAAGCATTACAACTAATGAGTTAGTTGTGAGATGATGTATTACGGAAGGAGTAAAGAGACTTACCGCAACGAGATTGAACTAGGTATTGGATACCGACGATCGAATCTCGTAAGTAACATACCGATGACAAAGGGAACAACGATGTCGTTATGCGGTTTGACCGATAAAGATCTTCGTAGAATATGTAGGAACCAATATGTGCATCCAGGTTCCGCTATTGGTTATTGACCGAGAATGGTTCTAGGTCATGTCTACATAGTTCTCGAACCCGTAGGGTCCGCACGCTAACGCTTCGATGATGCTTTATTATGAGTTTATAAGTTATGATGTACCAAGGTTGTTCGAGTCCCTGATGTGATCACGGACATGACGAGGAGTCTCAAGTGGTCGAGACATAAAGATTGATATATTGGAAGCCTATGTTTGACTTTGGAAAGGTTCCGGATGAAAACAGGAAGTTACTGAACACCGGGGTTACCGGAACCCCGGGGGTCAATGGGCCTTGATGGGCCATAGGGAGAAGAGGAAGGGCCGACCAGGTAGGCCGCGCGCCCCCCTTCCCCTCTAGTCCGAATAGGACAAGGAGAAGGGGGGAGGCGCCCCCCTTCCCTCTTCCCCCTCCCCAATCCTAATCCAACTAGGAAAGGGGAGTCCTACTCCTGGGAGTAGGACTCTCCAGCGCCGCTTCTGGGCTGGACGCACCCCCCTTGCTCCTTTATATACGGGGGCAGGGGCACCCCAAGACACACAAGTTGATCTACGGATCGTTTTAGCCGTGTCGGTGCCCCCTCCACCATATTCCACTTCGGTCATATCGTCATGAGCTTAGGCGAAGCCCCGCGCCGAGAAGTCATATCGTCATGAGCTTAGGCGGCCTGCGCCGGTGGAGCATCATCATCGCCACCACGCCGTCGTCTTGACGGAACTCATCCCCGACGCTTTGCTGGATCGGAGCCGGGGATCGCCATCGAGCTGAACGGTGCGAAACTCGGAGGTGCCGTACATTCGGTACTTGGATCGGTCGGATCGTGAAGACGTGCGACTACATCAACCGCGTTGTTATAACGCTTCCGCCGGTCTCACGAGGGCGTGGTGACAGACACTCTCCCTCTCGTTGCTATGCCATCACCGTGGTCTTGCGTGTGCGTAGGAAAATTTTTGAAATTACTACGTTCCCCAACAGTGGCATCCGAGCCAGGTTTTATGCGTTGATGTCATATGCACGAGTAGAACACAAGTGAGTTGTGGGCTATATAAGTCATACTGCTTACCAGCATGTCATACTTTGGTTCGGGCGGTATTGTGGGATGAAGCGCCCGACCGATATTACACGACGCTTACGCGAGACTGGTTTCACCGCATCGAGCACTAGTTGCTTAAAGGTGACCAGCGGGTGTCGCTTTCTCTCACTTTAGTTGAACTGGTGTGGCTACGCCCGGTCCTTGCGAAGGTTAAAACAGCACCAACTTGACAAACTATCGCTGTGGTTTTGATGCGAGGTAAGAACGGTTCTTGCTCAGCCCGTAGCAGCCACGTAAAACTTGCAACAACAAAGTAGAGGACGCCTAACTTGTTTTTGCAGGCATGTTGTGATGTGATGTGGTCAAGACGTGATGCTATATTTTATTGTATGAGATGATCATGTTTTGTAACCGAAGTTATCGGCAATCGGCAGGAGCCATATGGTTGTCGCTTATTGTATGAAATGCAAAGCTATGTAATTGCTTTACTTTATCACTAAGCAAGAGCGATAGTCGAGAAGCAATAGTTGGTGAGACGACAACGATGCTACGATGGAGATCAAGGTGTCGTGCGGTGACGATGGTGATCATGACGGTTGCTTGGCGATGGAGATCACAAGCACAAGATGATGATGACCATATCATATCACTTATATTGATTGCATGTGATGTTTATCCTTTATGCATCTTATCTTGCTTTGATTGACGGTAGCATTATAAGATGATCTCTCACTAAAATTATCAAGAAGTGTTCTCCCGAGTATGCACCGCTATGAAAGTTCTTCGTGCTTTGAGACACCACGTGATGATCGGGTGTGATAGGCTCTACGCTCAAATACAACGGTGCAAAACAGTTGCACACGCGAATACTCAGTTAAACTTGACGAGCCTAGCATATAACAGATATGGCCTCGAACACGAGACCGAAGGTCGAACGTGAATCATATAGTAGATATGATCAACATAGTGATGTTCACCATTGAAACTACTCCATCTCACGTGATGATCGGACATGGTTTAGTTGATTTGGATCACGAATCACTTAGATGACTAGAGACATGTCATGCCTAAGTGGGAGTTTTTAATATGATTAACTAAACTTAAATTTATCATGAACTTAGTACCGATAGTATTTTTGCTTGTCTATGTTTATCTGTAGATAGATGGCTCGTGTTGTTGTTCCGTTGAATTTTAATGCGCTCCTTGAGAAAGCAAAGTTGAAAGATGATGGTAGCAATTACACGGACGGGTCCGTAACGAGGATTATCCTCATTGCTGCATGAAAGAATTACGCCCCGAAGCACCGCTGGGTGCCAGGCCTGCTTGCAGAGCAACGCCGAAATTGTGAACGTCTGGCGCAGCAAAGCCGATGACTACTCGATAGTTCAGCAGCCATGCTTTACGGCTTAGAACTGGTCTTCAACGACGCTTTTGAACGCTATGGAGCATATGAGATGTTCTAGGAGTTGAAGTTAATATTTCAAGCAAATGCCCGGATTGAGAGATATGAAGTCTCCAATAAGTTCTATAGCTGCAAGATGGAGGAGAATAGTTCTGCGGTGAACATATACTCAAAATGTCCGTATAATAATCACTTGATTCAACTGGGAGTTACTCTTCCGGATGATAGTGTCATTGATGTAATTCTCCAATCACGCCACCAAGCTACAAGAGCTTCGTGATGAACTATAATATGCAAGGGATGACCAAAACAATTCCGAGCTCTTCGCAATGCTAAAAGCCATGGAGGTAGAAATCAAGAAAGAGCATCAAGTGTTGATGGTCAACAAGACCACTAGTTTCAAGAAAAGGGCAAAGGAAAGAAGAAGGGAACTTCAAAAGAACAGCAAGAAAGTTGCTACTCAAGAGAAGAAACCCAAGTCTGGACCTAAGCCTGAAACGAGAGTGTTTTTACCGCAAGCAAACCGGACATCGGAAGCGGAACTGCCCCAAGTATTTGGCGGACAAGAAGGATGGCAAGGTGATCAAAGGTATATGTGATATACATGTTATTGATGTGTACCTTACTAATACTCGCAGAGTACTGGGTATTTGATACTCGGTTCTGCTGCTAATATTTGCAACTCAAACAGAACTACGGATTGCGAAGATTGGCTAAGGACGAGGTGACGATCGCGCGGGAAATGGTTCCAAAGTCGATGTGATCGCGGTCGGCACGCTACCTCTACATCTACCATCGGGATTAGTTTTAGACCTAAAGAATTGTTATTTGGTGCCGCGTAAGCATGAACATTATATCTGGATCTTGTTTGATGCGAGACGGTTATTCATTTAAGACAGAGAATAATGGTTGTTCTATTTATATGAATAATATCTTTTATGGTCATGCACCCTTGAAGAGTGGTCTATTTTATTGAATCTCGATAGTAGTAATACACATATTCATAGTGTTGAAACCAAAAGATGCAGAGTTGATAATGATAATGCAACTTATTTGTGGCACCGCCGCTTGGGTCATATCGGTGTAAAACGCATGAAGAAACTCCATATTGATGGGCTTCGAATCACTTGATTATGAATCACTTGGTACTTGCGAACCGTGCCTCATGGGCAAGATGACTAAAACGCCGTTCTCCTAACTATGGAGCGAGCAACTGATTTATTGGAAATCATACATACCGATGTTTGTGGTCCAATGAATGTTGAGGCACGCCATGGTATCGTTATTTTCTCACCTTCACAGATGATTTGAGCAGATATGGGTATATCTACTTAATGAAACACAAATCTGAAACATTTGAAAAGTTCAAAGAACTTCAGAGTGAAGTGGAAAATCATCGTAATAAGAAAATAAAGTTTCTACGATCTGATCGTGGAGGAGAATATTTGAGTTACGAGTTTGGTTTACATTTGAAACAACGCGAATAGTTTCGCAACTCACGCCACCCGAACACCACAGAGAAATGGTGTGTCCGAACGTCAGAATCGTATTTTACTTGATATGGTGCGATCTATGATGTCTCTTACTGATTTACCGCTATCGCTTTGGGGATATGCTTTAGAGACGGCCGCATTCACGTTAAATAGGGCACCATCTAAATCCGCTGAGACGACACCGTATGAACTGTGGTTTGGCAAGAAACCAAAGTTGTCGCTTAAAGTTTGGGGCTGCGATGCTTATGTGAAGAAACTTCAACCAGATAAGCTCGAACCCAAATCGGAGAAATGTGTCTTCATAGGATACCCAAAGGAGATCATGGGTACACCTTCTATCACAGATCTGAAGGCAAGATTTTCGTTGCTAAATTCGGATCCTTTCTAGAGAAGGAGTTTCTCTCGAAAGAAGTGAGTGGGAGGAAAGTAGAACTTGATGAGATAATCAGATCTGCTCCCTTATTGGAAGGTAGTTCACCACAAGAAACGGTTCTGTGACAACTACACCAATTAGTGAGGAAACTAATGATGTTGATCATGAAACTTCAGATCAAGTTGCTACTTGAACTTCGAGGTCAACCAGAGTAAAATACACACCGAGTGGTACGGTAATCCTATTCGGAAGTCATGTTACTTGACCATGGCGAACCTACAAACTATGAAGAAGCGATGGTGAGCCCAGATTCCATAAAATGGCTGGAAGCCATGAAATCTGAGATGGGATCCATGTATGAGAACAAAGTATGGATTTTGGTTGACTTGCCCGATGATCGGCAAGCCATTGAGAATAAATGGATCTTTAAGAAGAAGACCGACGCCGATGGTAATGTAATCGTTTATAAAGCTCGACTTGTTGCGAAAGGTTTTCAACAAGTTCAAGGGGTTGACTACGATGAGACTTTCTCACCAGAAGCGATGCTTAAGTCTGTCCGAATCATGTTAGCAATTGCCGCATTTTATGATTATGAAATTTGGCAAATGGATGTCAAAACTGCCTTCTTGAATGGATTTCTGGAAGAAGAGTTGTATATGATGCAACCAGAAGGTTTTGTTGATCCAAAAGGTGCTAACAAAGTGTGCAAGCTCCAATGATCAATTTATGGTCAGTGCAAGCCTCTCGGAGTTGGAATAAACTCTTTGATAGTGTGATCAAAGATATGGATTTATATGCACTTTTGGAGAAGCCTGATTTACAAGAAAGTGAGTGGGAGCTCAGAGCATTTCGATATTATATGTGGACGATATATTATTGATTGGAAATGATATAGAATTCTGGATAGCATAAAAGGATACTTGAATAAAAGTTTTCAATGAAAGACCTCGGTGAAGCTGCTTACATATTGGGCATCAAGATCTATAGAGATAGATCAAGACGCTTAATTGGACTTTCACAAAGCACATACCTTGATAAAGTTTTGAAAAAGTTCAAAATGGATCAGGAAAAGAAAGGTTTTTTACCTGTATTACAAGGTGTAAGATTGAGTCGACTCAATGCCCGACCACAGCAGAAGATAGAGAGAAAATGAAAGATGTTCCTATGCTTCAGCCATAGGCTCTATCATGTATGCAATGTCAGTGTACCGGACTGACGTGTGCTTAGCAAGAAGCTTGGCAGGAAGGTACCAAAGTAATCCAGAGTGGATCATCGGACAGCGGTCAAGAACATCCTGAAATACCGAAAAGGACTAAGGATATGTTTATCGATATGGAGGTGACAAAGAGCTAGTCGTAAATGGTTACGCCGATGTAAGCTTTGACACTGATCCGGACGATTCTAAATCGCAAACCGGATACGTGTTTTTATTAAACGGTGGAGCTGTCATTGGTGCAGTTCTAAACAAAGCGTCGTGAAGGGATCTACATGTGAAGCGGAGTACATAGCTGCTTCGAAACAGCAAATGAAGGAGTCTGGATGAAAGAGTTCATTTCCGATCTAGGTGTCATACCTAGTGCATCGGGACCAATGAAGATCTTCTGTGACAATCTTGGTGCAATTGCCTTAGCAAAGGAATCCAGATTTCACAAGAGGACCAAGCATATCAAGAGACGCTTCAATTCCATTCGGACCAAGTCCAAGTGGGAGACATAGAGATTTGCAAAATACATACGGATCTGAAGTTGCGACCCGTTGACTAAGCCTCTTCCACGAGCAAAACATGATCAGCACCAAGACTCCATGGGTGTTAGAATCATTACCGTAATCTAGATTATTGACTCTAGTGCAAGTGGGAGATCAAGGAAATATGCCCTAGAGGCAATAATAAAGTTATTATTTATTTCCTTATATCATGATAAATGTTTATTATTCATGCTAGAATTGTATTAACCGGAAACATAATACATGTGTGAATACATAGACAAACAGATAGTCACTAGTATGCCTCTACTAGACTAGCTCATTAATCAAAGATGGTTATGTTTCCTAACCATAGACATGTGTTGTCATTTGATTAATGGGATCATATCATTAGGAGAATGATGTGATTGACATGACCCATTCCATTAGCTTAGCACTTGATCGCTTAGTATATTGCTATTGCTTTCTTCATGACCTATACATGTTCCTGTAACTATGAGATTATGCAACTCCGTTTACGGAGGAACACTTTGGTACTACCAAACGTCACAACGTAATCGGGTGATTATAAAGGAGTACTACAGGTGTCTCCAAAGGTACTTGTTGGGTTGGCGATTTGAGATTAGGTTTTGTCACTCCGATTGCTCGGAGAGGTATCTCTGGGCCTTCTCGGTAATACACATCACATAAGCCTTGCAAGCATTACAACTAATGAGTTAGTTGTGAGATGATGTATTACGGAACGAGTAAAGAGACTTACCGGTAACGAGATTGAACTAGGTATTGGATACCGACGATCGAATCTCGGGTAAGTAACATACCGATGACAAAGGGAACAACGTATGTCGTTATGCGGTTTGACCGATAAAGATCTTCATAGAATATGTAGGAACCAATAAGGGCATCCAGGTTCCGCTATTGGTTATTGACCGAGAATGGTTCTAGGTCATGTCTACATAGTTCTCGAACCCGTAGGGTCCGCACGCTTAACGTTTCGATGACAGTTTATTATGAGTTTATAAGTTATGATGTACCGAAGGTTGTTCGGAGTCCCGGATGTGATCACGGACATGACGAGGAGTCTCGAAGTGGTCGAGACATAAAGATTGATATATTGGAAGCCTATGTTTGGACTTCGGAAAGGTTCCGAATGAAAACAGGAAGTTACCGGAACACCGGGGGGTTACCGGAACCCCCCGGGGGGTCAATGGGCCTTGATGGGCCATAGGGAGAAGAGGAAGGGCCGGCCAGGCAGGCCGCGCGCCCCCCTTCCCCTCTAGTCCGAATAGGACAAGGAGAAGGGGGCCGGCGCCCTTCCCTCTTCCCCTCCCAATCCTAATCCAACTAGGAAGGGAGTCCTACTCCCTGGGAGTAGGACTCTCCAGCGCCGCCTTATGGGCTGGCCGCACCCCCTTGCTCCTTTATATATCGGGGCAGGGGGCACCCCAAGACACAAGTTGATCTACGTGATCGCGCTTAGCCATGTGCGGTGCCCCCCACCATATTCCACTTCGGTCATATCGTCATGAGCTTAGGCGAAGCCCTGCGCCGAGAAGTCATATCGTCATGGAGCTTAGGCGAAGCCCTGCATCGGTGGAGCATCATCATCGTCCTGCCACGCCGTCGTCTTGACGGAACTCATCCCCGACGCTTTGCTGGATCGGAGCCCGGGGATCGTCATCGAGCTGAACATGTGCAGAACTCGGAGGTGCCATACGTTCGGTACTTGGATCGGTCGGATCGTGAAGACGTACGACTACATCAACCGCGTTGTTATAACGCTTCCGCTTTCGGTCTACGAGGGTACGTGGACAGACACTCTCCCCTCTCGTTGCTATGCCATCACCGTGTTCTTGCGTGTGCGTAGGAAAAATTTTGAAATTACTACATTCCCCAACAGTGGGAGCAGGGTCGTCCTTGTCATCAACTTCAGCGTTGGTGTAGAAGTCATTGTCTTCAGTGTTGAAGATGGACTTGGCAACATAGGCTGTGGCTAAAGCCAGACTTGCAACGCCCGGGTCGGACTCCTCTTCAGATTCCACCTCCACTTCCTCAGAAGCAGACTCCTCCTCTGAATCCATTTCCTTGCCAACAAAAGCACGAGCCTTGCCAGATGAGCTCTTCTTATGCGATGAAGACTTTGATGAAGACTTGGAAGAAGACTTTGAAGATTTCTTCTTTTTCTTGTCATCAGAATCATATTGCTTGCTCTTCTTCTTCTTCTCATTGTCCCACTGTGGACACTCAGAGATATAGTGTCCAGTTTTCTTGCACTTGTGACAGGTTCTCTTCTTGTAGTCTTGAGTGGAAGCTTCATCATTTCTTGAGCTGGATCGTGAAGACTTTCTGAAGCCTTTCTTCCTAGTGAACTTCTGGAACTTCTTAACAAGCATAGCAAGTTCCTTTCCAATGTCCTCGGGATCATCGTAACCATGATGATTCTTCTTCGATGAGGAAACAACTTTTGCCTTCAAAGCGAGTTCGCCATAGTTTGGACCATAGATATCTCTTTTCTCGATAGCTGGAACTCATGTGTGTTGAGCCTCTCAAGTATATCGACGGATCGAGTGTCTTGAAGTCGGGGCGTTCTTGTATCATGAGGGCAAGGTGTCAAAAGAGATGTCAAGTGATCTTAGTAGTGTCTTGACGATTTCATGCTTGGTGACCTCAGTGGCGCCGAGAGCATGAAGCTCATTTGTGATGTCAGTGAGGCGATCAAACGTGAGATGGACATTTTCATTGTCGTTTCTCTTGAAGCGGTTGAAGAGGTTGCGAAGAACACTGATTCTTTGATCTCTCTGGGTTGAGACGCCTTCGTTGACTTTGGATAGCCAGTCCCAGACTAGCTTCGACGTTTCCAGAGCACTCACACGGCCATATTGTCCTTTGGTCAGATGACTACAGATAATGTTCTTTGCAGTGGCTCCAGTTGAATGAACTTCTTGACATCAGCAGGGGTGACACCTTCACCAGATTTAGGAACGCTGTTCTTGACGACATACCAGAGGTCGACATCAATGGCTTCAAGATGCATGCGCATCTTATTCTTCCAGTAGGGATAGTCATTTCCATCGAACACGGGGCAAGCAGCGGAGACCTTGATTATCCCTGCGATCGACATAGCTAAAACTCCGGTGGTTAAACGAATCACACGTAACAAGGAGTACCTTGCTCGATACCAATTGAAAGTGCTAGTTATCGACTAGAGGGGGGTGAATAGGCGATTTTATGAAAGTCTTCAAAACACGGATGTTTCAAGACAAACAATAGAAATGACCTAGTTGATATGCAGCGGAAGATAACTACAACAAGCAAGCCATAGTCAAGTATGCAATAATGTGAACGGACAAGACTAGTAGCAGCTATGTAGTAAGGATCGGGATGGAAGATAGTATGAAGCGAAACAACAATAGAAGTCAAGCGGTGAAGTCAAGCAGATAAGACATATAAGCAATGACTTCACGAAGACAAACTTAGGGTAAAAGAGGAAGGGATAGAACCAGGTCACTAGTTGAAGACACAGATTTGTTGGACCAGTTCCAGATTCTTTGTGACAAGCTGTACATCCGGTTAGGGAGGCTGAGATTCAACTTCGAAGACCGCGTCTTCACCTTATTCCCTTGAGCTAAGGACACAGTCCTCACCCAATCACTCTGTAAGTCTTCAAGGTAGACTCCAACCTTCACAGACGACGTTCACCGGCAATCCACAATGACTCTTGGATGCTCAGAATCGACGCCTAACCGGCCGGAGGATTCACAGTCCTCAAGTGTAATAAGTCTTCGGTCACATGAGACAGGGAAAACTTCAAAGATGCCTAACACTCTTTGGCTCGGGTGTTTGGGCTTTGTCCTCGCAAGGATTTCTCTCTCAAAGGCTTGAGGTAGGTTGCTCTCAAACAACAAAAGCCGTGCACTAACTCTGAGCAGCCACCAATTTATGGTGTAGGGGGTGGGCTATTTATAGCCACTAGGCAACCCGACCTATTATGTCCGAAATGACCCTGGGTCACTAAGGAACTGACACGTGTTCCAACGGTCAAATTTCAAACACTCATGGCAACTTTACTTGGGCTACAAGCAAAGCTGACTCATCCAGCTCTGGATAAGTTTTGCTCTCATTGTCTTCGCTCAAGACATAGGATTTGGGTTGAGCATCACTTGACCATTCCGACTATGATCACTTGGACCCCACTTAACAATGACGGTGGTTCCTCGACTCAACAAAGAAGAAAAGGAAACAACGAAACAACACAGATCTTCAAGGCTCCATAGTCTTCACTCAATGTCTTCTCATGTCATAGTCTTCAATGTGAATATCTTCACATACCACCATTGTCTTCAATGTCTTCATACATTTTAGGGTCGTCTCCGGTAGGTAAACCAATCAATGAGGGACACTACTGCGTTATCCTGCAATTCTCACAAACGCATTAGTCCCTCAACCACATTTGTCGTCAATACTCCAAAACCAACTAGGGGTGGCACTAGATGCACTTACACTGACAGTTGGGTCCACGGCCGCACACAAGGAAATGCCTCCTTATTACGCGCAAAATAATGATTCCTCCACCTGACATCTGGGACCCGTCGGAAGGGCCTATGTATTTCCCGAAAAAAATGTTCCCTCCACTGACAGGTCGGACCCACCAATTATATCTTCGCACGCAAGGAAGTGCCTCCTTATTGCACACAAAAAATGAATACCCCCTGCCAACTGGGACCCACCATAGTGGGAGGCTGACTTGTGGGCCTACTAAGTTGACGGGGACGTAGGGCTTTGTCAACTTAGTCAATATGAACGATTCTAGCTCCAGTGATCATACGATGTCCATCCAATGGCCTTAGTGCTTCTTCAACCTCTGGTCTTCTTGCTCCAACCGCCCAAAGAAGCACCGGTCGTGCCGCCTGCTCCTGCCTCCCGTGGCCGGTTGTGCTGCCGTGGAGGCCTCACCGCCCTCATACTACTCCCACCGCTGGCCAGGCCATCCCTCTACTCACCCACACCTAGTCCTGGCCATCTCCGGCCTGGGCCTGTCGGCCCACCCAGGCCCGGCCCTAAAATACAGGGCCTTAGGCCCGATGGGCTTGCCCGTGGGCTGGGCTTGGGCCTGAGTTTTGAGCCCACCAGCAGGGCCTGGATGGGCTTGGGCTTGGCATATTGGCATTTTAAGGAAGAGGCCCGGCCCATGGCCCTAAGCCCTAAGGGCTTTTTACCAAATGGGTCGGGCTTGGGCTTGAAAAGTAGGCCCGATGGTAGGGCCTGGGAGGGCCTGGGCCTCAGTTTTCTGACGTGGGCTTTTTAAGGCCCGGCCCAAGCCCGGCCCGGCCAATGGGCAGGTATACCCACACCCCCTGTTCCGCGGCGACGGCAGCCTCACACCGCAGCCGAATCAGTGAACCCTCGTACTCCTCTCCGCGTGGGCATCCACTGCCGCGTCTTCCCCCGCTCCGCGTCGTCCCCTTCCTAGGCCTCGCCGTCGTCCACCGCCTTGGTGCTCTCGGCGTGGCGTGGTCAATGTGGTCAACGACCGACTTCCATCGGAAGAGTACTGTACGTGAGAGGCTGACAGCTGGTTCCACGGCCGCAGCTGGGTCCACAGCCACAGCCTTGCTTTTTGATTTGCCAAGTAAGTCGCTTTGTCAGGCCTGTTGGGCTGCAAATCTTTCAAGACGAGGAGAGCTTCATTCGGCTGGCCGAGAAAATGGCCTATCAGTAATGAGAAACGGGATGTACATTTTTTAAACACATCAAACCGGCAATTAGTTTCAAATTTCTTTTTTTCATTTCGAGATTTTAAATTGCATTGATTTTTAGCGTGGACAGTTTGTTGGATTTTATAATGATATACATTTATTTTTAAAATCAGTTTGAATGTGACTCGAAATTTCGGGATTAAAAACAGTTCGGACCGCACCAAAATATGCAAAATTTCGTATAATTTTTTAACCGTGGCCACAATATGGGTTGTAATGCTAACAAAAAGAATATGGGCTCCAAAAAAACCTTAAGAATTAGCAAATGGGCTGTAAATTATTAGAAATAATGGCAGATGGGTTGTATGATGTTTTCCACAGATTTGAGGCTTTCCTAAAAAAAAGGTTGACGCACAAGCAGTGACTGTTGGATGTCCATCCACGGCCGTCGTGCTTCTTCAATCTCTGCTCTTCCTACTCCAGCCGCTCAAACAAGCACCGGCGAGACTGCCTGCTCTCTCCTCCCCGCGGCCGGCTGTGCTGCCGCGCAGGCCTCACGGCCCCATCGTACTCCCATCGCTGGCCTAGCCATCCCTCTACTCACCAACACATGCTATTATTCTCCGGCGATGGCATACGAACCAATAAACCCTCGTACAGTCGTACTCCCCTCCGCGTGGGAAACAACTGCCGAGTCTTCCATGCCTCCGTGTCATTCCCTTCCTAAGCCTCGCTGTCGTCCACCGCCCTGGTGCTCTCTCTGCGGCCTGGTCAACGTGGTCAACGAATGACATGCATCTGAAGTGGACTATACATGGAGAGGCTGACAGCTGGGTCCACGGCTGCACGCAAGGAAATGCCTCCTTATTACGTGCAAAATTATGATTCCTCCACCTGACATCTGGGACCCACTGAAAGGGCCTCTGTATTTCGTGAAAAAAACGTTACCACCACTGACAGCTTGGACCCACCAGCTATATCTTCGCACGCAAGGAAGTGCCTCCTCATTACGCACAAAAAATGAATACTCCCCCTGCTCATTTACCATATTTAGGGTATTGTGTGCATTTTCTAGGCATTAATTATGCACATAATTCAAATTCGAACAATCGGGGCATGAAATGGTGCACAAGAATGGTCTGGAAAACCATGCTCGTGCTATTTAGTACATTCTCATGCCTTTTCCAAGGAATGGGCAGATATTTAAAGGAAATGTGTGGCAATAGTCAACCATAAACGTGTCGTTTACTGGGTTGACAACTATACAAAAATGAAATACATGCTTGGAAAAACATGACGCCTGGTGTGGTGCCATGGTATGACCTTACCGTGCCCTGGTAAAAATGTTGTCATGCGCGCCATTCATAAAACAAACCATCATCCGAGGAAGTTTCATGGTTTTGAGGGGGAAATCACCAAGATTTAAGGGGGGTCCAAATTTCCTTTGTCCTTTGTCCACGAGTTTTTTTCTATGATGAACATGCAACCTGCAAATCACCGTGTTGAAATATGGCATTTTTCCGGGTTCATTTGCCATATTTAGGGGATTATGTGCATTTCCTAGGCAATAATGCGCATAATTCAAGTTCAAACAATCGATGCATGAAAGGGTCCACAAGAACGGACTGGAAAACCATGCTCGTGCCATTTAGTAAATTCACATGCCTTTCACAAGGAATAATGGATAGATATTTCATTGAAATGTGTGGCAATAGTCAACCACAAATGTTTGTTTGTTGGGTTTTCAAATTTAGAAAAAATGAAATAAATGTTTAAAAAACATGATGCCTGACATGGTGCCATGGTATGACCTCACCATGCCTTGGTAAAAATTTGAGAAGGTTTGGCTTATGTTGTCATGCATGCCCTTCATAAATCGAACCATCACCGAGGAAGTTCAATGCTTTCGAGAGGGAAATCACCAACATTGAAGGGGAATCCAAATTTCCGTCCTAGTTTGTCATTCACTTTTTTCCAACGATCAACATACCGCCTCAAATGCAACGTGTTCAAATTTGACATTTTTTCGGGCTCATTTAGCATATTTAGGGGATTATGTGCATTTTCTAGGCATTAAATGGACATAATTCAAATTCGAACAATCGGTGCATGAAAAGGTGCATAAGAACAGTCTGGAAAACCATGCTCATGTTATTTAGTACATTCTCATGCCTTTTACAAGGAATGGGCAGATATTTCAAGGAAATGTGTGGCAATAGTCAACCATAAACGCGTCGTTTACTCGGTTAACAACTATACAAAAAATGAAACACATGGTTGGAAAACATGACGTCTGGTGTGGTGCCATGGTATGGCCTCACCATGCCCTTGTAAAAATTGGAGAATGTTTCCCTTATGTTGTGATGCGCGCCTTTCATAAAATGAACCATCACCTGAGGAAGTTCCATGGTTTCGAGGGGGAAATCACCAAGATTGAAGGGGGGTCCAAATTTTCTTTGTCCTTTGTCCATGAGTTTTTTTCTATGATGAGCATACAACCTGCAAATCACCGTGTTAAAATTTGGCACTTTTACGGGTTCATTTGCCATATTTAGGGGATTATGTGCATTTCCTAGGCATTAATACGCATAATTCAAGTTCAAACAATCGATGCATGAAAGGGTCCACAAGAACGGCCTAGAAAACCATGCTTGTGCCATTTAGTAAATTCCCATGCCTTTCACAAGGAATAATTGATAGATATTTCATTGAAATGTGTGGCAATAGTCAACCAAAAATGTTTGTTTGTTGGGTTTTCAACTATAGAAAAAATGAAATAAATGCTTAAAAAACATGACGCCTGGCATGGTGCCATGGTATGACCTCACCATGCCCTGGTAAAAATTTGAGAAGTTTTGGCTTATGTCGTCATGCACGCCCTTCATAAATCGAACCATCACCGAGGAAGTTCCATGCTTTCGAGAGGGAAAATCCCCAAGATTGAAGGGGGATCCTAATTTCGGTCCAAGTTTGTCATTCAGTTTTTTTCCAACGATCAACATACCGCCTCAAATGCAACGTGTTCAAATTTGACATTGTTCTGGGCTCATTTACAATATTTAGGGGATTGTGTGCATTTTCTTTCGAACAATCGATACATGCAAAGGTGCACAAGAATGGTCTGGAAAACCATGCTCGTGTTATTTAGCACATTCTCATGCCTTTTACAAGGAATGGGCAGATATTTCAAGGAAATGTGTGGCAATAGTCAACCATAAACGCGTTGTTTACTCGGTTAACAACTATACAAAAAATGAAACACATGGTTGGAAAACATGACGCCTGGCGTTGTGCCATGGTATGGCCTCACCATGCCCTGGTAAAAATTGGAGAATGTTTTCCTTATGTCATGATGCGCGCCTTTCATAAATCGAACCATCACCGAGGAAGTTTCATGGTTTCAAGGGGGAAATCACCAAGATTGAAGGGGGGTCCAAATTTCCTTTGTCCTTTGTCCATGAGTTTTTTTCTACGATGAACATACAACCTGCAAATCACCGTGTTCAAATTTGGCACTTTTCTGGGTTCATTTGCTATATTTAGGGGATTATGTGCATTTCCTAGGCATTAATGCGCATAATTCAAGTTCAAACAATCGATGCATGAAAGGTTCCACAAGAACAGCCTAGAAAACCATGCTCGTGCCATTTAGTGAATTCTCATGCCTTTTACAAGGAATGGACAGTTATTTCGATGAAATGTGTGGCAATAGTCAACCACACATGTTTGCTTGTTGGGTTTTCAACTATAGAAAAAATGAAATAAATGCTTAAAAAACATGACATCTGGCATGGTGCCATGGTATGACCTCACCATGCCCTGGTAAAAATTTGAGAAGGTTTGGCTTATGTTGTCATGCACGCCCTTCATAAATCGAACCATCACCGAGGAAGTTCCATGTTTTCGAAAGGGAAATCCTCAAGATTGAAGGGGAATTCAAATTTTCTTTGTTCTTTGCCCTGGAGTTTTTTTCTATGACGAACATACACCCTGCAAATCACCGTGTTCAAATTTGGCATTTTTCCGGGCTAATTTACCATATTTAGGGGGTTATGTGCATTTTCTAGGCATTTAGCGCATATAAATGCAATCCAGCTACAGGTGCACGGGTGTGATGTGAGGGACGTGGATTGCCGTTCGATCGCGGCGCATCCAATGGTGCACATGCGCGATCCACGTGGCTGGGGTTCCGGCCAATCATAACGCAACACACAATAGGCTCAGCGCACACTGTTTCCGAAAGCGACGGAGATGAACCGTGTGCAATAATGAACGAGCAACATTGTAAGGGAGGCCAAATTTTTGTTGTCGTTTGTGGTTGAGCTCTTGAATACCACCGCACTGTATGGCTACCCGGCCCCTCCATCCCAGAGCTCTATCCAGGCGTCGTCCATGGCACCGCGGCGCACAGTAACTTGTAAGGAATCGATGGCATCTCGCCGTGCCGCGTTCCTCACCGCCCGCGACCGCACACATGATAAGGAAGCGATGGCATCTCGCCGCGCCGAATTCATTGCTGTCGGCGGCCAGACAGTTACATGGGCGGACTTTGAGGCTGCCATGGCCAAATGTGTGGTGGATCTAGAGGCGGCCAAAGCCACACAGAAGGAGCGGAAAAGGCAGAAAGCAGTCAAGAAAAGAGAGTCCCACCACCGCAAGAAAAAAGAGGATGCACACCATGGTGAGGAGAGCTTGGCGGAGATCGAAGCACGGTGGGCTGCCGCCAACAAGGCCGGGATGGAGAACGCCGGCGTCTGGCCAGCATGCCCTAATGGCAGCATGTGAGAAGTAGTTTAAGTTTGTAGTATTAGAGAAAATTACCAGTAGTACTTTAAGTTTGTAGTATTAACGTACAATGTCCGTAAGAGCATCCTTTGAGGGCTTTGAGTGTTGATTAGCATGTGTGCCCGTGTGCGTTTTTTTGTGTTAATCATTAGAAGATCACAAAACACACGGTTTCTATGCCGTACCCGTCTGTGTTTTTTGCGTTAATGACCCATAAGTCTGTTACTGTGCGATATTTCCTAATAAACCAGGCGTACCATTGACCGCCCATGACATCCTCATGCCTCCAAATACCCCCCGCCAGGAGCTGATGGCGGTCCATGGCGCGATGGCTGATGTGCGTGTTGACCTGGAGGAACACCTTGCCTCCACCGCCGCCGCTGACATGGTGCAGGCTCTGGCCTAGATGAAGTCCCCCAGTTACTACCCCCCAGGACTTAACAGGTAAGATCTGACCAGCTAAATCCTACCAATAGCACTTGCAACGGCTATGATTTGTACGGTTGATGTATTAAGCATGTTCGTGCCTTGTTTATTTCAGTACTACACACTGTGTGATGTTCAAATATTACCGTGTCCAGCTCAATTTCACCAATACCAGCAACAAACTTACAATACATGACTCAGGATATCACTAAACATGCTGCCCATTTGCTATTTTTAGTGGATGCTAACCCTGTTGCACTTGACATGCCTGTCCATGTACTTACACAGGATCATAACGGCTGATGCTTTTGTTTTCCGTAGAGATGAGTTGCATCCCATGTCTTACAGTATTTCGCATAATCTGTGCAATTGCAGTTTAACTTCTACCTATTTACTAGTTGCCTGTAGGTACACATGTTAATGGCACTGATCCATGCTTCGACCCGGAGGAATAGCTCGCCTCTGCCGTCGCTGACTTTGGGCGAGCTCTGGCCAAGATGAAGTGCCCCAGCAACTACCTCTCAAGACTTACCAAGTATGTACTCACCAGTTCAATCTTACCAATACCAGTTGTAATTAATGGCTATCTTCTGTACGGTCGATGTATTAAGCATGTTCTAGTAAACATGCCTAACACGTTTTTGCTACTTCCCCTACCTTTTTATAGACATCTGGGCCATTCTCTGCTCTGGCAGGTTTCAATGTCTATTATGCCTGTTGTAATTAACAGTTGAATCCATTTTTAAACTGTTGCATTTCAATGGCTACAAACTTACAAAACATGACTTAGGATGTTGTTAAGCCTGTTGCAATTGACAGTTGTATCCATTTTTTAATCTGTCCATTTGCTACCATGCTACTCTCCGCAATGAAGATATACTAGAGATGCTACCCCATTTGCTATTTTTGGTGGATGTTAACCCTGTTGTACTTAACATGCTTGTTCATGTACTTACGCAGGGTCATAATGGCCGATGTTGTTGTTTGCCATCAAGGTTAGCTGCATCCCATGTCTTACAGTATTTCACATCATTTGTGCAATTGCAGTTTAACTTCTACCATTTACTGGTTGCCTGTAGGTACACATGTCAGTGGCACTGATCCACGCTTCGACCCGGAGGAACAACTCGCCTTCACCGCCGCTGACTTTGGGCGGGCTCTGGCCAAGATGAAGTGCCCTAGCAACTACCTCTCAGGACTTACCAAGTATGTACCCACCATTTCAATCTTACCAATGTCAGTTGCAATTAATGGCTATGTTTTGTACTGTCTATGTATTAAGCATGTTGTAGTAAACATGCCTAACACGTTTGAGCTATTTTCCCTACATTTTATAGACAACTAGGCCATTATCTGCTCTGGCAGCACCTGCCCTGTGATGTTTAACTCTGCCAGTTGCATTTTTATTAGTACCGGTCTCAATGGCCATTAAGCTTGTTGCAATTAACAGTTGTATCCATTTTTAAAGAGTTGTATTTCAATGGCTACAAACTAACAAAACATGAATTAGGATGTTGTTAAGCCTGTTGCAATTAATAGTTGTATCCATTTTTAATCCGTCCCTTTGCTACCGTGCTACCCATTCGAAATGAAGATATCACTACAGATGGTGTTGTTTTATTACCATTTGCTATTTTTGGTGGATGTCAACCCTGTTGTAGTTAAAATTGGCTTTCCGTGTACTTACACAGGGCTACAATGGGCGATGCTGTTGTTTGCCGTCGAGGTTAGCTACATCCCATGTCTTAGACACCATCTATTCCTAAACATAAGTATTTTAGAGATTCCAATATAGACTACATAAGGAGCAAAATGAGTGAATCTAGATTCTAATCTAAACTATATCTATAATTCTATATACATCTGTATGTAGTTCATATTGAAATCTCAAAAAAAATACTTGTACTTAGGAACATACATAGTTGTATTTTACATCATTTGTGCAATCTCAGTTTAGCTTCTAATATTTACTGGTTGCTTGTAGGTACATATATGAGGGGTAATGATCCATGCTTCGATCCCTTTTGCGTATGGGGCAATGAGATATTCATGAACAAGCGTCAAGTGAGGAAACTAAGAAAGATTGTTAGGCGAAAGAAACGGGTGATTGGAATTAAGCTCTTTATTTACACTTTGTCGAAGACAACAGTGAACTTTAGGATGGTAAGTAATGTGTTGCCTTTTCCCCCTGCCCACAACTAGTTACTCTATTAGACCTCAGTATCTGATATTTTTCTCTTTTCAGTGGTTTTTGAAGCTATTTACTAATGATTACCTTGCAAACTATATGGCCAGAGTGGAGGCAACTAAAGTTAAGGTATATAATTCATGCTACCATGATAATGCTCTAGAAGTCTTCCTAAAGGCGGTGAAGGATGGGCGGGCGATCGTCACAAGGGGTTGGACAAAAGTGGTTCGTGCCTATGGCATGCAGGAAGGCACATTATGGGCATTCCGCTTCTTCAACACCGTCGGCAGTCAAAATGATTTACACTTGTCTCTTCACCTTTACCGCCTTTAAATATTGTGGTTCATCATAGTTAATTGCTGCCTAATCCTCTAATTACTGAACATATTGTACTGGAACTTTTATTTATGGATTCATTGTTGAACCATTGTGCTGGGAATTTGAATTGCACGTTTCGTATTTCAAAAATTCCAATTAGAATAATAAATTACAGGCAAAAATAAAAAGAGAACAGACGGTCATGGAACTTTGCAAACGGTTCTGGCAGTAAAAGCGCTTGTGATGGATATCCCAATGCCACACAGTTTTCTACATCAAATCGTGTGTGATGTAGTTAATGAAAGCAAACAGTTAACCAAGGCAGAGCGTGTGTGATAGTTACACCTTTCACACACGAGCGTATACATAAAACCATGTGGGATGTACATCCGAACAGAAACGTTTTCCCTGGATTGACTGTGTGGGATGTACATAAGAACGGAAATGTATTCCTTGGATTGATTGTGTGTGATATACATACGAACGGAAATGTTTTTCAGGGATTCATCGTGTGGGATGTACATACCTACGGAAATGATTTTCTCGGATTACCGTGTGGGATGTACATACCTACAGAAATGATTGGGTTTTGATGCTTCGCCCGATCGCACACAGCCCCAGCCTGGGTCCCAGGAGGGCCTATCCCCGACAATTTCTGGGTCGTGTGGGAAGGACACCCTATCGCACACACTCACTTGGCGACGGTTCCAAATGCCGTCGCGGAAAGGGGTTAAAAACCGTCTGTTTAGGACCGACACGTACCAGTGTTGTTCAAACATTTTGTTAGTTAGACTTCAGACAAGTTATATATGCAGAGTAAAAGGATAATCCCTCTGTACCAGTGCATTGTCTGATATATTAAGTCAACAAACGGGCTCAATACTGTGCTCATCCTGGTGTAGTACTCCTATTAGTACAAGGCAATGCAGTTGACGGGTGACCTTGGGTAGCGGCGACTGAGGGAATTGAACCGTGCTCCGCATGGTAGGTAACGTTGTCTAGTTACTAAAGCATCCCTCCATTGTTCATCGGTAGTCACTATGGACCGGGGACATGAGGGGAATTTCCTAGGGGTGGAATTCTGGCCGCCAGATATTTCAACTCGAATCATGGAGGCTCGACTGGTTGGGGTTGGCTAATGTGCGTACCACGCACGCCACCAGAAGGACACGAGCCCGGTATTTTTTGGAGGATCAACATGAGCCCGGTATTCTTTTGTGAGGATCAATACGAGCCAAGGTCTAGCTGGTACGCCGTCGGGTCCTACCATTCGAGTATACGAAATGAATCTTTTAAATTGCCGAATGAATCTATGTGTATTACAATGCCCGTATTTTCCTTGCAAATAGTAATCTCAACGTGGTAATTGATTTATGACGATTTCTTGAATTAGAGTGAGTCTGTGATATAGTGATCTCAACGTGGATTTCACATTTCATGGTATCCCTAGTAAGTTTTTCATTGCAAATTCAAATTTAAAAGATGAAGGGTATGGTGGTGAGAAAACTTTGTATGTATCAAGCATATGACCACACACATACACACACACACACACACACACGAACTCAACAACAATCCAATAAGTATAGTGCACCTATTTTTCCAAACCATGCATGTATGACACGAATTCAAAAATACTCCTTCTATTCCGAAATATTAGTCTTTTAGAGATTTCAACAAGTGACTACATACGGAGCAAAATGAGTGAATCTACACTCTAAAATAAGTACATCCATATGTGGCAGTCCATTTGAAATCTCTAAAAATACTAATATTTAGGAACGAAGGGAGTAAAATGTAAGACATGCATGGTCCTCAATTCAATATTCAAAATGAACAGGAAACTGAAACATGAATATTAAGTCTAGTGCTAAAGTACATGCAAATGTTGTGTTTAGGCAGAGCTATGTAGATTGTCGGGGGTTAACCCCTCGGCCTTAGATAAAATTGTGAAGCTATGTTTAGGATTGTTTAGATTATATTTGTCCCCACCCTCCCAAACACCGATTGGTTCTGCACCCCCTCCTCCCAGGGAGAATATCATGTGCCCCCACACCTTAGATGCTATATACTTATACGAGTTCCTTGGATCTTGTAGATCTGAGATATAGGACCTCACAGGATGTCTTAATATTTTTACAGGAAACCTTGATGAGTTTGAGAATTGCACGCAATTTGTACAAAAACTACTCAGATGCCCTTGGATCCCATATCCAACGACCTCGAAGCTCATATCACCGTAGCATCTAAGATGAAGGAGGACATCATATTCTCCTGTATGTAAGAATATCATGTGCTACCACACCTTAGATGCTTTGGTGATACAAGCTCATCGGAGCCGTTGGATTTGTGACCCAACAACTCCTCGGTGGTTTGAATGTTTTTTTTTTTTGCAGAAAAGCCCCCAAAGAGTTCGACCACTACTTACAAGCACAAAGACTGCTCACATACCATTGCATCTCAGATCAAACGACCTCGAAGCTCGTATCACCGTAGCGTCCAAGCTGCGAGAGCACCTGATGTTTTCTCGCACGGGAGAATATGAGGTGCCCCGCGCCATAGACTCTATGGTGATACGAGTTCACGGAGATCTGACGGCTCACAGTAGGAGGTTTGAAAGTTTTTGCAATATACGCCTGAGAGAGTTTGGGAATTGCGCAGAAAGTACAAGTACTACGCATGTGGCATCTGATCATAGATCATACGACCTAGATGCTCATATCACCATATCGGCTAATTAAGCTACGGGGAGCACCTAATATGAGCAATGGGGAGCCGTTGGATCCAAGATGCAGTGGCACACACGAGGCCTGAATGTTTTATTTGCAAAAAAAACCTTGGAGAATTTGGAAATTGTGCATAATTACAAAGACTACTCCCAAGCCATTGGATCTCAGTCCCAACGATGTAAAAACTCGTATCACCATAGCATCTAAGCTGCAAGGTGGATGTGATATTCTACGCCACTGTCATTTTTGTTCGTGAACTTGTAAAATACGTGTAACGCGTGCCGTTAATTGTCTAACCATGCAAAATGTTTGTTCAAAAAAACCATCCTACACTGAAATATCGGAACAACACACGGGGGTCCCACTCGTCATTGATCAAATTTGGACCTAAAACTAACAAATCTGAAGGACGAGATTCGAACTGGCAACCTGGACTACAAAGCGTAAGTTGATAGCCTAAAACAACAATGGTTGTTGGCTTTGTCCCATAAATTGATTTTATACAGTATTACGTTGAGTAGAGAAGAGGGAGTGGCTCGTCAACACGTGCATGACCATTGACTCACTTACTAGTGGGTCCCAGGTCTGCGATCTCTCTCTCCTCTCCATTGTCTAACCTTTAGACGCACGGGCACACACGCAGAGTGGCGCTAGCTTGCCGTCGTGTTATTATAACTAACAAAAGCTTGGAAAATAGAAGAATCGCCTAGAACAACAGACGTTGTGGGTGGTCGAGACAGAGCTAACCACACCTATCCTCCGTGCCACGTTAGCATGATGAAGCTATGTGGCTAGTGGGGTGTTTTCGACCGACTGGCTGGGTCCCGAGGTTGAATCATAGGTAGTACGTCTGATACAGTATAATTTTTCACGCACATTTTTCCTCCATGCCGAGACGTGGCACACCCTACCGCACTGTTTCGGGGTCCTCCCGGGTGGTGCACGCATATATTCTTCCTTGCCGAGACGTGGGACGCCCTACCGCATGTTTTCTGGGTCCTCCTCGGTCGTAGCGCTGAAGCAACTAAATGAGTCGTCAAATCACGAAAGACCACCTATCCCGCCGAGTACATCAGGAAGCATGGTGCCTAGCTAGTTGGGCTAGTGCGACCGATTAGCTAGGCCTCCGCCACATTTGTTTTTTCACCCCTTTCTTATCTCCTTGCCGGCAGGTAAATTTAAATATCCACCACAGCGTTGCTCTGGTCTTTGGGTGCGGCAGGCGCGGCAGGATTTTTAATTTTTTGATTGACGGGAGCAGGCGCTGCAGCATTTTTAATTTTTTGATTGACGGGAGCAGGCGCGGCAGCAATTAGTCATGATGACTCCGCCTATAAAACCCACTGCTCACTGATGTGAAAAGTTGTCGGCTGGTGTTTTCCCATGGTGAAAACCAAAAGATTCACCCTGCTCCTCGGCTGGCTCCCTCCGCCTTCCCGTAGATTGCATTGCCATTCAGCTGTTTCGCCCCCTTTGCTTCCTCTCCCCATTGCTTCTACCTGGTGCCATGGCGGCGCAGCAGATCACGGAGTCTGAGGTGAGGCGCCTGACACAGGAGCTCCAGGCCAAGGACGCGGAGCTCAGGGCCAACGACATGGAGCTCCGTGAGCTCAAGGAGGAGAGGAGTGCCATGCTCCTCTGTTATGTGCGGGAGTTCACGGAGCTCCAAAAGCGGCAGGCGTCCACCACAAGGATGCTCGAGGAGTCGGGGTGTTGCTGCAGAAAGCGGGAGATACGATAGGCCGTCAGGGGAGCCGGCTGGAGTACGAGCGGGCCGATCGTGACGAGGTCCAGGATCGCCTCGACCACTTGGTGGACCAAGTTGCCACGCACGTGTTGCGGCTGCCCGATGCCTACCGTCGTGCCAGCGTGACCATGCCGGCCATCGGGCTAAACCCGTTCGACCACCCAGTCAACTTCAACAAACTGTGGCTTCCTGACCTGGTCTCCTTTTTCACCTATATCTCCGAGGAGCTGAGTCGTCTCCGCGCGATGGTGGGGGCGGAGCTGGACAAGGAGGGGTTGCAGGCTGCCGTCGTCGTTGTCGGGCGAATCCTCTCAGGGCTCCGTCACCGGAATCCATTCGTACCATTGGACACCATCTTTGACAAGCTGGCTCCCGTCGACAGGGAGCGGGCTCTGCGGGCGGTTGCACCTTGCATCACCAACGTCGTGCGCCTTGAGAAGCAGAGGGACTTCGGTGGTGTTTAGGCATCCTCTGCATGGGCATGTCCATGTCTCAGCGCAACATGACCGTTGGATCAAACTCAGACGGTGTAGATCGGTCACTGTAGCACAAAGCGTGTGGGCGTGTTTGGTTGCATTCTCATCTCAATATAGTTGTTCCCTCTTCGTTTATTTGTGTTAACCTACTAGTGTGGACTCATGCACCCTTCATGCACTCTGCCAAACACCCAAAAGTGGTCGAGAAGGGAACTTTTGCTCCCATCCCGTGCACCCTTCATGCACCCTGCCTAACACTGATTCGTGCTTCATATGGTTCATGTTTCATGGAGTACTGTAGCACCGTACTCTCTGTGCGATGTAGACCTAGTTCTGTTAACATTGATCTTACCGTTCATTCTCGACCGGACAGTTGAAAAAGCGGTACTATGTTACATTACTATTCATATAGTTAACATACGCACAACATCATTTGTTGTCGTCATATCTTACTACACTAGCAACAAGATTATGTAGTACTAACGTATGAGCCACTGCACATGCCTAGTAGTAGGACCACTGTGTATGTTCAAGTGGCTGCCGTGTTTCGCACTCCTCCGTCGTAAGAGTGGAATGCTTGCTGTAATCATTTTTTTTCTTCAGAAAAACAGTGGACACGCTCTACCGTGCAGATCCTCCTCGATGGTCGTCGGGAACCTTGCTACTCACTTTCGCCGATGTGTGGGACAGCCAGCATCGGGGTCCACCAGCCATGCACTAAATTACTCCGTAGTAGAGTGCCCAACTGCACGGTAGACTACCCCGATCGAAGTGCTGCAGTAATGCCCAATGAGCCGTCAAATCACAAAACCCCCTCCTTTCAAGCAGTAAGTTGGACGGACGAAGCAACCATCATTTCACTCTTCTCTCTCAGCTTCCTCTCTTGAAGAAAACCCCCACTTGCTTCTCCCTCATCTTGTTCCTCATTTCTTCAAGAAAACCCTGACCTGCTTCTGCCATTGTTCTTCTCTCCCAAAGAAGGAAAGGTGAGGGCATCAATTGTTTTGATTCTGGCCAAGACCCGGTCTTGCAACCCCGAGACTGATTGTATAACTGCCTCTCTGTTCTTCTTTTGTGTTTGTGATTATGGTTTCTTTTATTTTATTTGATTTGACAGTTTCTTGATGGACGCTGGACCACCGGCCGAAGTGATGTCTATGGCTCTGGCCAAAACCGTCGAGGCTCATGGTACGAAGAAGCGCAAGCACCCCGCCGAGACTATCGCAAACAAGCTCAAAGCCATTGCCCTGTCCAAGCCCCCCTCTCCGGGATCCCTCATTAAGCAAGTCCAGGTAATATCTCTACTTGACGATCTTTTTCTCGATCTTGATCGTGTTTTTTCATCTAACACGCAGTACTAGTACTAGTAGTGCAACTTTCTGGGTGATCTTGCATGTGATTTTTGTGTGCCAAATGACGGTTCTAAATTCCTCTTTTGACCAAAACATGCGAGAGGTTGACACTGATTTCTTATAGATTACTTTCAACTACTTTATGAACATCAATGCTACCTTTGAAGAGGGTATATTTGCCTCAGAACTTGTGTTATGGATATTGCAAGTAATCCCTCTGCTCTCATGCCTTTGAAGACATGTTCTAGTGTCTTTGTTCACTCATTTCTGTGCGTATATGTAGTCATATATGGAGTAAAATATCGAATATCATCTTATATTTCTGAACAGAGGTAGTAATAAAATATTTGTTTTCTGTTTGAATTAGAACTAGGTCCGCGGTGGACATGAAGTTCTCAAAGTCATGTCGTATGAACTGGAAGACCTGAGGATGAGTTCTACTGCTAAACTATCTAGCTGATGTGTCCTTGTCGCCACGTGACCTGAACTAGTGTTTTCCTGTAGCATTGTTGTCAGGCGTGTTCTCGAGGCTGTACTTGACCACAACAATTTCCTGGCTGTGCGTTCGATTACGAAGGGTGTGGTTCTTGTAAAGCTTCCCGACAAATCTGATGCGGCCTGTCTTCATCGTCAGATTTATGAGTGGAAAGACCACTCTATTAGGTACTCCAAGGTTGACGACATGGTGATGGTGCCGGTAGACATCTCTCACGAAGTCCATGGCCTAGTCAATTATGTGGGGTTCATCCCGTAGGTCGGTGGCAAGAAATAGTCTGCAGAGTTTAATTAGTGCAACTTTGCTTGTCTGTAGTAAGTACTATTGTTCAGTACTTGGTTTGTGTTTGTGAACCCTGTATTGTTTAGTACTACCGCTTTTGGTGTGTGGTGAGTCCTGAGAACAATCTATGTTAATGTCTGTCCACTCAATTCAGTCTGTATATTTTGAAGTATCCAGATCATCATTTTTGTGAGGATGGTTTATCAATTATGGTTACACTCCAATATCTTTATGCATTGTAGGGTTTATCGCACCCACCAGGATTTCCAGTCCCATGGATGTTCAGTCCATAGGATTTGTCACGACCTTTGGACTGTCCTGCTTGTGGGAGTAGGCGGGGGCCCTGCATGCCACGCGTAGTTGGACGATCAATCTTCTGTTTAGTACTTCAACATAGTGATTTCCTGGTAAGGATTCACTCGTGTCACATCAAGTAAATCTTATTGATTTACTGTCTAAATCTTATTGATTTAGTGCCATGTTTTCTTTCTTTTGCTGCAATTTTACGATGCAGGTTTTGCCATGTGACATTCATCACAGAATAAACCGTTTGGTTTGCTCTATGATGGATATTTTTGCAGGTTTCACTTCTTATGTCGTGTCAGTAACGAAGGCACTGTCCATCACTTATATTAGTGGAAAAAATTGGATCAGTCTGTTGTCTGAGTACAAGCTGAATCCCTATGATGAATTGCAGTTTGGTTTAACAAACACGCCACAATTAGTCCTTCTCGCGTTTAAAAGAAATGAAGAAAAAGACTGGATCACAGTCACGGAGCCTACTCAAGTTAGAAAGCTGATCATAGCATACCAGACACGATTTCCGTTGTATCGCACATCGGTACCACCTTCAGCAACGATCGAGCACCGGCAGTTGCTCTAGCACTGACAGCGGCAGCAACTCAATATAATCTAGTTGAGGATTGGGCACCGACCGTGTCAGCGGATCAGGCTGATCTACCGGAGGATCGGGCATCGACACCGGCACCTGCTCCGACACCGGCACCAGCTCTACAAGGATCACCATCTCCGGCAGCAGCAGCGGCACTACCAGTCGCACCGGCACGGGCACTAGCAACGGCTTCGGCACCTGCACCAACACTTGCACTTGCATCTGCTCCGGCCCGTGCAGCGGCAACGGAACTAGCAGTTGCACCGGCAACACACTGGGCTGCAGTTCGCACTTCATATACCAAATTCCTTACAAAAACCGACATGTCCACCTTCTTGGTAAGCATTGGCCGCCCAAGTGCTTCATTCTTTTTTCTTTCCATGTTGTTTCACATGATTCACTGTGTTGATCTAACTGTTAGTGTATGTCTTCTTGTTTGTAAACAGAGAATTCCTAGAGCAACGAGGGAGTCGTTCAACAATCCGGGCGACATTGGCCAAGTTTCTCTTACCATGCGCAGCCTTGGTGTGAATGAACCTGCTCAATATACCGTAAGTACAAAGGATGGTTGCATGATGATTGATGCTAAAGGATGGTCAAGGTTCAAATCTAAATCATATCTTGCGGTAGGGGATGATGTCAAAATCGAACTTTCTCGGCAAGGAGAGCTGGTCCAAATCAACTTTGAAATTCTTCAGTAGCAGCACGCAACTGCGAACTGATCTATCCTCCGAGAGATTTTTGATGTAATAATCTGGCATGGTGAAACAAGTGTTTTGTGTGTATAAGTAGTACGACAATATTATTTATCACATGGTATATCTTTGGTAGAATTGCAACTCTAATTGCTGGTTAGGAACTGGCATTCGATTTCTTTCTAACAGCTGTCGCCGATTCAAAGTCGGATGACGTGCCGCCGCAGCATAGATCGCCCGCCACGAGGCAGGAGTGGCCTCCGTCGTCGCTTCGCTAGATCGGTCGCGCCTCCACGCACATAGGTGGCCCGCACCGCCCTTGAGACACAGGAGCGAGGAGAACCCCCGCCATTGCCGTTGTCCACCGGGCGCAGGCCGGTGACGTCCTCCGGCGATGGCGGGAGAAAGGGAGGGAGGGGGTCGGCACCGGCAGCGACTAGGGTTGGAGAACCACCCGTGGCGCCCGAGCGAGGGCGACGCGGGGGTCAGGAGAAGATCCTATATATGCGGCTATTTGAGCATGCGGGTTTTAACAAAAAATTAGAGTCGGATGTACGCGGATAGCATTGAATAGCCGGCTTTGACATCTGCATCCGCGGACTGGCCATGTACGAGGACGGATGTGGGAGTAAATTTATAGGTTAATGATGCCCTAATAAGTGTAGATGCCTAATAACTTTTGATGCGGGAGTATGTAATTCTAGGTCCTTCTGGACCCTCCTTATGTCCAAGAAAAAAATAATGGTGACATTTACCGACAGGACTCGATCTCGAGAGTCTCTGGCACGCAGTCGATGATCCGATCCAATGGACAGGCATCGATCTGCCCGGACGCGACGTGCAGTTTTATACTTTTGCTGACTCGCTGCAGCTGTCAAACGATTTCGAAAACACTAACGCTCACACGTGTGGGCGTTATCCAACTCGTCCACACACCTTCATCGTCGTCCAGCGCTTTTTACACGAATCTTGGCATGAAAAGACTGAATTTGTGTGCCACGTAGGACAACTCGTGTGTGTGGCGTGTGAGGGAGTTCGCCCGCATGCCGTTTTCTCTCCGCGGTCAATGGTTCGCCAGTCGGGGCATGCGATGAAACTGCTGTCGCGCCCGCACGCCACGCACCACTTATGTTCCCCATCTCCCATGACTGCCCATTTCTCCCGCTCTCTGACACCCAAGTTGTCATTTGCCATGTCTTTTGAGGGGTACTCCCTCCGTCCGATAATAGTTGTCCCCGAGGTCTTTTTTCAGAAATACCCCCAGCGAATTCCCGACAAGCCCCTCGCTCCCTATCGTCTCCCCCACTCCTCTCCCGCGCCGGAGGTCCACTCCCCCGCGCCGGAGCTCCCCGCCGGCTCCCCGCATGTCACCGGAGCTCATCCGACGCAACCCCCCCACGGCTCCTCTCTCCTTGTCCCCTCCTCCTTCCCCAAGGTGATCCACGGCGAGAAAAGGCTCGATTTTTGTCGATCTGCTCTCCGACGACGGCGGCCTTCACCGGCGACAGACGAGTTCAATTCTCGCCAAACCCACCTCACACACAAACAGCGGCCATGTCTTTGGCGACGGCGGCGCCATTCGGGTCCTCCTCGACGCAGCGACAAGAGCTTCGCCCATGGCGGCAGCGGGAGCGAGCAGCAGCGATGGCGCGTGAGTATGCGGCGAAGAAGTCAGCTTGCGTCGGCGTGCATGCCGCCATGCTGCGGTGCGTCAACGACCTCGCGGACGCCGTCAAGGTCACCATGGGCCTCAAGGTTCGTTCGTGCCCCCCTCTCACTCCCGATCAGAGCGTGGATCTCTGTTAATCTGAGCCAATGCATCGTTTTTTATTCATCTCATTGAAAAAAATCAAGATTTGTGCATTACCAATGTAAATGTACAAGATCCTGTCGAGTTTGCTGAATGTGAAGGGGCATCATGTTTCAGATTTGTGCAAGATATTTACTGAATGTAAATGTAAATGTTTGAAAATTTGTGGCTTATCAAACTACGAAACTAATCTAATGGGTGCAATCTCTGCTTCCTTCCTTCCCGGCTTTCATTTGGTGAAATAATGAATGAACTTCTTCCTTTTCAACAAAATCTTTACCTGTAAATATCTGAATATTTTTGCACAAGTACAGATTCGATGGACTGCACAAATCTTGAAATGCTACAAGAAGAAGAAGAATTGTAATACCCCATTCGTAAGAAGAAGCATATGGTTTAGATTCTTCTTCTTCTTCTTACAAATTGATAGATTGTGGACTGAAATTATTTGGAAATAAGATAGCACTTGAGATAAGATAGCAATTGATCTAGATGATTATAATTTTCATCGCACCATTCTGAACATGATCCATATGTTCCATGTAAATTCAGATTAACTGATTCAAGCAGGTGAGCTGCTGCCGCTTTGACAAAATGACAAATTAGCAGATAAAGAGTTAGCCCTGCACTTTGTCTTGACAAAATTCAGTCTGTGACAAATTTAGTTAGCAGTATAAATTCTGAAGTTTAACTGGAGATTTAGACTCGAAGAATGTGTTGTCAAGGTTCGGTGTCTTCTTTTTGTGAAATCTGACTGAAATGTTTTCTTCAAAGACTGAAAATGTTGGAGCTACAACTGTTTTTGATCTTACACAATTGTAGTGATATGCTATTTTGCATCTAATTAGGATTCTAGGCTTCTTTACATGAACCAGAGATTTAGACATCGAAAATGCGTTGTCAAGGTTCAAAGTCTTCTTTACCTTGACAACTTTGTGGACATCTCTGTTCGAATCAATTTTTGTACATCTATGTTCGAAGCAACTGGACCTATTTCATCTGCCCATTTATTCTTGTTCATAAATAGAGCTACCAAGAGTGCAAAATCACTGCTATCAAGAGTGCAAAATGGATCTGAATTCTGAAACTACACCATGTTCACAGTTAATCATAAGAATAAGAATAAGAATAAGAAAGAGAATAAGAAGGAGAAGGAGAAGGAGAAGGAGAAGGAGAAGGAGAAGAAGAAGAAGAATAAGAAGAAAAGTTGTCTTAGTGGCAATTTAGGCAGTGAATATTGAAATTATCTTACATTAGTAGACCATGGCAGTAGTTATAGAACTATGAATATCTATTACTCCCTCTACAACATCGTAAAAATTAATAACATCCTCTACAACATTTTCTCAGAGAATAGAGTAGGCTTCAATTTGTGAAAACTGAATTTTACTCATGAAAATATGACAAGGAGTCTTGTCCAAACTGTATTCACTTGCCTAAATTTCACTTGATGTCAAATTTTATTTATGTGTCAAGTTTGACATCAACTTGATGAACATCAACAGATGATCAAAACCCGACGAAATTGACAGGTTTTGGAACAAAATGACAGGATCTGAACATCAACTTGACTGAATAATATAGTGTCAATTCGATTGTTAACAGAGAACACTACAGTTATTATATTTCTTGTTGACAACTAGTGCGGTACACATTCTGAATATTGAAATTATCTTACGTTAGTTACTAGGATAGTGGTTCATTACTCGCTTGTCGATCCGTGGAGGAGACCAAGGGCATCAACCTCCCCAACTTGAATTTGTAGATGCTCAATTTAGATGTTTTTGTCCTAACAAACAAGTAAACTACGTAACTCTAGTGTTGTTGTGGTAAACTACTGTAGTTGATATGTATCTTCATGTTGCTGTTGTTCCAACCATAAGGAGTGGATCATCCTGTAAACTCTCTGTCTCGATAGTTTGCATTATCTTCTCGCTAATAAAACACAAAACAGTTCATTGTCTTCCATGGCAGGATGCCACTTTGTACCAAGTGCTTCGCAATGATAAATTAGCAAAAACAGGATGACACTACTATTATTGGACCATTATCCGCTTTGGGAACTTAATTTTAAACTCATCTGCATAATCTTTAGCTCACCATGACACTACTATTATTGGACAATTTTACACTCATCTCTACCGGAGAACAAATTCCTTAGTGCAAGTTATTGATTGAATTTACACTCATCTGCAGATTGTGTAGAAAAATTGACTGTATTTTGATGACTGAATTTAAAATCACTACTTGGAGTACACATTGACTGAATTTAACACTGTAATTGACTATCCTGTGATCCATGGACCTTTGCAATTGTGCATTATCCTGGATACATAACATGGATCTCTGAATAATTCAACAATTGACAGGCATAACATTTTTCCTTCTCCCATTTTAGACCATAACAGAACAATCTGGTCCAGTTGCTCTTGATGATGCATTTAGTTAACTTGTAATTTTGCCAAAATCTGGACCAGTTGCTCTTGATGCATTCAATTAAATTGATGCTATCATCCGAGAGAACATGTTCCGTTTTCTTAATAGCAGATCAATTTTCTTGAGAGAACATGATCAGTTTTCTTAAAAGCGATCAATTTTCTTGATGAACATGATGAGTAGTGTTTGAAATTCCAATGTGCGAAATTGGAGCACCACGAGCAAGCGTGCAGAGGAGCAGATTCTGAGGGGTGCTTCTTCTCACTAGCAACAACACGAAGCAGGGGAGCTACGGCGGAGGAGCAGCAACTTGCACAGAGCAGGCCACCGGGAGCTTGAGGACGAAGCTTGGTCGAGGCCAGCGGGAGCTCCAGCTCAGGCGCTCGAGACGCAGCGCCTGCAGTCCCGGACGGCGGGAAGGGATAGCGGCGCAGCCCCAGGCGGCGGGAGGGATAGCGGCGCGCAGCCACAGGTCGGCGGGAGGGTCACCGCGGGAGGGATAGCGGCGGTGCAGTGCCCTTCACCATGGAGCCGCCGCCCATCAAGGTGTTCGCCGCCCCCATCGAGGTGGTCGCCATGGAGGAGTAGGTGGCCGGGTGGCGCAACTCGTCTCCGTCTGCAGCGCACAGTGGGCGGGTGGCGCAGGTTGGCCGTCGTCATGTGGGTCCCTGGGTGCCGACGCAGTGGTCAAGCGACCACGGTGCTTGTAGACGACAATGGAAGGAGGAAGAAGAAGGGGCTGATTAGCACGAGATTTAAAATCCTAAGGACTTTTTTGCAAAATTGTAAATGAACTACGCCTTGGACAACTTTTTCCGGACGGAGGGAGTACATGGCAACTGCCCTATTTGTGATTGTAAACAGATGGCAACTCTCTTTCACCCCAATATGTTATTGTTGTCATGTCTGTTTGTAGCGCTATATGGCAACTGTCTAGTGTTAGTAGGTGGCAACTCCTAAAAATACCACCATCGCCCACATGCCCGTCTCCTCTTCCATACACCAAAAGCTATCAATTGACATGTGTTTTTGCACGGTACATGGCAACTGCCTCTAGCGTGCTTGTAAGCAAATGGCAACTCTCTTTTTACCCCGAAACATGTTTTTGCCATGTTTTTTTAGTGCTACATGGCAACTGTCCAGTGTTAGTAGGTGGCAATTCCTAAAGTTTTTTCAAATCATGATAACTGTAGTAGACCGGACCATACATGGCAACAATTGCAGTTGCCCAAAATGGCATCCGCACTTGACCTAAGATGGCAACTGCAGTTGAGCAACCATGGCAATCAGAAGTTGTCCGACATGGCAATCGTGGTTGTCCGACATGGTAATCGTAGTTCAACAAACATGGTAATCGTAGTTCAAAGACATGGCAATCGTAGTTCAACAACATGACAACGTGGCAATCTGTAGTTCAACAACATGGCAACATGGCAATCAAGAGGTCCGGACCATGGCAATCGCGACGGGACGCGTGGTTCTTGACACGAGGGGCGTGTGGCTCGTGGCGGGAGGGCGACGGCCGAGACGAGTCATGCGGGCGCGTGCTTTCGCCGCGCCGTCGCGATGCTCGTCGGGGCGATCGTCTTGCACTGGACATGCGGTGCAGTGGGTGCGCGCCGACGCGATCGTCTGGCGGGATCGTCTCCATGCCACACAGGACGTGCGGCACAACCACCTGATACACCACACGTGTGGCAGTTATTGACGTCCAACGATTTTACCCACACTAGACCAAACGAGTTGGCCGTGCTGGCACGGCAAAACTCTCGCGGTTACTGTCGTCGCATCTATTGCCAGCTCGTTACACGCGCCTGCACGTCTGCGCAGAGAATATTTTTCCTGCCTCCTGCTGAAGACACGTACGTTCGATTAACAAGTCCCTGACCGTGCCATAGGAAATCTTACAGCCCTGTTGACCGCTGGTCTCGGGGCCTGAATTGGTCGTGTATGTGATGATTACCTGGTCTCTCGGCTGCTAGGGCAGTTAACTAGGACCTCTTCTTGTTTTGCGATAAATTTCTAGAAGTTTAATCCTTAGTTTTTTTTCATAGGATTACAATCCATGTGTCTTTTTCCTTGAGGAATTCGTTTGCACTAGTTTTTGTAGGATTTTTTTTATCTACTCATCTTATGTGAATAATCTTATGTATAGTTGTACACCCTGCGTGCAATCAAATGTTTTTTTTTTTACGAGGGAATCAAATGTTCATATTTATCATCGATTGTTTCTGCAGGTCCGCCTCATCTCCGGTGACTCTAAGACCATGGGGGCATGGTGGATCCTGGCAAGGACCGGCGAAAAGGATCCGTTGTTAGTCGTTTTTTTAAGTTTTGTTATGGTCTGTGTCCTGCTTAGGAAGGCGAGATGATGGCGGCCTCTGAAGATAGAATAAAAGTCTCCTCGTCTAGCCCCGTGCTGGTGATGCGTCTAGCATCGTTGGTGGGCGTGTGGAGGTGTGTCTCCCGGCGGATTTGCTCGGATCTGGTTGTTGTTCGTCTACGTTCGTGTGTCTTTGTGTTGGATCCTTTCGATCTACGCTATTCCTCATCGGCGGCGGTTGCTGTTCTACTGCGCTGGTTCTATGAGGCCTTAGTACGACGAGTTCTCGATTGTCTACTACAACAGGTTGTGCCCGACTCCGGTGAGGGAGGGGCGATGACGGCGGCGTGACTTCGCCTCGCTTCAGTTCTTGTAGTCGTCGCTAGGTGGTCTACGGATCTGGATATAATTTTCATTATTTCTGGTGCTTGTTGTACTGTCATGATTGAAGATGAATAGATCGAAAGTTTTCTTGAAAAAAAGAATTGTTTCCGCAAAAAAATGGGTTTAGGATTGAAGATGACTTGATTTCTGTATTTTCTTTCTATTCTTATGTTTTGGAAATCTCACAAATCAGAGAGCCCCTTCGTTTCTTCATGCAAAATGCGCACGGATGATTCCGAACAACGTATTACTGTATAAAATGGTGAAGAGCGAGCATTACATGGAGCAAACACAAACGCCCGGAAAGCGCACGCATACAGAGGATAGAAGATGGCCATTCAGAGAAGAATGCTGCCAAGTGCTGAAGGGAAGCCACCTGGAAATCGACGAACAAAAGCACAGGCTAGCGGCAAGGTCGCAAGGAGAAACGCAAGACATGTCAAGCGGAGGTGCAGGCAAGGAGAAACGCAAGACATGTCAAGCGAAGGTGGACGAGAAAAACTAGCACACAATGCCACGCGCACGCACGGCGAGGTCAAGATAGCGGCGGGGCTAGGAACTAGAGTAGGAGACAGAGAAGGATGAGCCACCGTGTGGCATTCTTGACAAAATGAAATCTCTCGAAAATAGTAACAGATGTTTTTCTCCGAATCTGAGCATACAAAAAAAATTACTAGTAATAGAGCAAGTACAATAGGATGATGTAGCCGGACTGTAAGACATTAAATATTATATTTTTGCTTAGTTGGAAGAGCGAAAGATGATAGAAAGAAGCGAAATTAGCTAGTTAACGGTGGTACGCAAAGACGCGTCTTCCTGGAACTTTTGTGTGAGAGAAGCGAGGTCATGATCAACAAAGAATACATATTTATATCCAAATTATTGTCTTTAAATTTATAAGATTGGCTATATATGATGTGGCAATATCATATAGCCAGCAGCTGGCTATATTATTAACCATGTTCGTATACCACAGCAGCTCATGCGAATGTGCCATGCCACGGGGGAGGACCGGACCGGAGGACGCATCAACAGATGCTTTGCTTCGTTCTGCCGATCGAGCCGGATCGGACCATAAAGGCACGACGCGTCGTCATCACGATTTGGAAGACAGTACGTGTCCGTTCCACGCTAAGCCGAAGGAAGGAACGCGCTGGAGAAAAGGGAGGAGCAGGCCGCCAGTAGTTCGTGGAAAGCGACCCGGGAGATTTCCAAAGTGGAGCTGTCAACACAAGACGGTGCTCCACTTGCCGCTCCGCTCCGCTTGGGTGGGTGTCCGTACGGAACGGAAGGAAAGGAGTGGCATCCAGCTCATTTGTGATTTGTTGGATGAGTCATCATGGGACCATGGGACGGGATGGGAAGAGCATAGCATGGCATAGTACCGACTGCCGTGCAGCTATGCGACGCGGCAGCACCGAAGCACGGTAGGCAGGCCCATGCGCCACGGGACCAACACGTGAGATGAGAGTGAGACATGAGGAGGGGCTGTTCTTGTACTGTCAGGAACACGTTACGCTTACGTTTACCAACCACGGGATCAATGTAATTTTTATTATTCTTTCTTCCATCTGAAATTACTTGTCGTAAAAATGAATATATCTAAAACTAAAATACGTTTACATGCATCCATGTCTATGACAAGTAATGTCAGACGGAGAAAGCCCTTGGATGCTTTGTAGTCGAGTGAACTTGTACAATAGTCCCGGATCTTCTCAGAAAATAAGGCAAATCCAATAGGTTCCAAAGCTAGCAATAACAAAAGTAATACAGCATTGGATAGTAAAGGACCCGAATGAAAAAGAAAACTTACAAGCAAGCCCTTCAGTTTTACATTCAAGACCCCATAAAAGAACTAAAAATACAATTAAGTCTTTAATCCACCCGTGATCCCACTAGAACACCATGGCCACCATCTTCAACCACAGCCTTGCCAACACAAGGCAAGGAGAGAAGGGGCTAACTAGAGTTGTGCTTTGTCAACGGTCGTGACAACTGAACACATTTTTTCACCCGCAAAAAAAATAAAAAACTGAACACATTTTACTAGCGGCGTGCTGCCTGTTTCGGCCGGATTGGAACCAGCCTTCCATGAACAGAACTGACATGTGAACACCACGCATTCCACCAAAGAGGGAGGTAAATAAATTGCAGCAAAACGAGACCAATCAAGTTTGATATCTGATTGTATTTGTAGAGCTAGATCTCGAAATAGCTGAATAGTTCAAACTCTTTCCAATCTCTGAATGTACTGTGCACATCACCATTTTGAGAATGATAGGAAAAAACAGGCACCTGAGCACACTAGTTTTATTTGGATGAACATGTATAAACTTAGAATCATCAGCTACACCACACTATAAATTAAAGATGACAACATGCATTTACATTATACAGGAATACACAGCGGATGTATGGAAACATCAGCATTGCCTAATCATGGACCATAACTTACCACTGAGCTACTACAGATATGAACTGTGAGTAAAAATGGGTCGCCTCAGCCAACTCTAATCAAGCTATAGCAACAATACTCTGCCGCCTCTCATCCAAACCATATTATTAACTCTATACTGCTAGGCAATCGTCTGGTCTATAACCTTCTCGCGCCTATCACCAAAACAGCTGCTTTGTGCTAGCAATTCGATGCCTTCAGGTGACATTGAAAGTGCAGCAGAACTTAAGTAATGTCTTGACTGACGACACCTGCAGCACACAAAGAGCAGCAGTCAGTGTTCGTTGGTACTGTCTTCCTGAAACTTCGAACCCTGCTAATGCAAATTGCACATGATGTTCACGCTAACAGTTCATTTAAGGGATTACAGAGGACATGAACAATAGGGCGTACCATGGATTTGCGCCAAAACATTCCTTTCAAATGTAAATGAGATTAGGTGAAATTCCCTAAACTCTAATCGAGCAGCAGGCCGCTATCCATATCTCAAACACTCAATTGAACTGATATGGTAACACACTATTTCAGAGTAATGGAGAGAAGCATGCTGGTTCACATAAGGTATCCAATTTTGCAAACGCTTAACCAGATTGCGGCCAAAATCATTTTTAAAGTAAGAACGTTACATGGTGCAAATACAGAATTCCAGAGTAAAAATATGACCATCTAAGGTGCTACGGCAATTTTAGACAAAAGATGATGCTGGCAATGTTTGGCCTGGTTATATATACCTTGACACAAAAGAACATATGTTCGGCATCATACTTGGTGCATGAAAGAAAAAAATTATAGAACTGAAAGACAGGGACTACCTTCTTTGCTTGTTTGCAACTTTACTGTCAGTAAGTCGCAAGTTTTCTAACTGCGAAATCTGACAAGTCGAAGATAAATAATCAACAAAAGCGGGTCCTCTCAATGATAAAGATAGCTTGGAAGGAACTACCGGAAGCAGCGCATCACAAAAATGAACTAGTTGCTCCCTGCACAGTTAATTGCAGGTTCAGTGTCTCAATGGATGCTCCATCAGTACATACATAGACTATAAGCAAATTGATATACCAGTCTTGGAAAAGATTCATTTAGCAAGATAATATTCCACTCAGTCAAATTTACTGAGTAACAAGTACAACCTATATGACATCCACTATTTAAGAAATTTCTGAACATGGGAAAGGCTCGTAACCACTGTTGAAGTTGCAATAGAATAAGGCTAACAAGAATTTTCAATTATGGTCAAAATCACTATCACGTGAAAGTGCCATGCGCACATAATACTCATTGGTGCAAAATATAGCATGTTGGCTCAACGAAAAGTGACATTATTACCATAAATGCATGCTGACTAGTATTCCAAGATATGCACATATGTCACCTACCAAAACATCACTAGCATTTCCATCAGTTGTGCATTGTATATGCACCAATAGAAAACTCTATATTGTGTTGACATATGCAAGTATAGCTGAAATGTTTATCATTAGGTATGACCAGTCGACCCCTAAAATAATCTACTCAACATGCCTTCAATTTCTTCCCACCTACAATTCTGGTAGATGAACAGTGGTGTTCATGTTCAGCATGCAAGGTCGATTGGCCAACAGTACAGAAGCAGCGTTACATGTGGAGTTGTGGGCTAGAACATTAGCCCAGGCGGGAATTGGTTAGTTTTTATTGTGTTTAGGAAATCAAATGACCCTATGACACAGCATTACGGCCACTAGGACCCCAATGTTTTCTAAAATATACTCTAAATTAAATGCATAAATGAATACAAACTAAACTGCAATACCATGAAAACTCCAAGATATGTTAAAATGCAACAAATGTACATGGAAATGCGATGCTTACCTCCCCTTAGAAATACAGCTTGTTGGATTTTTCATGTGGGAAATGTTCCCATATCCATCATCACTGTTGATTCCTGAACTTATAAGTTTACCAAGAGATGTGGCAGTTGTACTGGCAAACAACAATTCTTGTGACAAATCACTGAAACCATCCTCTTTATCTTGGAAGTCCCTTGAGAAAACGCAAAGAGCATGCTGCGCATAGACAGATCCCATCTCAAGCTGCTTGTCGTACCAGGAGAGGTCGTCAGGCTCAGCACTTGGGGTTGAAGATGGATCCAAAATGTCCTGCGCAAATTTATAAAAAAATGCATCAAGGGTTCAAGACCATATTGCACAAACATGAATCACCAAGAAACCAACGATAAGAGTCTTACGTTGATAAGAGGGTAGCAGCGGGTGAGCATAAGATCTGATTCCGATATTAAATCAGACACACTGGAAGCAAGCTTCAAAGCTCCAGAAGCAGTTCTATTGTGGTTGGTCTCACAGGGAAGTACAGGACAGCAACGACGTAGCCTGTTCCAAGTATCCTGTACGCGTTCAACCTTGCAACAGTCTTTAGTTTTTTTGCCAGAAAGCAGCCAAATGCTATCAGCTCGACTGCATTCATCCATCAGTTGATACCCCGTAGTTGAACAACTTTCCTGTTCATTCCTGCCAAATGATTCTGCATAAGCTTCACATGTCTCACCAACCACATCTTCCATGCATTTCTGCGATCCAGACATTAGATTCCTCGCATGGTTACTGTCTTCTAGTGCCGTCATAGGCGTAGTGCAAACACCATCATTATTAAAGGTAGACAAGCCATTGAACACCATACTTGATAAAAGGTCATCGCTGCTAACAGATGCAGAAACACCTCCAACTGCGAGGGATGACTCAGGCACACACGACACACCCTGTGACATAAAAGTATCACATATTTGTGAAATGGACCCAACCAAGTTGCTCTCGAACTGGTTTTGGAAAGAATTAGTTATTTCAAAAGTCTCCCTTGATTCGCTTGGAAAACAAAATTGATTTGAGATTCCTTGCCCATGTATATGGGGCACTTCTGGAGGTTGTGGGAATAAATCACCTTCTGGCATAGTAAATCTGGCATCTTTGGCAATATATGCATCCGCTTGATCATCATCGGACTCAGATAATAACACTACACCATGCTTCTTTCTTGCTTTTTGTTGATCAGACGGAAGAGAGGTATCTGGAGCATCATCAAAATCATCAAGATCATTCTTACAAGGTGAAATATCATTACATTCAGTAGAGTGGCCATGCTTTAACTTGGATTTTTTAATCTTTCTTGTTTTAACTGCACTTCTTCCCTTTGTCAGAGGTGCTGTTATTTGTAACTCCAAGGCTTCAAACTCTGATAGTTCCATCTGCCTTTTCTTTTCTTCAGCTAAATGGATTGTTTTTTCTATCTCCAAACACACTGTTTCTGATAATTTACAGGGGAAGTCCCAAGGCAACATTCTTGGCACAGTAGAATGTACTGCATCCAAGTCAAGTGAAAAAGGAACAGACAAGCATTTGTTTGACCTCTCTGAAAATAGAAAATAAATTAGAATAGCTAAAATGATATGCTGAGCAGTTCTACATTGAATACAACATTTAAATGCAAAATCTTCGACAAAAAACTACCATTAAATAAAGACACCACGCAAAAAAAAAAACGGAACAACATTTCTCACAGCATGGGTGTGTTATGTGCACGAGTACAGGATTAGGTAATATTCAAACAGATATGGAACATTACTTAAATAGGAAAACATAAAGATTAGAGTTAGATCAGATTGGTGACCTTTAAGTTATTACTTAGGGGTCAATAAGAGAACATGAAATAAGCCATGTGTAGGTTTGACCACTAATAAACTTATTACTCCCTCTGTCCCATAATGTAAGACGTTTTTTGACACTAGCGTAGTGTCAAAAAACATCTTACATTATGGGACGGAGGGAGTACAAAACAAGGAATCCTATAATTGTGCAACTAACATTATTGACTACCAGGTAACGTTCCAACTAAATGATATGAGATGTCTAAGTGTCTAACAGTCCATGCTCATAACAGCAAGTCTAACAGTGGTCACACAATTACAGAAACAAACATATTATGCCATAATATACGAATCACACAACTAGCCAGTCACACTTCAGTGAATAAGATAAAAAAGATAGCATTTTAAGCTATAGTATATCACTTGGGCTCAAATTTTGTAAGTATGGGCCAGCACAAGCACACAAAAGTACCCAACCTGTGTATTCCTGCTTGCCTTGATACCAAAATTGCAAAAGCATTGTTGTCCTCCTAATATCCCCTAAACAAGCATTGATAAAATACTTCAATTGAGGAGCAGTGACGTCCACTCCCTCAGACTTACAGATCTGCGCAGAGTTAGCATATAGTCAGCTTTCAAATCGGACAAGTGACATAAGTTTTCATCCACAAAATAATTCTTTACCATGCCAACATGTGAAAGTAGCTCTCCAGATGATGGGTATTTGAAATCCAAAACTAGCTGCTCCAAGAGATGAGGCAAAGCTGGGTCCTTCTCTTCACAAGACAAGTGTAATGAATAACAAGCGCTTTAGCATATAACATCAAATGAGACTGTAAAAGATGAATAGAGAAATGCAAAATCCTGAAGGCAAAAAGGCTCACTGTTGCTAGTCAGTATAATTGGCCATCTTGTAGTCTCTGCAATCTTAAGTATGGTCGAAATAAATCCACGATCCTCATCAAAGACAGTATCCACATCCTCAAATAGAATAAGTGTCTTGTTAATAACTTGTTTAGGGGCTTCATCACTCAGCTTTGAACTTGAGTTGCATTTTACAGGTAGCATATGTTCATCATCATTAGATGCTTTTCTTGTAGAGCAGGATACCAAATGCTTGTATTCAGTCCTATCAGGTGTCTCTGAAGCTGGATCTAAAGAATCGATTCTTGGTGGAGTGGTGACCTCCTCTTGTGACCTATATGGGAGACAAAAAGACGTACACTCTAAAAAGGCAGGCCTATAAAGTTTTAGACAAGAATGCTTAGGTTGGCATTTAAACTGCATTTGACTACATGCCAACTTGGTGCTTGCCAAAAAATATTGAGCAGAACTTCATATGATTATAAGCAAATTCGCATTGGTTTTTGCATGTGCCCTAAGGGAAAATATCTAGTGCTACCATGTCTTAGATGCTACCATGATAAGGGCTTTTGGACCGTCAGATTCTCAGATCGGACGGCTCTCAATAACTTTGCCACATTTGCAAAAGAGCCTCCGTGAAGTCCAAAAATTGCGCATAGGTCCAGCAGATCCATGATCTCCCGGATGCCGTCCGATCTAAGAATCCGACGGCCCAAATGTTCGTATCATGGTAGCATTTAAGCGTCGGGAGCACTAGATACTCTCCCTGTGCCCTAATACCATAGTTCCTATAGCAGCAGATTTCGTTGTTACTCCACAATTCTTTGAGGAGTTAGTAGTAGTAGGCAATTTAGATGCATTAGATGAGGGCCTTCTGTATATATGAGGTATGGCAAATTGGATCATCTCTTAAAGGAACAAGAAAGAACAAAAAGGTCATTCATGCCTTTGGTCTCATTTTTCTCCTTCTTAAGAGATGTATATACCTCACATATATTAGCTCGTACCCCACTGTATAAGGGGTTTCCTGCATATTTACTCCCCATGTACGTGTATATATACTGGCCTATGGCCTCATGGAAGTACAAGTTGCTATTCTTCATAACACCCCTAAGGTCCCACTTCAAGTCATCACAGTCCAGTGTTACACCCGTGGACTAAGGTGCATAATAAGTTGCATCATGAAGAGAGTAGAGCTCGTAATAAAGGAATGCCAAGTCAATTAGACAACTAATGTCCGTCATAAACAGGAAAAGTGAAGCAGCACAAGGTTGTGGAGGAGCAACTCCGCCTTGCTGCTACGATGTGTACAGAACAAGAGTTTTTAGGAACAACATCAACATGCTGTGCTAGATATTACTCTAGAGGCGGAGATAGAGCAGCAGGAGTTCAATCCAAAACTCCTAGAGCACAAGATCTAGTCCAAGATCTCTCTTAGATAAGAACACCAAGTTCTATTATAGGTAGTGGGGTACATAGTCTGGTTACAAACTAGAGGTGAGGACCTCTATTTATAGGGCTTTGGGAAGCCTTCACATCTCACTTCTACTTACAGCTAGAACACTCATAGCTAGAAGACTCTAGAAAACAGTAGCTAGGGTTTAGAAAAGAAAAGAAATACTCCCTCTGTCCCAAAATAAGTGACATGGTTTTAGTTCAAACGGAGGTAGGGCTGCAAGAAAAGCTCGAGGCTCGTGAGCCGCTCGAGATCGACTCGTCTTTTGACTCAACTCGAGATCGACTCGAAAAGAAACAAGCTGAGTTTGAACACTTTATGTAGCTCGACCGAGAAACGAGCCGATCTTGAGCCAATGTTGGCTCGCTCGATTTTAGCTCGATAGCTCGACAGAATATCATTATGTTAAATGAACAAGCCATATATTAAATGAAAATAAGATAATTTATTACCATATATGTTGTTCATATTTTTTCTCCATTTTATTTACCAACGAACATGGAAACTTAGTTAAGTGCAGAGAAGATTTAGGCCTAATTATGGCATGTGGTCGACTATGTGTTAAATATCCTATATTTTTGCCAAAGTTTCCCAGCATATTCACCTTATTTTTTTTTGTTTTTCATCCATAGATTTATAATTTTTACCATCTCATTTAGCTCGAAACTAGCTCGAGATCGACTCGAGATCGTTACAAGCTGAGCACGAGTCATGTTCTACAGCTCGATCATGAGCTTCATTTAGTTTGAGCTCGCTCGAATTTTCATATGAGTTGAGCTGAGCCAACTCCAACTCGCTCGAGCTCGACTCGTTTGCAGCCCTAAACGGAGGTAGTACTAGACTAGAGTAGAAGTATCTAGAAGTAGCCAAACAAATTTGACATACAATTTTATTTTTATTTTCCTCATCTATTGTTCCTCATCAAAAAGTGAGAACACAGAGAAGAAATTGGACATACCATTTTTCAAGGCCATGTGATTTAGTTGCTTCCTCAAACTTTTGCTTTACATACGCCCCATTTCTCATATCAGATGTATTTACCTATAAATTCACACTTTTAAGAAAAAATACAGGAAGTGGAGTTGTTTCTAGAAAGAAAAGCTGCTGAAGAAAATACCTCAATTACATTGAACCCATGTTCTCTCGCACAAGCAAAAACTGCAGCTGTTTTTCCACACTGGGAGTAAGAACAAAGAGATCAGACTAGATCTAGGCTGTATGTCTATACAGCCATAAGGGCGTAACAATGCAAGTATACATATTGTTCCCAATGTATTGTATCAACCTTAATAATAGGTAACTTCAGATGGTTAATACAATTTGTGGAAGGGACGATTGAAAAATATAAATTAGAACATAGTAACGGAACCAATAGACTGCAATTTTATGTTTGCACACCTCGGTGCCCAGTTAAATGAATACAGACAATACCAATTGCTAGGACAAAATTAGTAGCTGAACAACCTACAGGGCTCAACCTTATTTTTTAGAGTTCTGATGAATAGCATCATATGTAAGCCTTTCCAGTTCAAACTAAGTTACTAACTGGATATAAGTTGCCATTACATTGTTTTAATTTTTTAAAGAGAGGTGTTTCCTACTCCCTCCGTTCCCAAATAATTGTCTTTCTAGCCATCTCAAATGGACTACAACATACGGATGTATGTAGACATGTTTTAGAATGTAGGTTCACTCATTTTGCTCCGTATGTAGTCACTTGTTGAAATCTCTAGAAAGACAATTATTTAGGAACGGAGGGAGTAAGATAACAAATGGGAAGCTCTATACTGTTAGTGCCAGCGGCATGTAATCCTATTTCATTCTTTTGGTGGGAGTGGCTGCGTTTAGGATGATGCTACTTACCAACAGCAATTTCAACACCACAAATGTATTACTTATAGAAAATACTCAACAGCTTCAAAATAAAGTGCAGATTGGTTGATTGCTGAAAAGCATGTTAAGCAAAGTGTACAATGATAGCAACAGGTACTCTTGAGCATGGTACTCACCCCAACTGGTCCAGTAATTAGAAGTACATTTTCATAATCAGAAGCATCTTCTGAACAATCTGTGTCAGATTCATCTTGACAGAAGCTGGCATTGATGCTCTCATTAGCAACTCCAGTTTGCTTGTTCTTGTGGCCTCTTTCATCCCACCCTTTGAGCCATTCACTGAGAAACTTTACATGCTCAATATTTCCACAGACCTATCAACCAAAATAGAGTGGAAATCCCAGAACAAATATAAGCATAATGTAGTATTTGTGTTTCCTAAGAAGCATGTTGACCCAAAAAGCTAATCAAGTACAAGAAACAAACGGAGAAGATATAATGCAAATGCATAATTGTCAATATAAAAATAAAATTTCATGTTCACCTGGGCAGCAGTTTCAGGCCGGTACTTGTCAGTCCACAGGTAATAAGCCGGCTGACAGCTGCTGCAACAGTAGATATCACAAAATATAAGACACTATTTAAACCAACTTATATTCTGTCAGTAAATAAGTTCTTAAGAAACCAACTTGATTAGCATGCGGTATTACACTTTGATATGCTAACTAACCAAACCTCCAAGAGCGGTAATTGCAACGAATAATTAATAGGGCTATCATAGAAGGATGGTGAGGGATTGGGGTCACAAACATAGAAGGATAGGCAAACTTCTGCATATAGATAGTTTTGGGGTCAATATGATATTTCAGAAATATCAAATATGTAAAGTTATAAACCCTTACTAGCTACACCTAAACCGTGTTCATGCTTTGTCTCAGATTCCATTCACAAAAAAGGTTGCATGATGCGTACAGTATAAGCCTAAATGACCTTGCAGCTTCATATGGACAATGACATGAGACGCCAATTGGAAATGGATATAATAATATCAAAGACAAAATCTAGCTACTTGGCATTAATGCAAGTGATGGAAAGTCCATGCCTAATGGGATATCAGGAGAGCTCACACCCATAGTGTTAGCAAGCAACATTAGCTTAACAAAACTGATAAACACCTACTGGTTAAAAGGTAATTGAATGACAATTTTAATGCTAGAATCGGCAATGAAATAAGATTTTTTATATCACTTATAGAAAAACAATTCAGCCACAAAGTTTGACTGTGTTAGTCAGAGTTTTAGGTTTAACAATTTTGAGTAATTAGCCAGCACAATTTAAAAATTCAGAACAGAGCAGTGTTCAAACTGGGAAAACGGAACCAGCAACTTAAGCAGCTGGCTCACTTACGAGACTTTACATGCAGCAACCAGAACAAAAGGCACAAAGTGTATTAAAATCAGAGAACCACACGTTTTTGTCGAGACAGTCAACTATTCTTAGACAACAGAGCTGACAAAAAAGGGGAGCGGCAACTTAGCTGGCCCACCCCAGTCTTGAACAACTGAACAAGGACCCTCCCTACATCCATCTCATGCTCTCTCTCCCCCACAGACTCCATTCTCATCCTCATCATCTTGCACATCCACTTGCTTCTGTTTGCTGCCGTCAAATTTACATTCCCATGAGCCACTGTCATCCTCCACTAGATCCAATCGTCCGGCATAACAAAATTGGTGCAGTATCGGTTGCACGAAACGGGACATGCTGGGGCAGCTTATGAGAAATGGCTTGCTATCAGAAGCAAGAGAAGATGTTTAGATGGCATGTAGTTTAGAATTACTTGAGGTTAGCATAAATGTGGTTCGGTCTTTTATTTGCATGTAGATTAGAGCTTGGCAGATTGATTTTATGCTGTAACTGCGTTGGGTCTGAGTGGTTCAAGTAGGCAATATCTAACACAATCTTTACGGAACCGCACTTGATCTCTTATTCCCATCATCCATGGATTCCTTCAGATCCCCCGCTTTGACACCATATGTATTTCTCTAATTGGAACTTCTTGCCATAGTATGTTGCTCTACTCCTTAAAAGAAGAGGCCAAATTAATAAAATTGATACTAACAAAACAACCAGTTCAACTAGTGGACCACTAGCCTTGCCTGCTCGGTGTCTACAACAATGTGTATAAGGCTTTGTACAATGCAAGGTGCTTATGGTAGGTGCTTAGAGAAATAGACCAGTTTTTCTTTAAGCACCGGTGCTTATTTGTAGAGGGTAGACGCTTAATTAGGCACCTCCTGTAGAAATAAGCACTGATGCTCAAGAAAAACTCGATTTATTTTACGAAGCACCTTGCATTGTACAAGGTCTAAGAGGTGTCAGAAATAAATAACTGATATTTGTTATATCACATATACAATCAAATACTCAAATAGTATAATAAGATCCTAGATGCCAAGGAAAAAGAGCACGAAAATAACAGATCTAAAAAACAATTAGTATCCTGATGACTGACACCACTTGAGCGGACATTAACAAAATGGTTTGCCTTTTTGCGCTTAGTCATCTCCAATGACGTTTAGCTCAAGAAACTATGATGTTAAGTTCAACTGATTTACAAAATCTCCAAGTTCAAATGATTTACAAAATCTCCAAGTTCAATATGAAGGCAAAACCAAGGTAGCTAGCAGAAAGCCAACAGTCTTACGTACATTTAGGCAAACAATATAGGTAGTGTTTGTTACCCTTTCTGGTCGACTTCTGGCCTTCCTTGCAGTATCCTTTCCGGGTGTTTGTTATAGGAAAGAGAATCATGAGGAGAGCTCTCTTCATCAAGATGGATCTGGAATGCAAATGGCCAAGATTAAATCTAGATTAGTGCATGGTTGGAACAAGAAATTTAGTGGCTATACAGGTTGAGTAATAGAAGCACAAAGCAGGTTCATCTGAATGCTTCATAAAAGAGGTGAAAACAAGCTTATACCACATCCAAAGAAGATAGATTGCTTTCACTTTGTTCTTTAGGAAAGCTAAGAAAATTCATTCCCAAAGCTGTGTGATTTGCAACATTCTGCTCAGCCAACTGATCTAGGCACATCCTCTTGGAATTAGACTCTATTGTCAAAGGTTTCACAAAGCCCTCAAAGAATGAGACGGGATTTTCAAGTGTATCGGAGACACTGGTATCAAGAAAAGATCCCTCCCCAATTAGCCATTTGCTCCAATGAATTGGTATGGCAGTCTGCAGAGCAAGAAAGGGAACATTGCCAAAATAATAATAAGAATACAGTTCAATCGCATTGAATAAACCTCATCAAAATAGACCACAAGCTATGGGATGATGTACAGCTAGATGTATGGAAATATGTGCTGGGCACACCTCCAATTGGTACATGACATGAACAGGCCAGAGTGGTGGGTCCCTCTCAATAGCACAAAGGGAATTTGTATCCTCGATATTGAATGCATCTTGTTCAGCACCTTTGTTTACTTTCCGGGAAGCAAAAAATGGATGCAATTTCTTTCCAGATGATAACATCCGGATTTCCTGTCAATGAAATCAAAGAATATACTTTTTAAGAAAACAGCAGGATAAACATGAAGTCGACTAAAACTAATGCACCTGCGAAAATCAAATCCTCAAATATTGGATCCATAACCACAGCACCGATATGGTGATAGATATACTGAGATAACAAACCCTTATTCAACAATTAAGTCAATGAGGACGTTCAACCAGACAGGAGAGGATGGTTTGTTGCATGCACAGCAGCAATCTTTAACAATGAGAAAGACCATTTCTTAAGTAATTGCTAGTGTTTTAAGGTCTAAGTCTAACAAGCGAGACCATAGCCATACAGCTCAGACTACAACAAGAAATAAACAGAGCAACTAAGGTCTCTACCTCTCTGTGGCTTCACTTGGTTGGTTACCCAAATCTTGGTTGCCTATGGAATCTTGCCAACTCTCCTCACATTCCATTCACAAATCTCACCAAGTTTATGGCCAGCTAAGAGTCAAGGAATCTATAGCCAATTTTCGCTAGCCAATGGCTGGCAAATTTTGGTAGGGTATATGCTATGGCATGAACCAAACATGCCCTTAGTGTTCAAGCATTCTTAGTTTCACTAACTGGGGGCTGGAATAATATGTTTACTTTAGATGCTTATCTTTGGCTAGTTTGTTTCCATAATAGAGATTATTTCTTAGGGGTCAAGTCAAGTTATCGTTATAAGAGTTGCAACGTATCGTAAGACAACCACTACCAATCCGTAAAAGTATCAGATGTTCTGCATGAGTACCATCTTACTCTATCCTCTTTCTTGGGATGAGAAGGTGAGATTCAAGCAGTTGCAAATATGAACTCACAACAAATTTGATGGTAGCAACTAGCAAGTGCCCTCACGAGACAAGAAGCACACAGCATATCTCAGCAATGCAGACAATGATACTGGAGCGTACCTGTGCAGCTATTTTTGCCTCTGACCTTAGGTCAACTATCACCTGTGACTTATCTTCGTTGTCTAATACATCGTTGGCATTAGCCTGTGTTGCCTCAGAAGGCACATTATTCAGATCTATATCAATTGAGACAGGAGATCCTTCAGGTAAGATAGCTTCAGTCTGACTGCTATGCAGTTGCTGACAGCCTACGTGGCCTTCATAAATAAAAAAATATTATTACACCTCTGTCAAAGTAGAGTACATGTTAACCAATAAATACGTTAAATCACAAGTAAATAAATATTTAGCTAACTTGTTCAGGAGGATATAGAACCAATGCACGTAGTGTTCTTAATCTGTGAGAGAATAATACATTTAAGCTACTGTTAGTATGCACTATGTGACACAGCCTATGAAAAAAATTAATTTATATTGCAGACAACTGAAATATTATCCGACTCAACGAGTACATTTTTCACTCTTTCAAACTCAATATAGGTGTATCATTTTTCTCATATGTCGAACATTTGAGAACTTGGTACCTTTTTTTTCTTCCATGGTATGCAGTTAAAAATCAACAGGATAGGGTACATTTTCAGAAAAACTAAGCCATACCAAACTAGGATACACAGGCATAGTTTGATGCAAAGAGGTGCTAGTATTTGATGCATAGATTTTTAAGTTTTTAACCAACTGTAAGCATTGGGATGAGAGAGAGAGAGAGAGAGAGAGAGAGAGAGGACTAACCATCAGGAGATTCCAACACCTTGCAGCGCTTTCTATTAGGCGCCTTCCGTGCTGCATCTTGATTTCTACCTTTCCGCTGCTTTTTCTGAGGGCTCTCATCTGACATCCAACAAAACGAATATTCATCAATTCTCATTCACAGTGTAGCAAATAAATAAGGAAAACTTGACTACGAATGGGCCAGTAAAACACTTGAAGAAATGGCAAGAATATTGTACGGGGTTGACATACCAACCAAAGTAACTTCATCCTTGCTACCTGGATCCAACCCAGTGGTCTCTTTATTTGAAGATGGCTGCATGCAGGTTGGTTAAAGAAATCAGTATTTTGCATATCAGGAAAGACAACAGAACAGCCGATGTGCTTATTAATCAAATATATAGCATATAAGTTGAACCAAACGACCGATCTAGGATCTGAACTAACACGAAAAGTAAACATAGTCATCACCCACTGTTGCAACTGAGAGCATGTGCATGCCACTGGTTGCAACTGACCATCTACGGGTTTTTTTCTTCTCTATAATGTTTTTGTTTGGTAGCTTATCACATTGGCAAATTCAATTTATCCACTTCAGATAATTTGGATGGCATGGACAGTTTAGTCAAAGCCTTCCAACAGAGATAGATGGTAAAATTTACTGGTGGAAAGAGAAGAACTAACCTGTGCTGTATCCTTTCTAAACTATTCTCTTGAAGATTAAATGGGTACACAATGAAAGGGTGGACACTCCTTGAGTAAACAGTAAGCAGGGAGTCAACATATTCAATTCATTTAGCTTAGTTATGTGCAGTTGTTTTGACTCCACAAAGAAGGTAGAGCACTAGAGTGCCCCTTTTTCTCTGTTTGATTTGGGAAATGTGGAAAGTTGGCAGTTCCATACAAGTACATATGCATGATGATGGGAAGAGACATACTTGATAAGAATGTTCTTGATGGAACAGGCAGCGGTACTAAAAGCCTAAGATTACAACCCTTCAGTTATGATACTTGCTAAATTTGTAGCACAAAAATTAGCAAGGCATAGGCCCAGCATGCAAAAGAGAGGAGACTTGATTGCGGGGTAGACTTATCTTCTGTACTTAACATGTAGTGCCTGTCATCAAATAAAAGGAAGGGCAACGTAAAAGCTTCTTTGATACCTAGGGGTGGAAAACCGATATTCTGTTTTAGTCGATACTAATAGTCCCCAAAACGCAAATGGAAAGAAAAAACCAGCATTCAAATGAAATATGACTAGTGTGTGGATTTTTTTGCTGTGTAGAGTGCAATGTGCAATGGGAAATGACGCCAATTTCCATATTCACATCAAGACTGGGATCAGCAGCCCAGGCACTCTGCAGGTTACATCAGACTAGACATTTGATGTATGTCTAACGCTAACTTATCCCAGACTAACCCAACCCACGTACAGTGATGTACGTAGCTTTAAATCAGTCATGCCAGCCCATTTGTTTCAGATCAAAGTGATGTAGCTTGAATTTCAATTCTGTAATTTAGCTATTATAGACACCGACCTGACATGCTCATGTTGTATTAATGTGAGCAGAAAATTGGTTCAGATTCGTACTACCATTTACAGGTATTCAACAATATTCAAATCGATACTAATGTGATAGAGTCACTGCTCGATCTGTTTGTACCTCTACTTATACTACGTCGCTTCAGCCCAACAAGGTATAAGAAGTTATGTGCATTCCAAACTATTTAAAATTGAATATCAGAAGGAACTTATTTATCAACACGGAAGCGGGCACAGAGAAGCCACAATTTCAACACAGCGGGCGAATTAAAGTAGTCCAGCTACCGAGCAAACACCAGACAACAGCCGAAACGGGGGCGAATTGTAGCAATGTAGTACCTTCCTGGCGGCCGCTGATCTCCGCGGCCTCGCCTTCCTCTTACCCTTCTCCGGCTCCTCCGCTGCCTCCTTCCCAGCCGCCTCCTCTGCCGCGGGCGCGGGAGGGGCAACCCCTGCGCCGCCGCCGCCCGGCCTGCCCGACCCAAACGGGAGCCTGGACTGCACGCACCGCCTCAGGCGCTTCGCGTCGGACGACGAGGGCGACGGCTTCGCCGGGGACGGCGTGGGCGTCGGCGCCGGCTCCTCGGGATCAGCAGATCCACCCATCGGAACGGGACCGAGCGGGAAGCCGGGGCTAGGGTTTGGGGTTTGAGAGCTGGGAATGACAGTGCTGGGAGGGGCGGGAGATGGGGGTTGGATGGATTAGCTTCACGTTTTTCCCGCGCGGTGGAGCGGACGCGCGCGCAGGGGGGCGGATTTGGGCGGGCGCCAGGGGAGGGAGGAGGTTGGCGCGGCGCACTGCGGCGCTACGGTAAGGACAGAATCGTGAGCAGTAAAGTGAGTATCAGTGGTGGTGTTTTTTTTAGCTGCGGTATCAGTGTTTTGATCGGGCACGGGGAAACGAACTCAGATTTTTCTCTTTCTTTTTCTGGGAAGTGGGCTGGGAACAAGGCCGACGGCAAGAGCCATTGGGTAGAAAAAGAAGGCTAGAACGCGGGCTTGGCCCATTTACCCAATCCCCCCCTGGTCATAGAATTTTTTTTTATTTTAATTTTGACTGCTAATCCTGGATTGCCTAATTTGGCAGCACAGCATTGTCAAAAACGTGGTAATGTAAAACCTCAGTGCTCCAATGTTTGGGTGATGAATACTCTATTTTTAAAAACCACAGTTTTATAATTTTGGTTTAGAAAGAGACATCAAGACGCCTTTAAAAAATATTGTGGTTTCAAGCTATCTGCCAATACACCATACAGTAGTTAACAAAACTATGGTTTCTAAAAAAACACAATATTCTAGAAATACTGCAAAAATACTTGGCTGTCAAACACAGCCTAAAGTTTGGTCTTACCCTAACAAAATGTAATTCTTGGCCAACCCTCTTATATAACATATCTTTGTTTATAAGAATTGTTTTTGCTATGCTGCTGATTAAAAATACGTGCTTAAATTTTTGTTTTGCTGGTAAGAGTAACCGGTGCCGTCTAAAAGACCCAACCGTGTGTTCAGACATTCCCTAGATTCAGTGATCATCCTGGAGTACTTGTAACGTTTGGCATATTTATCAGCAGAATCCAAAGAGCAAGTCGAGGTTTCATCTAAGGACTGTGCTAACGACCAGTCGACTGGTCGTTAGCGACAGATACGGACGATATCTCATCTCCCTAATCACGCATGCACATTGCATGCAAACTTCCCTCGCGTGCACGTGCATGTAGACTCTTTGTGTTGGACAATAGTTGCATGCAGAAAAAACAAAAAACCTGATGTCACCAAAGATTTCATCTAAAAATAGAATTCAAAATGTTTTGTAGCTCAAACCGTCGCTTCGATTGAAAAACTGTTTTCACATAAAAGATTTATAGCGACGAGATCTACAAAACTAGATCTCATGTTGATACATTCCGATGACTTTTTTTTCAGGTAAAAAGTTACCACATGTGCTAGATAAGTTATCATGTCTGTGGTGCATAAGTTATCATGTTATTTACATAGAAATTACCCAGACATAAAAAGGTTCCTCCAACCTTCTCTTCACAAGCACATGCGTGCATGCATTAGAGAGAATTTATTTTAAGCCATCCTAGTCCTCCCTGTTCGAAACTTTAAAATGTTTTACAGCTCAAAACCGTTGGTCCGATAGAGAAGTCGTTTTCACATATAAAATCCATCACGAGGAGACTTTCAAAACTAGATCTCATGTTGATATGTTCTGACGACTTTTCTTCATGCAAATAGTTACAGTTGGGCTAAGTAAGTTATTAGGTCTGACGAGTGTCTATTATCATGTTATTTACACATGAGTTACCGTGGTACATTTTCAACAACATGAGTAGTTATCGGGAGGGGGAGGGGGGAATTGTTTTCAAATAACTTCCTCCCCTCCAACCACCCCATGGATCAAACTTACCGTGGTATTTATATGTAAGTTAACACCCCCCACCCCGGTAAAGTTATCATGGCGTTTGCGCTTGAGTTATCAGGGTTGTGGTGTGTAAATTGTCATGCTATTTATGCTGAAGCTATCGGGGATGTCTTCAACAACTTTTTCTCCCGGTTCAAAGTTATCATGGTGTTTGTGCGTGAGTTATCAGGTCCGTGTTGTGTAAATAATCATGCTATTCATGCAGAAGCTATCGGGGGTGTTTGTGCATGAGTTATCATGTCTGTGATGTGTAAATTATCATATTATTTTTGCATAAGCTACTAGGAGTGTATTATACCACATGCAGTTAGATAACTACGAAAATGAACCATGTTGATAACTATAGTACATTTGGCCCGATAACTGCATAGTAACCATATTGGTAACTATAGTACATCTAGCCCGATAACTACAAATAACCATGTTGGTAACTATAGTACATCTAGCCCGATAATTACAAAATAACCATGTTGGTAACTGTAGTACATCTAGCCCGATAACTTCAAGAAGCTACCGCCGTCTCGTCTTCATGAGCTGGACACAAAACATAGCAAAACTTAAAGCACCAAAAAACAGAGTCCTCCCGCCGGCAAGCGCCGGGATCCACTGCGCACCCATGGCAATAACGCCACTGGTGACGTGGTAGATCGACGGCGCTGCCGACGGGAGGTAGAAATCCTAGCCGCCTTTTCGTTCGTTGAGGTGACCCGTGGGATTGCATGACATTCTATGCTATTTGCATAGGAGTTGCAGATATATGTTTCTAACTTTTTTTCAGGATCGAAGCTATCATGATGTTTGTACGTAAACTATCAGGTCTGCGATTTATAAATTATAGTATTATTTTCGCAGCAGTTAATAGTGTATGTTGCAAACAACTTTTCTTTCTGGATCAAAGTTACCGTAGTATTTCCACGTAAATTAATGGGACCGCGGTGCGTAAAAATAGTATATAATGCACCAACGAAATCCGTGAGAAAAACAACCCTAGAAGTATCCATGTATATACAATCAAGAAAAAAAAATAGCTTTGCATACGATGTTTTACGTATGACGTGCATATGATTGTATAAATTATTTACATAAGGATTTCATCTAACAGTAATTAGTTAGTATGGCACATGCATCAAATGCAAAAAATATTGGATATGCGCTGGTAGTTGAAGACAACGAGTTAAAAAAAGTTGATCGCTTCATATTAGACAACAAAAGCGTTTGGTTGAGATGGTCAGATGGTTCTCCCTATCAGCTCACTATTGTAAGAGCGGAGTTCGATTCCTACTTAATGACCCTTTCATTTTGGATTTACAATGCGCTCTGGGCCCATCATACCAAAGTTGGAAACCGAACGCGCAATCAACTCCCACCTCTCGTTGAACGCGAGTCTCGCGCGGCAGCGATGCCTCAAACGAGGACGTTTCCTTCTAAATCGCTAACCGCCCGTCCTAGCCGCTGGATCGCGATCACACGACTAAAAAGTCGTTTGGATCTGTTGCAAACGTTCAGTCAAAGTTGGAAACTGAACGCACAATCAACTCCCACCTCTTGTTGAACGCGAGTCTCGCGCGGCAGCGATGCCTCAAACGAGGACGTTTCCTCCTAAATCGCTAACCGCCCGTCCTAGCCGCTGGATCGCGATCACACGACTAAAAAGTCGTATGGATCTGTTGCAAACGTTCAGTCAAACGGATATTCCTGCTTAATGACCCTTTCTTTTTGGATTTACAATGCGCTCTGGGCCCACCATACCAAAGTTGGAAACTGAACGCACAATTAATTCGCACCTTCTCTCGTTGAACGCGAGTCTCGCGCGGCAGCGATGCCTCAAACGAGGACGTTTCCTTTTAAATCGCTAACCGCCCGTCCTAGCCGCTGTATAGCGATCACACAACTAAAAAGTCGTTTGGATCTGTTGCAAACGTCCAGTCGGACGGATTTTAGCTTTCTCGTTCATCTAAATAGTTGCCAAAACGAGTCAACCAATACAGGCATACGGGCGAATATCCTGAAAGTCGATACTTCAGCATTTGAAATTTTGGAGAGTACATAGTAGCATGACAAAGAGTAATCATACATCATGGCTGGGTTGAAACGCCAGAACTGGAGATCCACAAGGATTTAGTTCGGAACAAGGGCCATGACTAGTTTTGACGACATAAACCTTAACCTCTCAGCCATGTGTTCCTGTAGGACGAGTTGTCTCGCAGCGAGGCATCATGTGGTTTGTACTCCATCAGATAGGTGTGTGGCAGCTTCAAGTGCCTCTTAATCGAGTCTCTTAATGTCATCACAGCCTGCAAGGCACAAGAGTATGAGTGAATGAATAACAGAGAGAGAGAGAAAACTTCTCACTGGTGATAACACAGTCAAATCCAAACAAAATAGTCGAGAAGCATCAGGTGATGTCACAAACCTGGTGGTCTGATGCATTCCGATTCCAGACGCTCAGGATGTCTTCATTGAAACGACAACTTAGCACAATGCCACAAACATCATCGCTATAATCAAGTTGATCACCCACTAGAACCAGCACCTGGACAAATAAACAGGATGGACGAAAAGAATTAAAATCTAAGCCATGGACAGCTGCAGGACCTATTTAATCCAGGTACTCCTTGTACAGATTGTTAATCAACAGAGCACATTTTGGACAACCAGGTATCATTATTGAGGCACTGTGTAACTGAATGACTGTGATCCCATAGATTGAAAAGGGGAAGACAAGCCTTGGTTTGAAATCGCTCCCATGAATGAACAGCCACATCAAAAAGTATGCAAAGCAAAGCATGCCATGCTGAAAGGAGAAAATGGAAACCTAAATGGGCTGCCTAAACAAGAACACACATGGCATAAACATGTCCTTGGCCGCACAGCAATGGAAAGGAGAGCAGAGAAAAGCAGAACAAAGGCAGGAAATGAAACACGAATGAGCAAAGAAAATCAGAGAGCTTGCTGTGAATGTGGCATCAACGAAAAGCAGGCAAGATAGAGAAAATAAGATAGTGGCAGAAAATAATGATAAAAAAAACCTACTTGTTGCAAGTACTCAACAGAGCATGTAAAATCAGCTAGATTCGAGGGCTCATGGTGGGAGACCAGAATTAGAGTAAAGTCAAACAGTTGCAATAGGAAAACACACAAGGGTGAAGCATGTTATGCCATTTCCATTTCATTAGTAAAGCCAATTTATGAGTAAATGCAACACATATCTTCCTCTCTCGTACTCATGCAATATCCGCAAGTCTACTCAGACAAATAAATAAGAAGGAACAAAAATGATGTTAAACAGGCACTGCATATTAACATGAAGAGTGTGGGATGGGATGTGACAACAACTCATAGAGGGCATCTATGCATCCAAATGTTTCCCATAGCTCTTCGTTTTTAATGCAGCACAAACACAGAATCTCCACTTCCCGAGGCAAACATTCACAAGGTAACAAAGCCAAAGGTTTTGTTTGTGGGAACAATAGCATAGGTACTAATCTTGTTCCATATTTTAAAACCCACTGCGCCCATTGTACTAGCGATGCATAAATCGACTAATAGGAGGCATGCATGCTATTATTTGCAATCTTAATTTCATAAATATTGATAGGGAAACTAGACTGCCAAACATAAATATTTATACACTAAATCAAGTGTTAGAGATAAGGGACTTCAACAAAGAAGATACAAAATTAAAGAAAAGGAATCGGTGATCAACAAGTATTGCTCAGTAGACATGTGTAAACTTGTAAACTATAGCATATGGCATGCATGCTTAAGAAAGCAGTCAACTGTCACCGCAGAACAGTGCATCTTGGAAGGCTGCTAATTCATTTATGGATCAGCGTCAACTTCTTCTATGCTGAACCATTTGCTTCAGATCAGAAGTGCACACAGTAAACATGAAATAGCAATAATACTACCTCAGATCTCAGGCTTATGCTGGTACGGGTAACAGGGAGCCAGACCACAACGCCCTACAAGGCCGTTTGGTTTAAGGGATAGCCTTATAAAAGGAGACCTAGGCCCATCATGGGTAATCCCATGTTTTCTAGTCTCCATCGTTTATTGGCATAGCATAACATCGGTGCATTGCTACGGAACCGCAAAAATGATTCAGTTGTATTGGATTAGTAGTATATAACAACCAATGCACGTGCAACACTGCAGAGAAGAAACTCAAACTCAATCAAGCAGCCAACACTGCACTTGCGTAACTGCGGCAGCAATGGGAGCACAACAAGTCCCAAACAAGTTGGGGTAGGCTAGAGATGAAAACCATAAGATCTCACGACCAACTCATGGTTGGGGCACATGGATAGCAAGCTTCCACGCACCCGTGTCCATAGCTAGTTCTTTGGTGAGCACCATTGCAAGCTATGTTTTCTTTTCTCTTCAAATTGAAGGGGTCTTGTGGGTTCTAGATGACTTAGGGAGATTGGGGTGGAGTGGGGGAGTGAACTCACCACCGCCGCCACTAACTCCAATTTATAAGATAGTAGAGACTATGGGCATGACTCGTGAGGAATGCCGCTCTGAAGGGGGAAAAAAATCCACTCTATAAACGGAACAAGGACTATCCTGTTTCAAATCTAGACCTAATGTTCTTGTTTCGCTTGAGCAGTGAAATATTTGATCCATCACTAACTCCTCATGGCATCCACATGGTTATAATGCAATCAAAGACCAGTCATGAACAAAATAGAAACATTACTTGAGAATCCCATGATAAAAACTAGAATTTTCCACAAATCAAGTAGGCTAGTGTGTGGTAATTCATGGTGGCACAGGCAAGGGAAGTCCTAGTTGAGGGTTTAAAGAACAACAACCGAAGTTTGTATGATGACCAAATCTTACAGCCCAACGAAAGCACAAATAGATTACTTACCAAATCCTCCCAGAAACGCCCAGAAACAGCCTTCTTGAACCGTATAATCCACTTGCCACCATTCCGGTTTGCAGGATCCTGCCCAGTCAAAATGCATTAACCACTAGAAGGGTGGGTAGACATGACACCAATACTAAACAAAGATACGACTGAAAAAACAACAGCTTGTTGCGAGTAATACCTCCCAGAGTGGACGGACACCCTCTTTGAAAAGATGCAGGTCCGTGGGGCTCGGGAGGGAGGACGGGCGTGCGAGGTGGCAGTAGCAAACCCAGAACGACTCGACCTAAAGCCATCCAATTCCAAATAGCAACATCAATCAGTAAGCTCCACTGACAGAAGTAAGAAAAAACCCTGGAAACAATCTGCTGTGCCGGAGACACGTACAGTGCTGAAATCGACGATCTTCTTGATGTTGTCCTCGTACGACTGCGACCTCGTCCCGGGCGTCCGGCGGGTGTACCAGAGCACGAGCTTGCGCTGCGGACAACAAGGGACTATTACATCCGGCTTTCTCTGAGATTCAAAGGTTTGGCATTTCTGGAACGGGAAACGGGGAAAAGGTTTAGATCTAGCGGCGGCGGGCGGGGTCTTACCCTGAGGGGATGGAGGCCGGCCTTGAGCTCGCGGTTGCGGCGCTCGCTCTCCTCCGCCTCCGCCTCGTCCTCCTCCTCGACGGCGGCGGGCGGCGCGTCCTCGGCCCGGGCGTGCGACGGCTGCAGCTGCTCCTCCTGCTCGGGCACCTTCCTCTCCACCGCCGGCTCCATGGCGCGCCCTCGTGCGGCGATTTGGTCGGCTGGGTGGGGGTGTTCAGAGAGAGAGAGACGAGGAAGGGTCCGGGAGACGCGTACGGGGGGATGGGAGTGGGTTTGGGCCTTTTTGGTCCTCTTCGATCGGGATGAACTGTGCCAGGGAGCCCTTCTATTCCGTGGGTGCGGGTCTGAAATATTTCCTTTTTTCTCTTTTTTTTTATGATACCATGGTAAACGATTCACTACGGCCGACCGACTTGTAGAGCTTTTTTTCGCCGGGTGCCTCGTCACGCGATGGAAATGAGCCAATCCAAAGACGACACGTTCTCTCGCGGTACAATCTTATCCCTTTCCTTTCTCTCTCCCATCGTCCGCCTTCGTCTCTCACCACTCGCGTCATGCATCTTTTTTCATCTTACACGGGATAGCTCCTCCACTGTCGAGGCTCGCATCCAACCTTCTCCCTATCATGGCCAGGGAGCCATTGCCCACCTGTCCTTCCCGCCCCATCGCGTCCACGCTGCTACGACCTAATGCAAAAAAAAAACTATGATGTTGCAACCGGGAGCAACGGTACCCAGCTATTCGCTAGGGACTTCTTCCAGGTGGCGCATCGGGCAATCGATCAGCTGGGAGCTGATTTGTCGGCCGAGAAAACTACCCTGGTCGAGAGCCATCGGGGCCAAGATGAGGCATGGAAAGCCTTCCACGACCATGTCGAGCGCGCCCGAAAGGAAGACGAGGCCGCACATGAGAAAGCCGCCAAGGCTCTGGGCAAAACTAGAAGATCCGGGATGGCGCAGTTATGGCGCTGCGGGTATTCTGAGCGCGCCCGCTGTCGGAGCTAAGTCCGACAGATCTCAGGTAAGGGGTCCCGAACTGGTGGTCTCGGCTAGATAGTAACATGAAGAATAGAGACACGGTGTTTACCCAGGTTTAGCCCCTCTCAAAGAGATAATACCCTATTCCTGTATTTTGTGGATGGAGTACAAAGTTCATCTGATCTACCTCGAGATTGTATGAATGAGTCTAAAAAAGTCTCGCCTCTACGGGCTAAACCCTTCGGCTTATATAGGGCTCAGGGGGTACCTAGGGTTACACATGGTCGGTTGCATCTAGAGATTATCATGTTTAAATATTTGAATATGCCTTGAAGTGTACACAAAGTCATCGAAATATTCCATCTTGAGTACGCCAAGGGTTATGGAAAATATGACCCATTCTTCGGTTGTCGATGGGTCTTCGGCCCGACCCATGAGTGGTAGGCCGGCTAGGTGAGTACAGCCTAATCCAGGACACCGTCAATGGCCCTTGAGCTGGTCTTCAAGCAGAGGACATTGATATACTCCTCGGAACAGCTTCAACTTCACGTCCTCGGCTTTGGAGGCTAGTTATTTTGAATTGGTTCTATGCTTGTCGTGGACTTAACACGGCAGATGCCCTAGCGAAAGGACTTAGGTGTGGAGCCATCGCAGCTAGGTTAGCTTGAAGGGGTTAAACGGGACAAAGGACATAGAGAGTTTACCTAGGTTCGGCCCCTCTCAACGAGGTAAAAGCCTACTCCCGCTTTAGGTTGTATTGCTTGAGTTTCGATTACCAGGGAGCGAATACGCTTGACCTAGTTCTCGACTTGTTGTTTCTTGAGTTAACCCGCCGCCGGGTCACCCCTTTAGATACACAGGTTGGTGCCCGATGGCTCATAGAGTCCCGGCCGGCTCATACACGACATGTCCGGCTCGGTAACTAACTAAGCTTGCCTTACAATACAAGTTAAACATATGGCGGCTCACACCCGTGGGCCTCAAGTCATCCCCGGGTCTTGGGCCTTCAATAAGCTTGCTCTGTGAACTGCCATCTTCATATCCTCTTGGGCCTCTTCATCTTGAACCGCCAGTGGCATGACCCGGCCCCTCCCGAGCGGGTCACACCCAGTAGTTATATCCCCAACATTAGGCCCCGGGTTGATTTGAACTTGTTCACATCAATCTTCAACACTTGTCTCTAGCAGAATCTTCCATTGTCAACTTTTATGAACTTGCTGTAACCCGCCATGACGTCAGCTCACAGAATTGTGCTTACCCGCCATGACATCATCTCACATTTAATTGTGCACAAGGCCCAGAAACTCTCAACAGATCTTTTTTCTTTAATGAACCTTCCCGAAAATCGAGGCGTCCATGTGGCCACCTAATCATTCTTCCGGCCTCCTTGATTCCCGCGCATGCCATTTATCCATCTCCTTATAAATAGGGACAGGGGGTCCTCCTTTTCACTTTTACCCCTGCCTCTGCCTCTTCTTCTCCTTCCTCGCGATGATCGACGCCTCGAGCTCCGCCCCCCCGTCGACTACATCAACCTTGGCCGCTGCATCAACCTGACCTCGACCAGAGCACGGCAGCGCCCCTCCGCAGTTCATCAACATCTCTAGGTACATACTTTGGCTTGTGTTAGATCTGTGCTAGGTTTTTCTCAGTTCGTCGTAGTTCGTCACCGTTCTTCCTCTAACTTCCTTAGTTTGCATATTTAGATCTGACCTTCCACTTCAAAGGCATGCGGTAATAGTTTTAGGCTTCATTTTTAGTAGCAAAAGAAATATCCCTTGTGTAGAGGATCCCATCTGAACACATGAATGCTTCTGTCGCTGCCACCTTAGGTTTATAATTTATTTCTTTTTCTCTGAACCTCTACAGATCCAAAATTTTAGCACCAATCTGTGAAATATTTTTGTCCATAACTTAGCAAAAATTACTCATAGATCTGCTGTACTGGAAACATGCAGGCGGTTCATACGATAAATCATTGCCCACCATATAGCATTAGCCCCCTTGTTAAGCCGGCAAGATATGGTCTTCATGCGCATAACCCGGTGATGTCCTTCGGTTTAGTTATGTCAATCTTGGTAGCACTCACTTTTTGATAACTAGCCGGATTAGCATTACAATCCTTAACCCGGCAATATTTTCCTTTGTAGTTAAAAATGTCTAAAGCCAAGTGTAACGCCCCGGATCCGATGCGCCAGGTGTCTTCCAGTTATTCGTCATCGTTGCCATGTCATTTGCTTGCGTGTTGCATTTTGCCATGCCATCATCTGCATTGCATCATCATGTTTTTCAAAACTTGCATCCGGTCTTTTTCCCCGTAGTCCCTTTCGCGATCCGACACTCTTACACGCACCCGTTGCACCTCTCAGACCTCGTTTCGTGAGTGGCCGAAAAATGTTCTCGGAATGGGATAAAAGTTGGCGTGCGGTCTTATTATAGTGTAGGTAGGCCGCCTGTCACGTTCTGTCGCTTTCGGAGTTTGTTTGACTGCCCAACCGTTAAATATATAACCGCGATATAGCCAATATAGTCGTTGGATGGTTTCGGCATCCAAACCGTCTTGAACCGCACTTCATCTCTCTCCTCTCATTAACCCTCTTCTCATTAACTACAGCCCACCTAGTCCCCCCTTTGTCCGGAGCCATCCGATCGAGATCCGATGCCTGAAAACGCTCCAAAACCCCCTAACCCTTAGCCCCTTCCATATATATATATATATATATATATATATATATATATAAACACTATTCTGATCACAACCTGACCTGCACCGCTAGTAGTACGTTGAACTTCCCTGTGAACTAGGTTGAACTTCCGCCAACATTACCGAAATGGGGCTTGCGATATACCGTTGGAAAGCCATGGACACCAATATCATGACCCAACTTAAATTTTTGGCAAAATATAAGCGGTTTAAGAGCAGTTTTGAAAACCGTTTATTCTTTGCGCAAAAAACGTGAATCGTATTTTCGATCGCATTTCTAAACCGTTTATCAGAATGAGGCATATAATATGGCGTTGGAAAGCTGCTGCAAAACCGCTCCTTCCACATGTTGAAAGTTTTCTCTAATTCCCTATGGTTAAAGAGTAATTTGAAAAAACGTAAAATTTAAATAAACCGAACAATTGAGTTCGTTTTTTCGATGTCATTCCTAAACGGCTAATCCAATGGAGGCATATGATATGGCGTTGGAAATCTTATGAAAATGCGCTACTTTTTCATCTTGAAAGTTTTTTTCTAACTTTGAATGGTTTAAGAGTAATTTAGAAAATGGTTCAAGTCCTATGGAGTCTGTATTTTCGAGCTAATTTTTTAACCGTCCGCCCGAATGCAGCAAATGATATGGCGTTGGAAAGCTTGAACAAATGCAAACCTTTTTGGTGTATATTGTTTCTCCCAATTCTTTACGGTTTTAAGTCAGTTTCGAAAATGGCGAAAACCGTATTTTCGCTGTAATTTCTACAAACTTTATCGGAATTGGGAAAATAATATACCGTTGAAAAGCTACGGAAAATGCAAAACTTTTTCATGTTGATGGTTTTCTCTGATTCTTATCCGTTTTTGAGTAATTTCGAAAACGGCGGGATCATTCATTCTGCCTCTATCGTGAAACAGATTCTTCGAAAATGCACCGCGTGAAGAACCTGAACTTCTCGACGCGTGTACCTAAACTTCACTATGTTTTTCACGTGTTTTTTTGCTCGTAGATCTCCATCCACTGCTAGTAGCTCTCCATCCACTCAATGGAATTGAGCAAGTGATATACCGATGGAAAGTTTTTGTAAACACGCAACTTTCCCGTGTTGATCATATTTTCATACTCGCGACGGTTTTAAAAGTTTTTCATCCGAAATTCATTTAGTGTAGTAGTTGAACTTCTGTGGCAGTTCTATTTTGAACTTCACTCTGTTTTTGACGTGCTATTTTTTTCCCGTAACTCCCAAACCACTTACCGGAATTGAGCAAATGATATACCGATGGAAAGATGTTGAAAACACGCAAATTTTTCGTGGTGATCAGTTTTTCATACTCGTGACGGTTCAAAATATTTTTTGAATGCGTAAAAATGTGTTTTTAACGGTATACATAAAACTTTTAAACCATTCATCGGAATATAGCATATAATATACCGTTGGAAAGCTTATGAATAGGAGCACCTTTTTCATGTAGATAGACGTTACAATTTTTTGTCGTTTGAGAGCAGTTTTAAAAATGGCAAAAACAATGTCGTTTTTACCTGTTTTTACATGTAATTGAAGGTCGGACGTCTCGCACTAGAGATCTTGAACTTCACCGGGAGGAGCACGTGAACTTCTTTGCAACAAACCTTTTAAGCTTTTTGTTTTGTTTTCTTATATTCTTATATGAAACGCATTCCGTGTAGTAGTTGAACTTCCCGTTGTTTTCACCTTGAACTTCTGTCATGTATATTTGTTCAACCTCTCTCATAATTTTTTTTGAACATTTTCGGGCCAAGCACCTGAACTTCTAACAACAAATCTTTTTGCCTTTGCTTTTTCGTTATTATTTTTCATACAAAACGCACACTGTGTAGTACGTGAACTTCTGTTTTTTTAGAATATGAAAATATTGAAGTTTTCTAATTAATATCAGGCTGCTTCATTATTTCAAATTGAACTTCTTGGATTATCGTTAGTAAGTGGGAAAATTCGAGTTTTTTAGTAAATATCGATCTGCTTCGTTTTAAAAAATTGAACTTCTTGGTTTCATTATCTAGTAACGAGGAAAATATGAGTTTTTCATATATAGAAATTTTTTTTCGTTTGTAATTTTCTCATCCATTCGTCTGTGTTACACAAATGATATTTTTTTGGATAAACCTCTCTGACAATATTTTTTGAACTTTCTTCGATCGAGGACTTCAACTTATAACAACAAAACTTTCAGCCTTTGCTTTTTAATTCTTTTTTAATAAAAAATGCACACCGGGTAGTACCTGAACTTCTTTGTGTTACATGAAAATATCTGAGTTTTTATAGACATTGAATCGCTCTACCCTTTTTATTTGAACTTCATTGTGTATTTTTAGAAATGTGAAAATTGGAGGTTTTTAGAAACATCTAACTTATTCGTATCTTGAAAGTGAACTTATTGGTTTTATTCTTTAGTAACTAAAAAAAATCCGAGTTTTCCAATAAATATCAATCTGATCCTCTTTTTCCCAATTAAACTTGTTGGTTTTATTCTCTAGTAACGTGGAAACCTGAGTTTTTTATATACATTGAACTACTCTGTTTTTTGAAATTAAACTTCCTGGTTTAATCCTTAGTATTGGGAAAACTGAGTTTTATAAACATCAAACAATTTCATATTTTTTTTAATTTGGACTTCTTGGTGCTATTCGTTCGTGACGGGAAAAGTGCTAGTTATGTAATAAATATAGAATTGCTCAATTACTTAATATTGAACTTCTAGGTCTTATTTTTAGAAGAGGGAAAATATGTTTTCATTAACCTTTTTGAACTACTCGGTTTTTTCAATTTGACCTTATTTGGTATTATAATAAACATTGAACTTCTCAGTTATTTAAATTTGAACCTCTAGGTTTTTGCAGAAATGAGGAAAAACATTATTCTCTACAAAATTTTGAGCTTCTCTATTTTGTCTAAATTGAACTTCTTCGTTTGTTCTTTAGTAACGGGGAAAATCCAAATTTTGGAATAAACATCGAACCTCTTCGTTGTTTAAATTTGAAGTTCTAGTTTTTTTAAATGGGAAATTTTATGCGGACTTTGTTATTTATTATTCTTTAGTAGCGGTAAAAAATTCCGACATTTTTTAGTAAACCTTGGATCCCCTCCATTATTTCAATTTGAACTTCTAGATATTTTTGGAAACGGGGAAAGTGTATTCTTTGTATAAAGTTATTTGAATTGATATGTTAATTTAATTCGCACTTATTTGTTTTTTATCAGTTTATAAAAATCTGAGTTTTTTATAAACGTCGAACTTCTCCGTTATCTTAAATTGTACTTCTCAGTTTTATTCTTAGAGAAAATATGGTTTTCAAAAAAGTATCAAAGTTTGTTTTTGAATTGAACTTTATACATTTATTTTCATAGAAATGAAAGAATTTGAGTTTTCCGCATGATCAAACTATGCCCTTATATTTAGTTTGAACTTCTTGATTTTAATTTTGAATTGAACTTCTTGGTTTATTCGTTAGTAATGGAAAAAATTCAAGTTTTTGTAATAAATATCGAACTGCTCCATTTTCTGAAATTGAACTTCTTAGTTTATTTTTTAGTAATGAGGAAAATTTGACTTTTCATATACATTGAACTACTCTATTTTTGAATTGAACTTCTTGGTTTTTTAAATTTGACTTTGTTGGTTCTGTAATAAACATTGAACATTTTTTAATTTGAACCTCTAATTTCTTTTTGGAAACATGGAAAATGCTTTTTTAAATAAATTTTGGAACTACCATGTTTTTAACTTTTTGAACTTCTTATTTTAAAAAAAGAGAGATAAATCCTTTTTTACAAACATTGAATTGCTTTGTTTCTCTTTATTTGAACGGTTAGGTTTTTATTTTGCTTCGTTCACACCACATTTATCCATTTTTCTTGAGGAAAATTCCAACATGGTCTCTTTTCTTCGTTTTACGAAACTCTTGTTTTCTCTGCACTTATCTAGCTTATGTATTTGAGCTTACATAGTTCTAAAACCTGAACTTATTTTTTATATGCACTTTTCGGCAAAGAGGGGTGTGCACTCCTCGAAACAAAACATATGAACTTGGCTTGTGCCACATCATTGGACAGTAAAATAAGTGACCAATACAGTGTGGTGCATTAGTGAACGGCCTTGTACTGTGTGGTTGAACGGCAGGAGGTGGCGGTGGCGAATGGCATGCGTGTTCCAGGTGTCGAGAGCAACAACAAATCAGGGAAAATGAGGAGAAATTGTGTGTATGTGTCCATTTTGCATCTGTAACATATGAGCTGGCATTTGAATTCTTCTCCATCTCTGCATAATGAGTGAGTTTAGAAATACGAAGGGAGAAAATAAAAATCTTCAAGACAACTAATCCCTCTCTTTGTCGGACTTCTCTCCTTTTTTAATTAGAACTTCAGCGATCTGTCGCAAGAGCTCCATCTGCAGATTTTGAAGCACTGTGTGTTGTGGATTAGAATTAATTAGAGAGAGAGAAGTAGCGCCACATGATAGACAAAACAAAATTATGACGGCATACAATCAACAAAATTTGCAGCGTTAACGTGATTCCTTCCACTGTGACCCCATCAAACTTCTACAAAATTTTCAGCGATCTCTGTTTTTCTTCAATACAAAGAATTGAACTAATGCTTTGGGTAGGTTGAACTGAGCAGTGGCGGCGTGTGGCTCGTAATGGGTGGCGGGATGGAGCAGGTCGGTCGACGCCAGCAGAAGGTCCGGAGGGCGCTGGTTGCTGACAAGCCGGAGGAGGAAGCCATGATTGTGGCCTCGCTCCAAGCTCCTCGTCCTCAAGCCTACCATGGAGAAGCCACCCATGGTGGCTCGCCGTGGCCAGCCGAAAGCTAGAGACAGAGCCGGAGGAAGAGGTAGGGGCGATGGCGACGGCGCCAGTGGCAGTGGATCCAGGAGCTGGCATCGTTGGGTCGTCTTGCCGTCAGAGCGATGTAGGTAGCAGCCACGGCGAGAGGCAGCAGAGGGGCCGCGAGAGGAGGCCATCAGAGAGGTCGCGGGAGGTCGAGGCGCGTCAGCGACTAGATCCTCGGTGGAGGTTGGGGTAGGGGGTCACCGTCGTGCATTGAATCAAGGGTGGATGGGGGCTTCGCCGCGGTTGAAGCGAGGAGGTCGGCGGCATCGCTGGGAAGGCGGGTGGGGCGTCGGCGCGCCACGGCGGCGGGCGGTGACTCACCACGCCGGATGGCCGGTGTCTGGGCGGAATCGCGATGGTATGGCCGTCGGCCGTGTAGAACCGGATCGGGGAGTTGAGGAGAACATGGGGAGAGGGAGGTTGCCGGAGAGAGGTGGGGCGCGGCGGCGGGGTGGCCCGGGGCGGTTGGGTTCGAGAGGAGCCACGGTCAGCGGCGTAGGTTCTTGGGGAGGGGCGGCGGCGCGGTGGGCGGTGGGGCGGCGGGGTTGACCAGGATCTGGCGAGGAACTGACGACGGCGGCGGTGGCATGCTTGGGGATGCTGGTGGTGGCGGCGTGCTTGGGGCAAAGGCAGTTGGCTGGGGCATGCGGGCTCACCGGTGACGGGCGGTCACTGGCGCGGGGCGAGAGATGGGTAGCAATGGGATCTGGGGGAAGGAGATGGGACAGTTCGTGCTGGTGGCCTCACGTTTTTTCTTCTTTTTCGTGGTTGCAGTTCAGGGAGTTCGAGAACGCCTCATCGCGTCCTTATAGGGGCCTTGTGATCTAAATAGTTATTTTGATCGCAGGATTAGAATAGTATGTATATATATATATATATATATATATATATATATATATATATATATATATATATATATATATATATATATATATATATATGCAAAATTGTGTCCACAATAGTTTGCTGCGGAAATAGCTATCTCAACCGCGAACCCGTGTTCAGTGATTCGTGCTATGCGGAAGGTGGAGAAAATGCGAAGTGATTTTGGATACTTTCTGCGGCCCGTCTTGCAGGTAAAGGCTGCTCCCGTGGGCCAGCCTCCGGTGGTTCATCTGTGCATCGTGCAGGTTTGAGAGATGGGTAGATGCATGTGGCAGTGAACATGCAGCCCGGTGGAACCTCTGGTAGAAATGGAAAACGGAAACAGGCTGACATGAGGCAGGAGTGGATCACGTGACAAGCCTTTGGCCCATGATTTCTCATCTCTCTTTTTTTGCGGGGGAGATTTCTCTTCTCTCGAAAAAGAAGTATTTGGCTCACGGTTGCGGTTGTATTGTCTGCTAGATAAATTTAGAGATGTGAATATAGTAGACAAATCCCGCAGGCAGTACCGGCCGTTAATAGGGATCCTGCTAGAAGAAGCAGCAGCACCGGTCGTCGTTATCGATGTTCCCGCAAAAGCTAAGTCAACTATTCGGACGGGATAGTGTCTCGATCCATTTGGGCGCGCGGCTGCACTAGAACTGATCTTTACGCGTCTGCTTTCATGGATATCTTTAGCACAGTTTCCCCCGGAGACGGTTCTTCAAGCTTAGCAATACTCGCCCAGTTCTAATGGCAGAGCTCCATGAAGAAGGTTCATGATCATGTTTGGTTGTGGGACGACAGACTCAGTGTGGTTCTACTCCCTCCCCAATGATGCGTTGGAAAACATGCCATTGGAAGCGTATTGATAACCACATAATTTATTCAACTAGGATTTGGCCGCGTTATTAGATACTCCCTCCGTTCTCAAATAATTATCTTTCTAGCCATCTCAAATAGACTACAACATACGGATGTATGTAGACATGTTATAGAGTGTAGATTCACCATTTCTTTCCATATCTACCACTATTGAAATCTCAGAAAAGACAATTATTTGGAGAAGGGTAGTAGATGGCTACAGCTTTAGCATTCGTTGTCAGGTTCAATGGGCATATCGGGCCTGCAGAAATCAAAAGACATTAATCACTTGGTACAATTTTTAAAAGCGTGCGTAGACGTTGTGAAAATGTATGTGTCGTCTTCTTTCTAGCTAGTTTCCTTTCCACATATGACATCCAAACTTATAAGTGACGTGCTGATTGTGTGATGACCCTCGTTTATTCAAAGAAGATTACATACTCTGTGGGGTCTTTTTGAGTACCTGTTGTTGTTGTTGTTTTTTCTGCGGGGGATTGTTTAGATACTACTCTGATGTCCACTACACTAGACACATATTTATATCAGCCAGTTAATATCAGGCTGCATTTTTTTACAATTCAGTCAATTTGAATAAGGGACTCATTATTTATCAACTGCCTCCATTTAAAAAAATTGGATAGTTTTCTTCTAGGCCCGCCATAGACTTGTCCACCAAAATCGGCCTAAGCATCCCCCCCCCACCCGCGCCCTGACACGGTCGCCTACCATGGCATCCCTTTAAATGCTCTACTCTACCCCGGTCACCCCCTCCCTTCCCCTACGATAGGGGGAGTTGGCTCCAATGAAGAACCGCCAAATCAAAGGGTGGTACCGAACAATCAACTCCAAGCTTGGTGCTGAACATGTCGGTCAAGACCAATGGGGAGAGCTGGTCGCCATGGAACCGATGATACCATATCATAGATCCGGTTGATGCAAATCAGAAGAACCGTTAAAGCCACATGACAGAACCAACGAAAGTGAGGAGTCGAGGGGATCCGAACGATGCAAATCCGAAGAACCGATGCAACTAAAGCAAGGAACCGAGGGGATCCGTACGATGCAAACCCGAAGAACCGATGCAACGGAAGCGAGGAACCGAGGGGATCCGAACGATGCAAACCCGAAGAACCGATGCAACGGAAGCGAGGAACTGAGGGGATCCGAACGATGCAAACCCGAAGAACCGATGCAATGGAAGCGAGGAACGGAGGGGATCCGAATGATGCAAACCCGAAGAACCGATGCAACGAAAGCGAGGAACCGAGGGGATCCGAACGATGCAAACCCGAAGAACCAATGCAACGGAAGCGAGGAACCGAGGGGATCCGAACGACACAAACCCGAAGAACCGATGCAACAGAAGCGAGGAACCGAGGGGATCCGAATGATGCAAACCCGAAGAACCGATGCAACGGAAGCGAGGAACCGAGGGGATCCGAATGACGCAAACCCGAAGAACCGATGCAACAGAAGCGAGGAACCAAGGGGATCCGAACGATGCAAACCCGAAGAACCGATGCAACGGAAGCGAGGAACTGAGTATTCGCCCGGGTTTTCGTTAATTAACCGGGCAATTCTCTTCTTCTTAACCAATGAAAATGGCAAATCTTTTGCCTTGTTTAAAAAAACAAACATTCTTAGGCATGCCTAGTGTCACCGCGTCGTTTTTGATATAGTTAACCACTCGTTCCTAATGATCAGGGTCGTCTCGTTTTTCATGGCTGAAAGCAGACTAATAGAAGGTTTAAGTTTTTTAAACGGCTCCAATTAGTCATAATAAATCTTATTTTTGGCCTACAAACCCTGATACACTTGGGTGCCCATAGCCGTATGAATTAAGCTGGCCGCACATGAATTAATTAAGGCCGTACATGCATCTCAGGGAGCTTTGAACAATTGATCATGCTCCATGTATATTTTTATTCACGAAAAAATGTTTCATTATATGACACATACGTAAACATTGGAGAGAGCGAAGGCTTGGGGGGTGGGGGCAGACCTGGCAATATCATTTATTTATTGCTTATAGTAAGATAAGACGCCTACACCCAGTTCCGGTAGGTTCCTGTGTGCTTCTGCTGGCTATATAGCTAGGATCCGTAGAGTAGCACGTCCGAACCGCAGGATTAGCACGACCTCCAGCTTGCATTAAAAAAAAGCACGACCACTAGTTGACACGGAACGGTGTCACGTGAGGTTAAAACGGGAGGAACCGGTACATACTCATTTTGTATGGTGTGGAACCTCTCTATTCTACGCGTGACATGCACGGCGACTTGGTCTAAAGGTTGCCTGGGACTACGATCGCAGGTTTTGGTCAAGACTTCACTGCACAAAGTGGCAGCTCGTGGGACAGGCTGCACCATCCAAAAATCAGCAAAAGGCAATGGAAAAGGACCCGGACCACTCAGCGATCTGAATCTTGATGCAGCTTCAACGGTTCTGATAACTATTTCTGAGGTAAGCTATGATAGAAAATCCTCTCCGCCATCTTTAGATCCTTCAGGAAGTTCTTCTCCGTGGACACAGCCCACGAAGGCACGCTTCATGACGGGTTGAACTCGGGCGGGTCTCGACGCCGAGCCGCCTCGACGAGGTCGGTGCGCTTGTCCGGCCAGGCCCGCTCACCAATCCGCCGATGAAGACGTGGATTCCGCCAAAGGTGACCCGCACCAGACTCAATTGAGTCGGCCTCGGGCCCCAAACCTTCGTTGTCGATGTAGATCTTGCCGCGACGACTCTTGGTCATCCAGCCCACTACGTATCCCTTGAGCCCTTCGAAGCTGCCCTTCAAGAACTCAAATACACCGTGCGCTGGCCCCACGGTGGGCGCCAACTGTCGTGGAATTGTCACGGCAGATGTCCTCGTGCAAGGACTTAATCGTGGAGCCATCGCAACTAGGAAGCTTAAAGGGGTTAATCGGGACAAAGTACACGAGAGGTTTTATATTAGTTCGGCCCCTTGTGGTGAAGGAAGGCCTACGTCTAGTTGGTTGGTATTGCTTGATGTTTCGATGACCAGGGAGGGGAGTACGCTATGTCCGGTTCTCGATGGGTTGTTTCTTGCCCTAAGCCGCCAGCAGGTCGTCCCCTTATATACACGGGTTGACGCCTCATGGCTTACGTAGTCCCGACCGCTTATAGACAGATCCGCCTTGTGACTAGTTAAATCTACCTTATGATACAAGTCATGCCATTATGGCGGTTTACTACAACGGGCCTTAAGTCGCTCAGGGGCCTTAGGCCCTTTATTGAACCGCCATCTTCATGCTTGGTCTTGGGCTTCTTTACGGTGAGTCTTCTTTGCGTAACCCGCCCCTCCCGGGCGGCTTACACAAATAGTTATATCCCCAACATTAGGCCCCATTGATTTGAACTGTTCATGTCAATCTTAAAATACCTTTCAAGGAATAAATTTTCGCCTTCCGATCGTGCGTAAGGTTTTTTTAACCCGCCATGACGCTATCTTCCGATCCGCTAACCCGCGTGACGCCATCCTTTCTTAAATTCCTTTTTTATTCCACCGTATCCTTCAACGGATCTCGCTTTATTGATCGCTCGAAAATTGAGGCGTCGGGGCCGCTTAGATAGTAATTGTTATCTCCTCGCTTCCCGCGCCCGCCTCTCGCTATCTTCTCCTTATAAATAGGTGCGACCTAGGTCTCCCATTCTCGCCCTTTCGCCGCCTTCTTCCTCTCGCCTCCTCTCAAGCTCCGCCGCCATTGCCGAGCTCCCTCAGATTCACCGCCTCAGTCATTGATCAACCTCGTTGGATCAGAGAAACGCGACGAACCTCCGCACTCATCCAGATCTGTAAGTTCCCTTCCCTTCCTTGCTTAGGTCCGCATTAAAGCTTCTTCGAGTTCGTCAGAGTTCATCGCCATTAGAGCCAAACCCTTGCTAGTTTTCCTTCTCAATGCCTCTTCTGATCTGAGAATGATATAAAATGGCCGCGGTAGTTGTTTTCGCACTTGTTTTGGATAAAACGCAGATCCCTTTCTCTGTATAAAAGCCTCCTTCGAGCCTATGAACACATCTCGCGTCGCTTTTAGGTCTAGAATTTTTTCTTTCTAACATCCGCTTGATCCAAAATGATAACAACAACTTGTGAAACCTGTTTGTTTCACCCGAAGTAAAACTGCCTCTGTTGAATATGTTTAACCACTCATTAACACCGCGCGCTTAATATTTACGAGATAGTCATCCATATATCATTAGGCCCTTCTTAAGCCGCCATTTTGACTAGTTTTAAATATTTACCTCCGGGTCAAATTTGAACCGAATCTCTTATTTAGTCATAGGTCGCAACCTTTGTCATGGCACCTAAGGCAACCAAGGCTCCTCACACTGCAATTGGGTCCCTCCACACCACGAGGAGTAATCTGTCTGAATTTGTGAAGTCCGCCATCCGCCTAAGAAAGAGGTCATGTCTTATCGTGCCTCGATCCGTCTCAAGAAAGGCCTCAACCCAAAGAAGGGAGGTGGTAATTTTACGCATCACATGAACCGGGATTTGCCCTCCCTACCAAATTCTTCAGGGAGGTTTTGAATTTCTTTGACCTTAGACCTCAAGATATTGGACCCAACTCCATGTCAAACATCTGTAATTTCCAAGTCTTCTGCGAGGTGTATCTGGGAGAGGAACCAAATCTGCTTTTGTTCAGAGAGCTTTTCTATTTGAATCGGCAGAACGAACGCGCCAACGGTCCCAGTCTTGAACTTGGTGGTATTTCCATTCAGCGACGGAGAGATTGTCTTTTCCCTTACGCTAAAAACTGCCGAGTCATCCGAAAGATTGGAACCAGACGTGGTTCTATTGCCAGGACACTTCTCTGGCTAACGAGAGCCCTCTCGCCTCGGCTTCGTGCTCTGCGCCTTGAGTCGAACCATCCGCTAGCGCATAAGCTATCACTGCTGAGCGCCCCGCCTCTCAACCCTACCATCGTAAAGATCAAAGCTCTTTTGGGAAATGGCCTAAACGGCAGTGATCTGGTCCGAGTTTGGATTGCTTGGCGAGTACTTCCGTTAAGCCGTCGCCTCGGCTTAATGTGTACTTATACTGGCGAAAAAGATGATCCATCGCGGCCCCCCGACTTACCAGATGATGTGGTGGAAGCTATGACCCGATCATTGTTGAAGGAGGGCACAAGGATTAGTAACGCCTTCGCTTATTACCTTCTGCAAGAAGAACCCGCCCCTCAAAGAAGTTATCCATTTTAACAAATACTCCTAGCCTTGTCACACCTTACTTGTACTCATAATTTCTTATCTTTTTTTCATAGGCTGACGACAACTTTTGGAAGGTTCCATATGACCATGATGCTGCTAAACAAGCCAGGGCAGCCAAGAAGACTGAAAGGAAAGCCGCCAAGACGGGAACTTCAAAGAAGAAGAAACCCAGCACCTCCGATTTGTTCAAATTGGATGACTCTTCTTCAGATGAGGAAGAGGTAATCCCTTATTCTCTTAACTCCTTTGTTATTATTTTACTGACATTTTCGCCTTTCAGGAGGATACAGGGAACAACCAAGCTCCTGGCGAAGAGGTAACTATAATCTCCTCCGACTCAGAGCCTTTGCCAAAGCACAAAATCCGACAGGTGACCCGGAAAGTAAGATTTTCACATCCTCTAGCTTATCAAGATCCTCAATTTCTTTTGAAGCAACAACGGCTTGAAAGCCGGAGGCGACCTGCACCAGCAAGGATGTAGAACTCTTCCGCTTACCCGACGAAGGTGAAGCGCCGGATGAGGTCATCTCCGATTTACGCTCTGCTTATCCTTTGGCGGGTTTAATTCACAACCTCTCAATTCATCTCGACTCCAATTATCGTGATACCTCTCCTTCCTCCCATGAGTCTATGCAATCCAATATGCCGCCTTCAAGACTGCCCCAGGGTAATATATCTTTGTTATCCTTATACTTTGCCTTACTCATATTTTGTACTCACCCTTCTGCTTTTGTCCACAACAGGTGTGAAGCCCAAGAAGAGGGCAAAAAGAATAAGCTATCCGAAGACCCAAAGAGTAACCGAGCCGGAACTCTAACAGCTGCCTCGACGCTTCTACTCATCAACCGCCCTTTGAACCGGCATATGAAATTCCAAGCCATCTTGACCCGCCGCCAAGATACTTTCAACAGCTTCGATAACCCGAAATTCCTAGCCCGGCCAAGACGACCGACCCGAGGTTGAAGTTTTGAAAAGCCGCTTGTTGAACCGGCGACCCTCATCGTCTTGCGGATGTAACGCCAAGGAAGAACTTGTCGAACGCCGAAGACCAAACAGACATCGCTGATTATGCTCACTTAAGCATTGGCGATATAGTCTCGTGCTATCTGAATCAAGTGCATAATAGCCGCGACCGAAATTGATATGGTGAAACAAATACAACACAAATCGAGGTATAACTCATACTATTCTCCTGAATCTTACTTATCAGTACCAGCCCCCAAGTCATCGCTAATGAATAAATATGTTGTAGACTTAGATACCGCTATCGTTAGTTCATCCGGTTTAAAAGAAAATATATTTAACCCGGTCATAACATGATAACTTAGAACGTATGATACACATTAGCCCCCAAGTGTCAAGTATCTTTACTTGTAAAGTGCTTGAGACTTTAATATGCATAATCCAGCATTATAAATTAAATTTTTTCTTCAACATACATTAGCCCCCAAGTGTCAAGTGTCTTTGCTTGCAAAGTGCTTGGGACTTAATGATATCTTACCATAACCTTAATTATAACCCGGCATCAACGCAGGCCTCCACTACCAATTTGAGTCGAGATTGCTGACCAAGACTCGTCTGCAGCCCAAGAACTTGAAATTCAAAAGGCCAACTCCAAATTTGCATTCAGCGTCTCTCAACAAGAGAAGTCAAGAAGAATTTTGATGCGAGAAGAAAATCTGGCAGATGAAAAGGCCTCACTTGTGACCCGGCCGAGACAATGAAGCAACTCTTGCCGGTTAATCGCCGAGTGTCCGCTTAAAGCGCCAGATATCTCAATTGGTCTCAGCAATCTTCGTAAGTTACTATGTATAATCATGAATATCACCATGGTTCCTTTGATGACTATTTCAATTATTATCTCCGCTTACCTTATATGTATAAACGCAGCCCTGTGAGCACAAACCTCAAGCGAGAATATGCCGATTGCTTAAGGCGGTGTACACTCTGTGGAACAGCTATACACCGGGTCACAACATGCTTTGGCCATTGTGGCTTTATCAAATGATGCTCCTTATCTCCCGCAGATGTGCTCAAACGGCTTGCCGATACTCCTAACGGATTCAGGAGCCAAGGCGGCATCTGCTAGAGCCGGGCCATAGCCACCTTAAGCCGGGCCAAGGCGTTGCTTCCAGAGTTAGACCCGCAGACGTTGCTCTTGGATATCCCAAATTGAAGGAGGATGGCTCAGATTCGACGAATCAGACTTCACCACCGTGTGAGAGTCGACGTCTGTGGCCACCATCATTGGCAATGATATTGATCTTACCAAGTATCGCCCAGTTACGATAACGAGAACCGGAGGATTCCAACTCCTCATTATGATGACGCCACCGATTCCTCCAACTCGTAAGCATACCTTTGCTCTGAAGTTGAGCCACCGGTTTAATAGATGATGAAGCTGAATTTGAAGCCTTCAATGCATTGATCGGACCTCGCCAACCTTCCGTAACAAAACAGCAGCATGAGAGGGGCGAGAAGGATAACTGAATCTTCAAGCCCACCAAAGGAGTAACTCGCTTTGGTGCTATGTCTTTGATAAAATGATGCTTCATTATTCGCACTCGGGAGTCTTGTAATAGGGTAGAAAAACCTCTTAACTCTGTCATGCCTTCACGCATGTTTGTGGTGTTAATATTGTCATAAGCCGCTATCATTATATACTTCCGCTTATGTTAATTGTTCCTTGACGCCCAAAACTTTCTTGTGTATCCTGTATAAAAACAAAAAAACAGAATTCCTTTGGCGCCTTATCACATCCGGGGTCATATAGAATAGTGATAACCCGTAGTATGAACCAAAACATCATAAAACAGCCGGTTTATAATTATGACCATAATAATATACCTGCTATCTTATTTGAAACATACTTTACCGCTTATGTGATCCCAAAAGCGAGAGTTAAACTTAACTTCGAAAATGGGCACATATAATGTTTACTGCCCTTAATATTATTTACCCTTACAGAGTAAAATAAATAGTAAACTTAATTTCCAAAGGCCTCGATTCAATACGATCAAGAGAACCGCTCCAAAGGGGTTAAGCTAAGATTACGACACGATCATATAGCCCCAATGGCTTTGGCGATGCCGATCAAGTGGGTATCGACAGCTATGTTCTCTTTGGTTCAAATACGACCTATGTTTGAATAGGAAGCCCCAAGTGACCATTAGAGTTGTTTAATGACGCTGATTCAATACGATCCACATCGCACTCCAAAGGGTTAAGCTATGATTCAAATATGATCAAGAAGCCCCAAGTGGGTTTGGCAAGACGCCGATCAATTGGGTATCGACAGCTATGTTCTCTTTGGTTCAATACGACCTATGTTTGAACAGAAGCCCCAAGTGACCATGGCTAGATTCAGATATGATCATAAGTCGGACCAAAGGGAAAGCCGGATTCGATATGATCCGCTCCTGTTGGTTGTTTCCACCACCGTAAAGAAGATATATAAACTTTTAAGGGTGGAAAGAAAAGAGGTCCTGCTTTATTGCTTTATATAATATATACATTGCTAAAAAGGAAAAATATATGTATTCTGAGAGCCGGTGGCTCAAGTATAGTAGGGCCGAAGATGAGCTATGTTCCACGGCCGGCGGGTCTCTTCCTCCGACTTACGTGAGTCTTTGTGCTCTCGAACATCGATGAGGTAGTATGACCCGTTGTTCAGATTCTTACTGACCACAAAAGGTCCTTACCAAGGAGGGGATAGTTTGTGCATATCAGACTGATCCTGGATGAGCCGGAGCACTAAATCGCCTTCTTGAAAAGTTCTGCTTCTAACCCGGCGGCTGTGATAACGGCGCAGGTCTTGCTGGTAAATCACCGAACGGGTTATTGCCAAGTCTCACTCCTCATCCAACAAGTCAAGTGCATCCTGACGAGCGTTTTCATTATCAGCCTCAACGTAAGCCGCCACTCGGGGTGAATCATGCCGGATGTCACTTGGCAAAACCGCCTCAGCTCCGTACACCATGAAGAAAGGTGTATAACCTGTAGATCTGTTAGGCGTTGTGTTGATGCTCCATAGCACAGAGGGTAACTCCTCCACCCAACAACCCGGAGTTCGCTGCAAGGGAACTAAGAGTCGGGTTTGATACCTTTCAAGATCTCTTGATTAGCTCTTTACTTGACCATTAGATTGAGGGTGAGCAACAGCCAAAACGCCGAGCGGATGTGCTCTCGCGATGTAAACTCTTCCATGGCACCTTTGAGAGATTAGTACCATTATCGCGATAATGCTGTGTGGAAAGCCAAAATGAAAGATCACCTTTTTCATGAACTGAACCGCCGTGGCTGCATCACACTTACTGACCGGCTCTGCTTCAACCCACTTGGTGAATTTATCCACCGCCACCAACAGTGTGTCTCTTATCCTTAGACCTTTGAAAGGTCCAACCATGTCAAGCCCCGGACCGCAAACGGCCAAGTAATTGAATCATCCTCAATTCTTGAGCCGCACATGAGCTCGTCGTGAGAATTTTTGACATCCGTCACATTTGTCGACCAGGATCCTCCGTGATCGGATGAGCCGTCACCAATAGAAACCACGACGAAAAGCCTTGGCCACTAGAGATTTTGAGCCACATGATGACCACAATCTCCTTCATGAATCTCAGGAAGTATCTCCTGACCCTCCGCAGGCGATACACAACGTTGAAACGCCCCAGTGACGCTGCGGTGATGCAACTCGCCATGAACAATTGTCATGGATTTGGACCGCCTGATGATTTGTCTTGCCAAGGTCTCGCCCTCGAGCAACTCTCCCGGGTCATATAGGCCAAATATGGGACTGTCTAATCTGGGATGGCGTGAGAGCCGCCACCACCGTGCCTCTCCGGTGCAGCACTGCTAGCTCTTCCTCCGTAGGCACTCGGATGTAAGGGTTATGCAAAACGTCAAGAAAGGTGTTAGCGGCACCGCTTACGCCGAGACCCCACCGCCTTAAAGCATCACCGCCTCATTCTTCCTTCGATCAATGTGCTCTACTTGATAACCTTTGAAGTGCCCGCCACCGCATCAACTTCACGATGATAAGCCGCCATAAGGGGATCCTTGAGTCCCACGTGCACGACACTGTTGAGCGACGAGGTCTGAATCGCCAAGCACCTTACCCGCTCAAATTCATCTCTTTGGCCATCCGGAGACCATGGAGTAAACCCTCGATTCAGCTGCATTGTTAGTACAGGAAACATAAGCGGAGCACATAGCAAAATTTGTCACCTCGGGGAAGTTAAAACGACTCCAGCCCGAGCCTTCCAACCGTCTGGACCCATCAAGTGAATAGTCCAATACGTGTTATCCGCTTCTCCTCCGGTGCTCGCAACTCCGTCCAATCATTGATAATGTCCACCAAGGCTTGAGACTTGATAGCTATACGTGGCATATACTTCAAACCGTGAGGCCCAAGCTCGATGGCCACTTGGCGACTCGTCCGTGGCTTCCCTGCTCGGATGATGTCCCCAAAGGGGCGTAACTTACCACGCTTATAGGATGACCTTGAAGTACTTGCTTTAGCTTCCGCTTGCCATGAACACCCCATAAACAAGTTTCGCCAATGCGGATATCTTTGCTTGGACTCTATGAGCACCTCATCGATGTAATAAACCGCCGTTGAATCGGATGCTCCTTGCCGCCTCCTTACGCTCCACCACGATGGCAACACTAACAGCTCGTGAGTTAGCAACAACATACAACATCAACGGCTCTTTATCAATGGGAGCCGCAAGAACCGCGGCTCGGATAATTGTCTCTTTAAATCTTCAAAGGCAAGATCAAGAGCCTCACCTGCATAAAAGTGTCTGTTTTCTTCATCATCTGATACAGTGGTAGAGCCTTCTCACCTAACCGGCTTATGAATCGGCTTAAAGCAGCGACGCGACCCGCCAGTCGCTGAACATCATTGATGCACGCCGATTTAGCCAGAGAGGTAATAGCCTTGATCTTCTTCGGGTTAGCTTCAATGAACCCTGTTCGAGACCAGGAATCCCAAAAGTTTGCCTGCAGGTACACCAAATACACACTTGTCCGGGTTAAGCATCATCTTATAGACCCGAAGATTATCAAAGGTTTCCTTTAAATCAGATATCAAGGTTTCCTTCTCTCGGACTTCACCACAATGTCATCTACATAAGCATGAACATCGCGCCAATCTGATTGTGGAGACAATTCAGACACACCGCCGATAAGTCGCTGGGCACTCTTGAGCCCAAATGGCATAGATACATAGCGAAAGGCTCCAAACGGAGTAATGAAAGCCGTCTTCTCCTGGTCCTTAATCGATGATAACCAGAGTAAGCATCCAAAAACTCAAACGCCGCAACCCGCTGTAGCATCAATGATTTGATCAATACGGGTAGAGCAAAGGGATCAACCGGACAAGCTTTATTTAAGTCCGTGTAATCTACACACATCCGCCAGTGCCGTTTTCTTGAGCACAAGCACCGGTTAGCCAACCACTCCGGTGAAAACTTCCACGATGAACCCAGCCGCTAAGAGCCGGCGACCTCTTCCCGATAGCTTTCCGTCTTTCCTCATTGAACCGTCGGAGAAATTGCCCGACCGCTTATACTTCGGATCAATATTAAGAGTGTGCTCGGCGAGTTCTCTCGGGACACCCGACATGTCGAAAGGTTTCCATGCAAAGATGTCCCGTTCTCACGGATGAACTCGATGAGCGCCTTCTTCCTATTTGGGATCCAAATTGGTACCGATGTCGAACTGCTTGGAAGAGTTGCCTGGAGTGAAGTCGACCAGTTTTGTCTCGGCGGCCGACTTAAATTTCAACGCCGAGTCTTGCTCTGTGGTTGGATTATTTAAAGAGGTCATATCCGCCGGGTCAACATTATTTTGATAAAACTTCAGCTCCTCTTCGGCACAAATAGATTCAGCATAAGCCGCATTGCCTTCTTCACATTCCAAGGCTACCTTTCGACTCCCATGCACAGTGATGGTGCCCTTGTAACCCGGCATCTTGAGCTGTAGATAAACATAACACAGTCGTGCCATGAACTTGGCATAAGCCGGTCGTCCAAACAGAGCGTGATCTGAGCTCCTGATTTTGACTACCTCAAACGTCGATTTCACCCAGAATCATATTCATCTCCAAAGGCTACTTCCAGCTCGATCTTACCAACTGGATATGCCGATTTACGAGTACCACCCCATGAAAGACGGTGTTGGACGTCCTCAAGTCCTTATCAACAACCCCATGCGGCGAAGGTCTCATAATAGAGAATATTGATGCTGCTTCCTCCGTCCATGAGTACCTTAGTGAATTTATATCCACCAACCCGAGGGGCCACCACTAAGGTTAACCGACCGGGTTATCAACCGGAGGGGGTGATCTTCCTGCTCCATATGATGGGTTGCTCGACCACCTCAAGTAACGGGAACCGCCGGCTCAACGAAATTCACAGCTCTCTTATGAACCTTACGGTCACGTTTGCACAAGTTAGTGGTGAACACATTGTATTGCCCACCATTCAGCTGCTTTGGATGGCTCGATAACTCGACTGCTTCTGCCATCGTCCCCTTGACCGGGTTGTGCTGATTATAGCCACCTTGACCTCCCTGAAAGCCGGAACTTGAACCGCCACCCGGGCCATGAAAGCCACCGGCCCTTGAGCCGCCGCCTGATCCGTGATTGCCATCGAACATGTTGGAATTCTTGAAAGCCTTCATGATCGCGTAGTCTTTCCATAAGTGGGTGGCGGGACGCTCCGGAGTACCGTGTCTCGGGCAAGGCTCATTCAGAAGCTGCTCAAGAGATGGGCTGAGCCGCCGGATCGGTGGGCGGTCTCCCTTACGCTTCTGGTTGTTACCTTGTGCATTAGCATTGGCCACAAATTCTGGGTTACCCTCCGGCTTACGCTTGTTGCCTCCTTGACTTACCGCGTTATGCTGCTGACCCTTTCCATTGCCGTTCTTCTTTCCCTTCCCTGTCTTTTCCTCATCAGACGTGGGATCCTTGGTACTATCAGAATCGGCGTATTTAACTAAGGTTGCCATCAGTGTACCTGTCATGGATTTGTCATGGCAGATGTCATTAGTGTCAGGACTTAGTCGCGAGTCCAATGCATCTATGTGGTAGCTTGAGAGGGGTTGATCGGGACGAGAGACGCAACACGCAAGACAAGGATTTAGACAGCTTCGGGCCCCGGGAAACATCATCCGGTAATAACCCTACATGCTGTTTGTGGCTAGGTCTCATTATGATCATGAGAGAGTCGCCGGTAAGCCGGCTCTTTGTGTCTAGCCCTAGAGATTGTTCTTGTTTCCTCTCCCTCTTTGGGGAGCCCTGCCCCTCCTTATATAAGTTTAGAGGGGCGGGTTACATGTGGAGTCCTAGTAGGACTAGGACTAGTCTATCTTCTCTTACAAGTTAAATACAAGTCCGAGTCTTGCTTCCTCATAAAGGAAATATTTGTCATCCCTTTCCTCTTAAGTCGGCCCATCATAATGTGAGCCGGCCTTCTGGGCTTTGGGCCTTGTTGTCCATCTGACCCGCCCGCCGGGTTACTAATGAGTCGTCAATATCGGGCGGGTTATCTGTGAATCGCCAAGCTCCAGGCGGGTCACCAGTGAGTCGCCACGCTCCAGCCGGGTCATACATCCGGTGGGTTACACCGCGGGGTATATCCCCGACATTAGCCCCGAGTTTAAGTTGGATTTATCCATGTTAAACTGATCCTGCAAAATAACTCAGGAGCAAATTTGACAGGTTGTGCTCCGGGTTAAATATTCTCCTGAGCCGGGACCTAATCATACTTAAGTCCAATTGTCGTTTCCTTCTTCTAAAAAATCCGGGTCAATAAGCCAGCTTCATACTCAATTTGTTGACGTTAGTTTCTCCCAGAGAAATATTGTGAAGAATAATCCACTTGAGTTGGCTTCCAAAGCGCCGGCTTGAAAAATATTGGTCTTGAAATACTCATCTGATAGTCAACCGGCTTGAAGATGTAAAACTTGCCGGTTTATCATTACCAAAAACTGCCGGATTATAAAATAGACGATGCCGGGTCATAATTGTTGTTGACACCGGTTTATGTAATTGATCCTCCTGATTTGCTCAAAACTGATAATTTGAAGATTTTTCTCCCTTATATCCATATTACCTGTAGCCCCCAAGTCTTAAGTAGAACAAAGTGATGGTTTAAGACTTGCTCCAATAAATGTAGCAACCTTGAAGAAATCCGGTTTATTCATCTCAATCATATAAACTGAATACTCCACACATGTAGCCCCCAAGTACCGGGTTGTCATACTTGCAGCAACCTGGGACTTGTAATTGCTTTATGCTCATGAAAACTTCAACCAGTGTAGCCCCCAAGGGCCGGGTCATTATGCAATAATGAGCAGGGACTTTGTAGATATAACCATGTAAATTTGAACAGCAATGTGTAGCCCCCAAGGGCCGGCTTAGTAAGATAATACTGAGTTGGGACTTTGTATATAATTGATAATAACATCATATAATATATTCTCGACCATGGGGCTTGAACCCACATCCACAAGGTTAAGAGCTTTGTACTTCACCAACTGAATAGTGGACCGTTTAATATAATAGATTAATGCTTGTGTACCTTGAATTTTTGACAGGAGCAATTGGTAGCCCCCAAGGGCTGGCTCATTACAATGTGATGAGTCGGGTCTTCAATGAGGTGAACAAAAATGACTTTGCATTAGCCCCCAAGTGTCATGGTGCATGCTTGAGCGACATGAGACTTGCATATTTGATGTAACCTCAATTTGAATAATGTAGCCCCCAAGTGCCGGGTCGTAAGCCTGCAGCGACTCGGGACTATTCCTTCCATTGTAGAATAAATCATATCCATTAATAAAATAATAGCCATTGCACCAAAGCGACTTTGAATACCTCATCTGTTGATAAGTAAATCCAGAGTTTAAATACCCGACGGCTCTTGGCCGATGGCGATTTAATACACCTCCATTGTAAACCGGAATTTTTATAACCCGACGGCTTATAGCCTTTGAGAAAAATCCAGAACGGATCATCATTTTGAAGCATCAACTTTGGTAATGAGCTTTGAACTTAATCATTTATATGTCATATTTCTGCAAATCCTGCAAAGAGTTTAAACAACATATGCCCTGGCGACTTAATGTCAAAAGCCAGGGCGGGTAACCACCCAAATGTAGTCTTATCACGCACACAAGTAGATCACAAGATCCCTATGATCCTTTGAATGATACCGCCGCTTATGTGACCCGGACGGTGAAGTTGATAACTCAAGTTTGTAAGAGCGGCACATATGATATTTGTGACAACTCAAATACTTGCGATTGTATAAAAGCAGATAAAATTTTGAGGCTTCGATTCGAATCGATCGAGAAACCGTTCCAAAGGGGTTAAGCTAAGATTCGAATACAATCATATAGCCCCCAGTGGCATTGACGTTGCCGATCAAAGTGGGTATCGACCGCTATGTTCTCTTTGGTTCGAATACGACCTATGTTTGAACAGGAAGCCCCCAAATGACCATTGTGATATTGAATTTGTACTGCCGGTTTACATGACCTGTGTAATAAGGGTGATAACCCAATCCTTAGAAGCCAATGCTTCCATATAAATGATGGTTGTCATAAGCTGGCGACTTATAGTCAAAAGTCAAGTCGGGTTAATCATAAAACACATATATACATTTGAGATATAATCCCCAAAAGGTCTCAAGTTAAGTAATTGTGGCTGCAATAAACTTAACCCGAGATAGAATAAAACTTTTTGAGGCTTCTGATTCGGATACAATCAGTAAACCGTTCCAAAGGGGTTAAGCTAAGATTCGAATACGATCATATAGCCCCCAGTGGCTTTGGCGATGCCGATCAAGTGGGTATCGACAGCTATGTTCTCTTTGGTTCTAATACGACCTATGTTTGAACAGGAAGCCCCCAAGTGACCATAAGAGTTGTTTAATGATGCTGGTTCGAATACGACCCACGTCAGACCCAAAGGGGTTAAGCTATGATTTAGATATGATCAAGAAGCCCCCTAGTGGGTTTGGCAGTATGCCGATCAAGAGGGTATCGACATCTATGTTCTCTTTGGTTCGAATACGACCTATGTTTGAACAAGAAGCCCCCAAGTGACCATAAATTCAGTATTACACCGATCAAGAGGGTACCGACAGCTATGCTCGATGAGCAGGAAACCCCCGAATGACCATAATAAGATAAGCCGTAAGGCAGGATATTCATGTTTGAACCGCACATCATGGCAGCAAGTTCTCTTTGGCAACCTTTAATTTTTCTTAGAACTCGAACTTGCGAGAGATTAATTCTTGAACCAAAAATTCTTAAACCGGATATTGAGAGTTTCAAAGCTTTGTAAGAGACAAATTTACCTTGAACCGGATTTTAATCCGGAATTCTTCTTTTTAAGCCGGACGGTCTTTAAATTTTCATCGATAGAGCAATAACCTCCGGGGCCGGGTTATTTTTCCCTCCAATGACTCGGTGTTTTTGAATGTGAAAGTGCTAGTTATCGACTAGAGGGGGGGGGGTGAATAGGCGATTTTTAGGAAAGTCTTCAAAACACGGATGTTTCGAAGACGAACAATAGAAATGACCTAATTGATATGCAGCGGAAGATAAACTACAACAAGCAAACCATAGTCTAGTATGCAATAACGTGAAAGTACAAGACTAATAGCAGCTTGGTAGTAGGATCAAGATGGAAGATAGTGAGAAGCCAATCAACAAAAGTAGTCAAGCAATGAAGTCAAACATGTATGACAAATAGGCAATGACTTCACGAAGACAAACTCTAAGTAAGGTGAGGGAGAAGATAGAACCAGTCACTTGTTGAAGACACAGGATTTGTTGGACCAGTTCCAGTTGCTGTGACAACTGTACATCTGGTTAGGGAGGCTGAGATTCAACTCAGAAGACCGCGTCTTCACCTTATTCCCCTTGAGCTAAGGACGCACAGTCCTCGCCCAATCACTCTGGTAAGTCTTCAAGGTAGACTTCGAACCTTCACAGATCAAGGTTCACCGGCAATCCACAATGACTCTTGGATGCTCGAGCACGCGACGCCTAACCGGCCGGAGGATTCACAGTCCTCAAGTGTAATAAGTCTTCAGTCACATGCATGAAAGACTTCATGATGCCTAACACTCTTTGGCTCGGGTGTTTGGGCTTTGTCCTCGCAAGGATTTCTCTCTCAAAGGCTTCGAGGTGGGTTGCTCTCAAACGACAAAAGCCGTGCACTAACTCTGAGCAGCCACCAATTTATGGTGTAGGGGTGGGCTATTTATAGCCACTAGGCAACCCGACCTGATATGTCCGAAATGACCACAGGTCACTAAGGAACCGACACGTGTTCCAACGGTCGATTTCAAACACACACGGCAACTTTACTTGGGCTACAAGCAAAGCGACTCATCCAGCTCTGGATAAGTTTTGCTCTCATTGTCTTCGCTCAAGACATAGGATTTGGGTTGAGCATCACTTGGTCATTCTCGACTATGATCACTTGGACCCCACTTAACGATGCGGTGGTTCCTATGACTCAACAAAGAAGAAAAGGAAACAACGAAACGACACGATCTTCAAGCTCCATAGTCTTCACTCAATGTCTTCTCATGTCATAGTCTTCAATGTGAATATCTTCACATACCACCATTGTCGTCAATGTCTTCATACATTTTAGGGGTCATCTCCGGTAGGTAAACCGAATCAATGGGGACACCACTGCGTTATCCTGCAATTCTCACAAACACATTAGTCCCTCAACCACATTTGTCGTCAATACTCCAAAACCAACTAGGGGTGGCACTAGATGCACTTACAATCTCCCCTTTTGGTGATTGATGACAAACTGGTTGAAGTTTTCAACGGGATAAAATATGTGAAATTGTAAAGGATAGGAATTGTCTTCATAAGTGGCAAAGGCTCCCCAAAGATGTGCATATAAGTAGTTTGCTTTTGGAATGCAAATGCACATGGCAGGTTGTACTTGTGGAGATCCTCTTCAACTTATGAAGATAATTCATCATGCATGAAATGATATAGCTAAGAGAATGACATGCATAATGAAAATGGACGTCTGCAGAATGATCTAAGTGCGGAAGTTATCATCGCACATGCGGAATTTATCATCACACGAGTAAAGCAAATAAGTAGCGATTTACCATCGAGTTTAAGTGTTACAACTCAAAGAACCAAATGTATCAAAAGCGAGAGTTGTAAACACTAGGCAAAATATTATGCAACCGCCCTTATGAACCCGCTTGAAGACTATCAAACTCATATGCTTCTCCCCTTTTGTCAAGAAGGACCAAAAGGTTTGAAGACATAGAGCATCTACTCGTCCTCTTCAAGTAGATGATGCAGAGGGTTGTCGTTGTTGGTTGGCGGTGCGAGGCGAGCTTGGTGCAAATGTCGAGGCATGCGTAAGTAGGGGCGGTGAAGTAGCATCGGCTTCATCATCGATCACTCTGGCATTGACAGCTGCATGGAGGAAGAATAGTCGAGTCTTCAAGTGATGGAGTTCGTCGTGAGGACTGCATTCCGTGGAGGAGTGGAGTCAAACTTGAAGCGTTCGATGAAGCCATCGTCTTGAAGATCTGCTTGACCGAAAGCGGTCAAACTCTTCCATGATCGCCGACAGGTCTCGTGAGTGACAAAAGCATTCTTGGTGGCAAGGTTTGAATGCGATTGGCGTCCACCAAGAGGCTTTGCATTTGTCGCTTGAGCCAGGAGTGATGCTTATCTTGTTTACGATGCGGTCGACAAGAAGTTCTCGATCATTGAGGACTAGAGAGCGCTTCCGAGGCCTTTGGCCAATTGTGCTCTCGGTGGCTTCATCGCGCGCGCGGTGAGGCGACGTGTGTTCCCAGCCGGAGGATAGACACGAGATACCGCTTGGGCGCCTTCCATGGGTTGAGAGAAGCTATGGTGATCTGCATTACGAAGACAAAGTGGCGTTTTGGCGGGCTCGGGGTATATGGCTTCAATCGACATATCAACCTCTCGTAGAAAGATCGGATGATTGCGGCGGAGGGCTGATAGTTGATAGCGAGTGCATCTTGATGAGGCGCATGACCCATGGAGCATAAAATTTTAGACCAAACAGATCAGATCCAGACGCAGCCAATTGTCGGACGAAGAATTCTTGCGTATTGAAGCTGATGCCATTGAGGATGTAAAGACCAATGTCTTCATTGCTCCTTCAAGTTTTGCGGATGATGAATGCCCTTTGATAGGCCATAGAGTTCGCTGATGATGTGATATATTGTACGAGGCAGATACTCAAGGTCATCAACAAAGAAGTCCTGAGGGTATTCAGCGTCATGTGGCAGTGGCTTCATCATGCTCAACATCTGACTCATGTTGGGTTGTGGCTTATGAAATATGCTCTCCAGTGCATCGTGGTGGAGTTGACAACCAGGTTCAAACAGCTCTCCGGGAGTGGGTAGGCCTGTGAGCTCAATGACGTCAAGAGCTTTGGCTTCATGATGAACATTTCCTGTCATCCACTCGAGAACCCATGTCTTCGTATCTCTGTAGTAGCCGCGGATGTGGAGGGTAGCATAGAATTGAAGCACAAGTTCTTCATTCCAGTGTTCTTTGTCTGTAACGAAGCCGAGCAGACCTGCATCACGAAAGCAATCAAGTGCTTCTTCTAAGCACGGCAGTCCGCAATGGCCCGATGTCGAGGCGCATATGAGGGAAAATGCGCCCTTGATCATACAGAACGCATGAGTAATAGCTTCGTTGCTGATAGCTCCAGAAACGGTCAGATGATATCCTTGGCCTTGTGTAGGGGTTCTTTGCTCTGTCAAAGAAAGTGTTGTGGGCTTTGAAGCCATTTGCATTGAAAGAACCTGTAGAGGTGGCGGTGCACGAAACCTTGGCGATCTTGGCTTGGCTTCGGACTTGAGGCCTATCGCAATATGATAGTCAAACCGAGGACCGAGGCATGAGGCGGAGGGACGAACAGGCCATCTTCTCGTGATTAGCTGACCATAGTTGTATGCTTGCTCAATTGTGTAGGGCCTTGGTGGCGGAACTGGAGCAATGGCAACAATCGAGGCTTCAGTGCTGCTCGGCGAGATGCTTGGGAGCAGTTGCCTCATTGGCTTGAGCACATTTCCTTCATTGGCTTCGGAGCTGTTGGTGCAGGCTCCACATTTGCTTCAGCCATGACCACGTCATTGGCTTCATTGGTGTTGGAGGTGGCAGCCTCAATGTTTTCAACCTCCACTTGAGGAGCCGGAGGGTCGGGCATCGCACGCTGATATCGTGAATAACTTCTTCAATTACAGGGGTGTAGGGACACGTTCTTCTTCTTCTTGGGTGTCTTGGTGATGCAGCAGCTTTGGCTTCGCACTCGGAGACATTCACGAGTTGAGTGGCCGAAAAACACTTGGCGTGCAACAGGTTGGTGGTGCACTTCTCCTTCTGGAACGATCGAGAGAGGTACTTGAGGCCTTTGACCTTTGCGAAGCCTGCGAAATGCTGGCGACGCCTTTGGAGATGGGGTTGTCTGGGCCTCAAAGTCTTCCTCTTCTTGTTGTTGTTGTTGTTGGGGAGTGACTTGTTGTTGGGGAGTACTAGGGGAGTCTTCTTGTTGCGGGCGATCAGCCCATGCAGCATCCTGAGAAATTGGCGTCAGAGGACGACCAATGCTGATGATACCACATTGTACTCGATTTGAGGAAGAACTTCATCATCTTCAACATTGTCATGGTGACCAATGTCTTCAGCGATGATGGGATCAACTCTGGAATCTCTTCACTTGAGGAGCCTCTGTGGAAGCAGGCTCATGAACATCATCGTAGTTCTTGGGTTGCGGATGCAGGGGCGAACCAATGAAATGGGTTCAACAACCAAGGGCTCTGTGGGAGCAGCCCGATTCTTCTTGGTCTTAAGCTTCTTCTTGGAGGGAGCAGCATCGAGGCTTGGGAAGTTTCCTTTTACGGCTTCAGCCTCGGCAGCCCTCGTCTTCTTCTGCTCGAAAGCGGTTGACCGGACCTTTGGCTTCGAGCAGTCATGCTGCTTGGGAAGACTATGCGGGTTCTTCCTGCCTTGAAGGTGCAGCTTGGTCATTGAAGACTTCTTCCTCTTTGCAGCCATTCTGGGTCAATGCCAGGGCGGCCAAGAGCCTTGCGCTTCTCGGCCTCATTGTAGGCAAGCACACACTTGTCGGCCAGACTCTTCATGCGCTCACGAGAGCCTCCGCTTCTTCTCGCTTCTTGAGAAAGGCTTC